>CM069132.1:7375087-7525087 GCA_035221665.1 Okamejei kenojei | reverse complement strand
ATCGATGCTATGTATTCATACCCCTAGGTCATAGAATCATAGTCATCGAGCATGGAAACAGGCCCTTCAGCCCAACTTGCCCACACTGGCCAACATGTCCCAGCCACACTAGTCTCAACTGCCTGTGTCTGGTCCATATCCCCCAAACCCGTCCTATTTATGTACTTGTCGAACTGTTTCTCAAACAATGGGATAGTCCCTGCCTCAACTATCACCTCTGGCAGCTTGTTCCATACACCCACCATTCTTTGTGTGAAAAAGTTACCCCTCAGATTCCTATTAAATCTTATCCCCTTCACCTTAAACCTTTGTCCTCTGGTCCTCCCTACTCTGCGGCAAGAGACTGTGCATCTACCCAATCTATTCCTCTCATGATTTTATACACCTCTATAAGATCACCCCTCATCCTCCAGCATTCCAAGGAATAGAGACCCAGCCTACTCAACATCTCCCTATAGCTCAGGCCCTCTGGTCCTGGCAGCATCCTCGTACATCTTCGCTGACCCTTTCCTGCTTAACAACACTCTCCAAGATACTGCAAATGTATGTCCAACCCTAGCTTAACTTCCCAAATTACTTCCAATCACACTTGTCCAAGTTAAATTCCAAGCGTCATACCTTTGCCCACTTTCCATCAATTGATCACCATCTTATTGTAACCAAAGACAATATCCTTCTCGGTAACCTTCTTCACTTGTATATCATTAACCTTGGTGCCATTTGCAAACTTATTGATCATGCCACCAACATTTTTATCCAAATTGTTAATATACATGACAAATAACAGGAGACCCAAATGTATGCAGCACATCGAGGGTCACAGACCTCCGTATCTAAAAAAAACATCCTCCAGTAGCACCGAATAACAGATCCATTTTGCATTCGGATATGTGTAGGAAGGAACTGCAGATGCTGGTTTAAACCAAAGACAGACACAAAATGCTGGAGCAACTCAGCAGGACAGGCAACATCTCTGGAGAGAAGGAATGGGTGACGTTTCGGGTCTGAAGAAGGGTCTCCGACCGAAACGCCACCCATTCCTTCTCTCCAGAGTTGCCCCATGCCCAACTCCAGCATTTTGTGTCCATCTTTGGTGCAAACCAGCATCTGTACTTCCTCCCCACACAATGGTGAACAAAATCCATCCAACGCACTCGGATTCTACTTCCTGCACGCTAAAAGGTGGTAGATCGAAAAGCAACATGGAGTTGCACCTCTTGCACGGAGACAAAGTACTCTGCAATTAAAAATGCGCATCGGCACCTGGAACACAACAACACCATGAACAACATTGGCAGGGCAGTGGCACAGCGGTAGAGTTGCTGCCTTACAGCCCCAGAGACCCGGGTTTGATCCAGACTAGGGGTGATGTCTGTGTAGCGTTTGGATGTTCTCCCCATGACCTTTATGGGCTTTCTCCGGGTGCTCCGGTTTCCTTCAACTCTCCAAAGACGTACAGGTTTGTAGGCTAATTGGCTTAGTAAAATTGTTAAAAGGAATTGTCCCTCGTACGTGTTGGATAGTGTAAAAGCCCTGTCCCACGGTACGAGTTCATTCTAAGAGTTCTCCCGAGTTTGCCCGATTCGAACGCGGAAATTTACGGTAATGGCCACTTGTCGGTACTCGGGGCTCTCGTGGACATTTTTCCGCATGTTGAAAAATCTTCACAAGTCTTCCCGAGCTTACCTGCCGTTAGCGAGTCTTCCCAAGTACCTGCCGTTAGCGTTACGAGCCGCTAAGAGACGTCCCCGAGCTCCGACGTACCCGCTACGTTCATTCTCCGAGCTTACCACGAGTTTGATTTTTTTTTTTAAACTCAGGAGAGCTCTTGGAATTAACTCGTACCGTGGGACAGGGCTATTAGTGGGGGGGGAGGGTTGCTGGATGGCCAGGACTCGGTGAGCCAAAGAGCCCATTTCCCTGCTGCATCTCTAAACTAAACCAAATCCAAAAACATTTCACAAAAGGACATTTACTATTAAAGTTTCAGGGTCTAGACATCAAGCGATCTCCTTCAAAAACAATTGATCAATTAAAATATGTACATGGAATATCGACCAGGGTTAACAAAATCCATGCTTCACACTACACTGCAACACTGATACTAATACGTGTGACCGATTTGTCCCAGATGCACTCCTTGAAATTGTCTTAGCAAAGTTTTACATACAGATGGCTTGAACATTGAACACCCAAAATATATGCAACAGTTTTGCCATCATTCCATTCACAAGTTACACTGGGCAATGTCACGTAGGTGGATCAATATATTTACTAGTACCTGCCTGCGATGAACAAAGGAGTTCCTGCACACTATCCATCCCACGATTCCTGTCACGACTTCAGTCTCCTCAAGCCTGACCGCATGTGCTCTTGGGCTTGCGGGATAATATTCACAATAACTCCATGTAAATAAATGTGCCAAAATAGTTTGGGAATATTTCATGGCATGAATGTTAATGCAGACCAGATTCCACTTGTTGTTCAACTGCAAAAGTCTGGAACACCAATATGGTTCACATTTGGATGTCCATCCACACGGTTCCACCCAGTATATCTACTGTCAACAGTTTGCTCTTTGGATCGAGTCCAAGCACAAGAGAAAACTCACTCTGACAATATAATCCACGACCCTTATTCCGGTTTCTGAACAGTTATTAAAAGTGGGAAAAACCTCACTTGGCAGACGACATCTTTTAACAAGCCACATCTGAAACCAATTCAGTCGGAGATAAAGTAAGTGTGGGTATTAGATGAAGCTCTTTGTGAAAATGGTATTCTACGTTTTTTAAAGGTAGGCAAAAATGCTGGAGAAACTCAGCGGGTGAGGGAGCATCTATGGAGAGAAGGAATAGGCGACGTTTCGGGTCAAGACCCTTCTTCAGACTGATGGGGGGGGGGGGGGGGAAGAAAGTAAGAGGCGGAGACAGTAGGCTTGTGGGAGAGCTGGGAAGGAGGAGGGGAAGGAGGGAGAAAGCAAGGACAATCTGAAATTAAGTCGTAGAGATGGAGGGAAGGAGGAATCACAGAGGGAGGCTGCGAGAGAGGAGGTCGCTATACTATCGTCGGAGAGAGGAGGAGATTTTTTTTTTTTAATTTTCGCAGTGCATCTTAAAAAAAGATAGTATATTCATGTTAAAATTAAGCATGTGGGGAAAGAAAGCATGTTTTCAGATACAGGTCTGAAGAAGGGTCTCGACCCGAAACGTCACCCATTCCTTCTCTCCAGAGATGCTGCCTGTCTCGCTGAGTTACTCCAGCACTTTTTTTGCTTATCTACGTACACAGACGTTCCATGTACAGGTTTTGCGTATTTAAAGTAAGGAAAAAGGAGACTATTTAAATACAATACCATAACTTTGAACCAAAATTTGAAAGTTGAGCATTAAAAAAAAAAAAAAACTGCGTACTTATTTACACCAGTTCTTGGTTGGCAGGGTCAATCAAATTTTCAGCCCCATAATTTAATGATAACACGAGAAAAAGGGACAGTATTTCTATACCGCGTAGAAATAGCATAACAAATAAAATGGAAAATACTGCAAATGTTCAGCGGGCCACCAATATTTGCAGACATCATATGTGGTACTCTTAGAGTGGGAAACCTGACAAACTGCTCCACCCTTGCCTTTTCCTTTGTCAGCTGCTGACATGAGCCGATTTCCCAGCAATGTCCACTTCATAACAGGATTTCCCCTTCTTCTTCTGGAGCCCGTAGAAACTCAACGTTTGGCTCAATATTAAACAGACAACTCAAGTTTCCACTCAAGCAGGCAGGAAAAGGCAATCTACAGCCAGCCAGCCAGCCACCCGCAGGGAAATGTACTGATCTCATTGACAATCGAGTCATATCCAGGAACACCTGGCATTATGAACGTTGACCTTTGGAAGCTAATCGCCAGTCAGCGTTTGTATTGTTATTAAAATTGCGTGGGATGGAACTGCAGATGCTGAGGATAGACACAAACCACTGGAGGAACTCAGCGGGACGGGGGGCATCTCAGGAGAGCAGGAATGGGCGACGTTTCGGGTCGAGACCCTTCTTCAGTCGCGAGATGATGAGATGAGTTTAGAGGTGTACAAGAGGAATAGATTGGGCAAAGGACTCAATTACCCAATTGTAGGGGAATCGTGAACCACGGGACACAGGTTTAAGGTGAGGGAGGAAAGATTTAATAGGAACCTGAGTGGCAACTTTTTTTTTTGTACACACAAAGGGTTGTAGGTATATGGGACGAGCTGCTGGAGGAGCTAGTTGAGGAAGGTTTTATAGCAGTGTTTAAACAACATCTGGACAGGAACATGGATTGGATAGGTAGGGGATATGGGCCAAACGCAGGCAGTGAGACTAGTGTAGATAGGGCATGTTGGTCGGTGTGGGCAAGTTGAGCTGAAGGGCCTGTTTCCACACTGTATGACTATCACTCAATAATATTAAGTCATGAGCTGATTATAACATTGCGACGGTTACATCAGCCAGGCAATGAATATTTCTAAGAGAATAGAATAATTTATATTTATGGAATTAGCATTGCCAAGACTTAACTAGCAATACTCTGCAGGTTATTACCAACTAGAAACTCAGCGAGGCCAAAGGCATTGTTAATAACCAGGTAAGGGATTGGACACTCTAGAGGCAGTAAAAATGTTCCCGATGTTGGGGGAGTCCAGAACCAGGGGCCACAGTTTAAGAATAAGGGGAAAGCCATTTAGAACGGAGACGAGGAAACACTTTTTCCTCACAGAGAGTTGTGAATCTGTGGAATGATCTGCCTCAGAGGGCGGTGGAGGCAGGTTCTCTGGATACTTTCAAGAGAGAGCTAGATAGAGCTCTTGAAGATAGCGGAGTCAGGGGATATGGGGAGAAGGCAGGAACGGGGTACTGATTGTGGATGATCAGTCATGATCACATTGAATGGCGGTGCTGGCTTGAAGGGCCAAATGGCCTACTCCTGCACCTATTGTCTAAGGTGTATTCTTGTTTCCATAGAACAACTGGAAGAAGTCACAAATATATTGGACAACAGCTGCCCGATACATTTTACAAATGTTGCAAGAATAAGCTATGAAGATCCGGTGCCAAGGAAAGTGGTGATGATAATAGTCATCAGCCATGAGGCATATGCTTTTAGTTTTTTAGTTTTAGTTTTAGAGATATAGCACAGAAACGGGCCATTTCTGCCCACTGAGTCCACGCCGACTACGATCCCCTCACATTACAACTATCCTACACACACTGGGGACAATTTAACATTAATACCAAGCCAATTAACCTGCAAGTCTTTGGAGCGTGGGAGGAAACTGAAGATCTCGGAGAAAACCCACGCGGGTCACGGGGAGAACGTACAAACTCCGTACAGACAAGCGCCCCCGAGTCAGGATCGAACCCGGGTCCCTGGCGCTGTGAGGCAGCAACTCTACCGCTGCGCCACCCTTGGTCCTGAATGATAATGAGGCGGAACGTTTGCCAAATGGCAGGTGCAGATATAATCGACAGGCAAAAAAAAGAATCAGCATAAGGAATGTGGACACCACAAAGTTTTAAAACATCTGCGCTTGGCTCTAAAAAGTGTTGCTGCTTCCCCCTCCACAATCTATTGCCATGGACAAGCAGCCGAAATTCTGTTAAGTGCAAATAAAAAAGTACGAGTGGAAAATAGAATGGAGATCAATACTGCCACTCTGTGCGGACATCCAGTATTAGTATTTCCAACAACCTAAAATCAGGCTACAAGTCGGAAACCTGGTTTAAATGGACCAGTACAATTGTACACAGCTTGACAAAAATATTGCTGGCAACTCAAAGTCTCAAATCATTACAATCAGTTATTTGTAAAAGGAACAAGTTGCCTGAAGAAGGGTCTCGACCCGAAACGTCACCTAATCCTTTTTCTCCAGAGAGGCTGCCTGGCCCGCTGAGTTACTCCAGCTTGTTGCTGGAGTAACTCAGCCATGATCATTTTGAATGGCGGTGCAGGCTCAAAGGGCTGAATGGCCTACTCCTGCACCTAATTTCTATGTTTCTATGTTTGTTGCGTCTACCTTAAGTTGTTTACATAGTTCCATAGACGTGAAAGAAGTCACGGGAGTAACGAGCATTGAACCAGACTGCGCCATTGAGGTGATTTTAAGACGGATGGCCAAACATTTGGGCAAAGAAATAAGAGGATTCGAGGAATGAGTGGGTTAGCATATGATGAGCGTTTGACAGCACTGGGCCTGTACTCGCTGGAGTTTCGAAGGCTGAGGGGGGACCTCATTGAAACTTACAGAATAATGAAAGGCCTGGATATAGTGGATGTGGAGAGGATGTTTCCACTGGTGGGAGAGTCTAGGCCCAGAGGTCACAGCCTCAGAATTAATGGGCGCTCTTTTAGAAAGGAGGCGAGGAGGAATTTCTTTAGTCAACCTGTGGAAAAACATTGCCACAGAAGGCCGTGGAGGCCAAGTCAGTGGATATTTTTAAGGCAGAGATAGATAAATTCTTTGATTAGAACGGGTGGCAAAGGTTATGGGGAGAAGGCAGGAAAATGGGATTAGGAGGCAGAGATCAGCCATGATTGAATGGCGGAGTGGACTGAATGGGCCAAATGACCCAACTCTACTCCTATAACTTGTGTTAAAAGAACAAATGCGAAGCCCAGAGCTCAGGATCCCAGTGATCGACCATCACAGGTGAGGAAATTCAAGTTAGGGGCGAACAATATATCAGAACCAGACTTAACTGGGAGGATTACAAGGCTTGTTTCAAAGATCGGCAGGTTCATGGTGAGGCACGGAGGACTCTTATAAATGGAGCAAAAGACTGCAGGGATTCAGTAGGTCAGGCTGCATCTGTGGAGGTAAAAGGATGTGCAGGGAGGAACTGCAGATGTTGGCTTAAACAGAAGATAGACACAAAGAGCTGGATTAAGAAGGGTCTCGAACCGAAACGTCACCTATTCCTTTTCTCCAGAGATGCTGCCTGACCCGCTGAGTTACTCCAGCATTTTGTGTCTATCTTTGAGGTAAGAGGATAGTCGGCTTAGACTCTCCGACAGAGCAGTGTACAAAGAAGAGATGGCTAATATAAAGGGATGAGTGGGAAAGGTGAGGTAGGAGTTGGCAGTGGAAACAGGTGTAGGTTGGGGTGGGGTGGGGGGGGGGGGGGGGGGGGGGGGGGGGGGGGGGGGGGGGGGGAGAGAGGGATGAGTGGGAAAGGTTGAGGTAGGAGTTGGCAGTGGAACCAGGTGTGGTTGGGGTGGGGTGGGGTGGGGGGGGGGGGGAGAGAAGATGCTGATGGGCAGTTAATGCCAGGTGGGAGGGAAACGGCGGAGATAGCAACAGAGGCTCGGAGGTGATTAATGGAGAATACAAAGGGCTGCGAATGATAGAATCAGGTACGAAACAGGTGGGGAATGGAACTAGAAGGAGGAACATTGCTGGTCAGATGGAACAGTTGCAGGATAGAAACAGGGTAAGGGGCTGAGTGGGAGAGAGTCTGAGGAATGGGGTGGCACGGCGGTGGAGTTGCTGCCTCTCAGCGAATGCAGCGCCGGAGACCCGGGTTCGATCCCGCCTACGGGTGCTTGCAGTGATGTGAAATTTGACAAAGAATTGCTTCTATTGCAACCCGCGCCAAAGATACTCTGCTAAATAATGTAACATGCAAACTCCGTACAGACAGCACCCGTAGGCGGGATCGAACCCGGGTTTGCGCGAATTAGTCACACTCGCTCCAATATCTCGTCTTCTTTTGATGCAATCATTCTTACGGTGCAACTTTCCGTAGCACGAGGAACACAACTTAACTCACTATAGCAGAACCACCTGTATCAGCTTTGAAAATTCCAGATTGCGGTTAGAAATCTGCTATTCTTCTCTAAACTGGGGGGGGGGGGGGGGAGGGGGGGGGGGGGGGGAGGGGGGGCGGAAGTTGATAACAACAAAGTTCTGACATTCTTCAGCAAGGCAGCGTGTTCAAGGACAGCTAGGGACGGAGAATGAATGCTGATACTCTGTGTATCAACTGGCTGAACAATCTCACAATAAGGAAAAAAAAAATATCATTTGCAGAATAGTTCCCACTTAAAGCAGCGTTTAAAGCATGGAATGATGTACTTGCAAGAAACGGCCACCACTGGCAACTAAAGGGCCTGTCCCACTTACGCGACCTTTACAGGCGACTGCCGGCACCCGTCACAGGTCGCCGAAAATTTCATCATGTTGAAAATTTAGCGGCAACCAGAAAGACGCTACGACTCTTTGGAGACCTTAATCGGAAGCCACACAATGCTCTTGCCTATCCACCTATTCCTACCTTCAATGGCACACGGCAACGGGAGTAATCTGGCAATACGGCCTTCGAGACTTTTTTAAATCTTCTTGCAAACTTCCTTTGTTCACTTTGCAGAACCTCATCCTATTTCCTGCCGAAGTCATTTGTGCCATTGTTCATGCAACAACTTCTGGCCACTCGCCTGCCCACTTGAGAAAGTTCTGCAACTGCTTTGATCCCGAGCCCTGGCACCAAGGGAGGCAACACACCGTCCTGGAGTCTCGTCTGCTCCCGCCGACCTTCCTCACTCACATCGAAGGATTAACACTGAAGAATGAACATGTCTGAAGAAGGGTCTCGACCCAAAACGCCACCCATTCCTTCTCTCCAGAGAGGCCGCCTGCCCCGCTGAGTTACTCCGGCATTCTGTAGGTCATCTTCTAAGAAGTAACATTGATGTCTTTCATCCATTGCCTCGTCATCTTGAGCATGCATTTTAAGTCTGGGCTTCACACTTTTAAACCGATATTAAGGACGACCACACAAAAGCCTTTTCAACATCTTTTCAAGAGTGAAACGATCACATTTCTTGTAACTCAGAATTCATTGATAGATACAGCATGGAAACAGCGCCCTTCGGCCCATCAAATCAGTGCTGACCATCGATCATTGTTCCATGTTATCCCACTTTCCCCCCCCCACGAGGGACAATTGACACAAGCCAATTAACCCACAAGCCCGCACGTCTTTAGGATAGTCACCAAATGCTGGAGTAAAGGGCCTGTCCCACTTTCACGAGTGATTCACAAATTCTCCCGCGTTTTCCCCTCGATTCAAACTCGCAGAATGTTCGTAACGAGTGCGTAGGAGTTGGTAGATACATCGTAGCGGCTCGTTCTGCCAGCCGTAGGCACTCGTGGCATCAGGCAAGTCGGGACGTTTTTTCCAGCCCGGTAAAAAAAAAAAAAAAATGTCCACGAGTAAGAAAAAATTAATTATCGGGATGAAAGAAATTGCAACTTTTTACTCGTAAGGAGGGCATCGAAATAGTCGTGGGAATTCGTAGACATACTCGTAGGAGTTCGTGAACATAGTCGTGGAAGGTCGTAGGAGTTCGTAGATTACCACGATCTTGATTTTTGTTTGAGGTCCTTTAAACTCGGCAGAGGTTTTGAATTAAGTCGTGAAAGTGGGACAGGCCCCTAACTCAGCAGGCCATTTGTTCAATGCACCGTTCTATATCGCTCTAGTTTCCCTTGCCCCTGGCCGCTCAGTCGGAAGAAGGGTCTCGAGCCGAAAACCTCACCCGTCCCTTCCATCCAGAGAGGCTTCCGCCTTTAGGATAATCGCTTTCTGTAAACTGCTCCAAGTCTGGAGCAGCTGAGGGCCGGAGCCACTTAGAGGATTTAAAAAAAAAAAAAAAAAAACACGCGCGCGGTCACAGAGAGACCGAGCAAATTTGGCGGCGCCCAGGGTCAGGATTGAACCCGGGTCTCTGGCGCTGTGATGAAGCGACGCTACCAGCTATGGCACTGTGCCGCTGATGTCAGTGGGGTGCAAAATTAGCGTGTAGTACATAAATAACCCCCTGGCAAATTGTGAACAGGATCAGAGAAGTTACAAAAAATGTGGTCTAACCAAAGCACTTATGTTCAGCCACGGCTTCCTCTGACTTGCAATCTCTTTGTTCATGTTTCCAGTTGAACTCTCCACTGATAATGTTAGCTGCTGCTGTATGTAGCTTGGATGTATATGCCTACTATGCGTATGCTTGGATGTATATGCCTACTAACATGCCTACTATGTTCTGTTGTGCTGAAGCAAAGCAAGAATGTCATTGTCCCATCAGGGGCACATGACAATACACTCTCTTGAATCTTCAATGGTCTAGTTTAATTAAGATAGACACAAAATGCTGGAGTAACTCAGCGGGACGGGCAGCATCTCTGGAGAGAAGGAATGGGTGACGTTTCAGGTCGAGCGCCTTCTTCAGACTGAGAGTCGGGGGAGAAGGGGAAGCTGCAGATCTGGAAGGGGGTGCGAAGAGCATGCAAGGTGTGAAAAGAACCGATCAAAGCAGACGATGCTCAAGGAAACGGGCGACGGCCCATCGTTGGCCGAGGGGAAGGTGACAACCAGGCTTACAAACAGTCAAATTAAACAGGAGGACAGCAAAACCAGTCAGAGAAATAGGGTGGGGAGGGAATGGAGAGAGAGGGAAAGCAAGGGTTACTTGAAGTTAGAGAAGTCAAGATGCATACCGCTGGGTTGCAGGAACCGAATGTTTGCGTTACCGTAATGCAAACGACCATGATCACAATGAATGGCAGTGCTGGCTCGAAGGGCCGAATGGCCTGCTCCTGCACCTATTGTCTATGTTTCTATTATGGATAAAAGGGAAAATACACCATCTGGATATTAACAATAACCAATCAATGGACAGGAGGTGCAGAGTGATATCCCTTCAATATCAGCAACAGGAATACAACTACTTTGCACCTTAGCTTGAACTGGAAATTGTGTACATCACATGAAAAATCTGCGATCATTGTTTAGGTGGTAATGCTGCAGGTGACTGATTTCATTAGGAATCCATAATTGAATCAACCAAGGAGAAAAAGCACCTTGAAACTTTCAACATCACACATGGGTTTAAAAAAAACCCATACATTGTGGCTGAAATAAAATGCTAGGCTATGTAAAAATAGAGACGGGCCTGCAGAGGTTCCGAGGCAGCATTTCAATATGTTCAAGAAGGAAGTTGCAGAGGCTTGGGCAGTCTGCACCCCAGCGGTGTGAACACTGACTTCTCCAATTTCAGGTAGTCCTAAAGGGCCTGTCCCAGCAGCATGCAACTCCATGCGATGAGCGCGACCTAACGTGGTCGCTTGAGCCGTCCGGCGTCGCGGGGCCGGTCCCACTTCGATCGCCGGAGCCGTGCGGAATTGTGCGGAGTTCGTCCCGACACCGCGCGGGGCTCCGAAAAAACTGACCATGTTCAAAAATTCCGCGCGGCAACGGCTTGTCGGCTCGCAGTCGCCTCGACACATTACACACCGTCTCGACGTCGTGCCTCAGTGACCCTCTCTGTGTGTGCCTCCGTGGCCCTCTCTGTCCTGGTAAACGTACCTTTAAGACTTCGCACCAAGTTCGCCTCACTTCCCGCCCCGTCGCGCCACTCACCCCACCTCCGCGCGGCCCCCGCTGCCGGTTTGGTCGCGCTCTTCGCATGCAGGCGCATGCTGTTGGGAACGGCCCTGTACAGGGATCACCCCACCTCCGCGCGGTCCCCGCTGCCGGTTTGGTCGCGCTCACCGCATGGAGTCGGAAGCTGGTAGGACAGGCCCTTTCCTTTCTTCTCCCCTTCCCAGCTCTCCCTTAGCCCTCTGGCTCCGCCTCTTCCTTTCTTCCTCCCACCCCCCCCCTCACATCAGTCTGAAGAAGGGTTTTGACCCGAAACGGTGCCTATTCCTTCGCTCCATAGATGCTGCCTCACCCGCTGAGTTTCTCCAGCGTTTTTGTCTACCAGCATTTCAATATGTTGCTCTGACCAAGCTAGCAGTTGCAGAATTGACCACAAAACCCCCTCAGAGAACTTCTTTGCAGAGAAGAGCAGAGGATAGGACAAGCTTGGAGGGATATGGACCAAATGCTGCCAGGTGGGACGAGTGTAATTGGGACATGTTAGCCGGTGTGGGCCTGTTTCCACGCTGTATCACACTATGACTCCATTAACCCGGCTGCAGATGATGGCTGGGCCAGTGTGGGAAAGGGAGATTTAGTTTAGCGAAACACCTCGGTAACAGGCCCTTCGGCCCACCAGGTCCGTGCCGACCAGCGATCCCCGCACATTAACACTATCCTACGCCCACTAGGGACAATTTTAACATTTACCAAGCCAATTAACCTAAAAGCATGTACGTCTGTGGGAGGAAACCGAAGATCTCGGAGAACACCCACGCAGGTCACAGGGAGAATGTAAAGCAGTAGCTCTACCTCTCAGCTCAGTAGCTCTCTTGTTTTGTAACAGCTTCAACACATTCGACCACCACCAACATCTCCACCAAGGTCGACTGGATCTCCCAGTTGCTAACCATTTTAACCCCCCCCCCCCCCCTGACCTTTCTGTCCTGGGCCTCCTCCATTGCCAGAGCGAGGCCACACGCAAACTAGAGGAACAGCACCTCGTATTCCATTTAGGTAGCTCACAACCCAGATTCACAACCCATATTACATCCTCCAATTTTAGGTAACTTCTAACTAACCCTACCCAATTGTCCCCCCCCCCCCCCTCACAGACCCCCCTTTTCCCTCCCATATGGCCCACTTAGACTCCCGCCTCTTCTCCCCTCCACCTCATTATTCCCCATGGCTTCACAAACAGCTTCATACCAGCCTCACACTTCCTGTTCTTATCTCTGGCTTTGTTCCAGCCATCTGCCCGTTAAGCAACTCCCTCCATCTATTACCTGCCGGGCTTTGCCCTATCTCTCCCCTTTCCAACTCTCCACTTTCCCCCCCACCCCCTCCCCTACAATCAGTCTGAAGACGAGCCTCGACCCTAAATGTCACCCACCCGTGTTCTCCAGAGATGCTGGCGAACTTGCCGAGTTTAAGTTTAGAGATACAGCACGGAAACAGGCCTTTTGGCCCACCGAGTCCTCGCCGTCCAGCGATCCCCGTACATTGACACTATCCTACACAGACTAGAGACAATCTTTACATTTACACCAAGCCAATTAACTTACAAACCTGTACGTCTTTGGAGTGTGGGAGGAAACCAAAGATCCCGGAGAAAACCCACGCAGGACACGAGGAGAACGTACAAACTCCGTACAGACAGCACCCGTAGTCGGGATCGAACCCGGGTCTCTGGCACTGTGAGGGCTGTAAGGCAGCAACTCTACCGCTGCGCCACCGTGCCACACTTATTCCAGTCCTTTTATTCCACTTATTTGAGTCCTTTTGAGTATTAGCCAGCATCTGCAGGTCTTTGTCACTAAATACATTTTAAGGTTTTCCATAAAGCAAGTACTTTTCAGTTTACAACAATTTTAGGCCTTAAACACGTGAAGGTAACTGATGCGTTCATCCGAAAGTTATTCATTCTGCCCAGTGGCACAATGGCAGAGCTAGTCTGCCTCAGCGGCAGTGACCAAAGTTGAATCCTAACCTCTCTACCATCATTTTTGTGGTTTTCTTGGTTTCTCAGTGACTGGATGGGTTTCCTTCAAGCCCTTACTTAACGAATAGTGAAAGACTTGGATAGAGTAGACGTGGGGAGGACATTTCATCTAGTGGGAGAGTTTTGGACTGGAGGTCATCGCAGAATTAATGGACGTTCCTTTAGGAAGGAGATGAGGAGGAATTTCTTTTGTGGTGAATCTGTGGAATTCTTTGCCACAGGAGGCTAGGGAAGTCAAGTCAGTGGATATCTTTAAGGCAGAGATAGATAGATTCTTGATTAGTACGGGTGTCAGGGGTTACGGGGAGAAGGCAGGAGAATGGGGTTAAGAGGGAGAGATAGATCAGCCAGGATTGAATGACGGAGTAGACTTGATGGGCCGAATGGCCTAATTCTGCTCCTATCACTTATATCTTTGATATGTAGGAGGAAACGGGACAGTCATGTGGATGGAAAGTTAATTAGCCATTTTCAATAGGCCCGATGTGAAAGCAAATGGAACCCAGGGCAAGTTGATGAGAATGTGTGATGGTCAGCCTAGACTTGGTGGGTTGTAAGGCCTGTTCTTTAGGATTAAGTGCTTCTTAGGTTAGTTTCGTTTAGCTTAGCTTAGAGATACAGCGCGGAAAGCCCACCGAGACCGCGATCCCCACACAACAACACTATCCGACACACACTACGGCCAATTTTACATTTTTACCGAAGCCAATGAACTGACAAACCTGTACGTCTTTGCAGTGTGGGAGGAAACCCGAGCTCCGGGGAAAACCCACGCAGGTCACGGGGAGAACGTAAAACCACGTACAGACAGCACCCGTAGTCGGGATCGAACTCGGGTCTCCGGCGCCGTATGGGCCCGTCCCACTTAGGAGACTCTTTAGGCGACTGCCAGATGGAATTCACCTACGACACCTGACGACAACAAAACTGTCGCCACTGTCGCTGAAAATCTTTCAACACATTGAAAATTTGCCTGCAGTCGCCTGCAATTGCCCAAAAAAAAATCGCCCAAGTGGGACAGGCCCATTAGGCAGCAATACCACTGCAACGCCGTGCTACTCAGGTGGTCCATATGTAACAACCCAAGCCAATTTGGCACAAACACCTCAGAGTCGAGTAATTGTACTGTAACACATGATACGTAGAGAGCATTACACAAGCATGCATTAACAACAGGCCATAATTGAATCTAATTTTCATTATTTTTAGCCCATCTCTGCAACTAATATTTGTAAACAATGAAAGCAGATTAATAACACATGGGCCGAACAACACTTTGCAGAATAACTTGTGGTGCATTCATTTAGTGGCAAAACAAATCTGCTTAATAATTTATTATCTTTGAAGCGTATTACTTTCCACATTGGAAAAGATACAAAGAAACAAAGTGGGACTCCCACAATTACTGCAGCAGATTTCTCTTACGGAATAGTGTTGTTTTATTCCCCCATTTGGACAAACTAACCCAACACAACGCAGAAAAGATGTTGCCAGGCTGGAGAGGGTACAGAGAATATTTACTAGGATGTTGCCGGGGCTAGAGGGTGTGAGCTACAGGGAGAGGTTGAGTAGGCTGGGTCTCTATTCCTTGAAACGCAGGAGGATTAGGGGGTGATCTTATATAGGGGTGTATAAGATCATGAGAGGAATAGATCAGGTAGATGCATAGTGCCTCTTGCCCAGAGGAGGCAAATTGAGGGCCCGAGGAGATAGGTTTAAGGTGAAGGGGAAAAGATTGAATAGAAATCTGAGGGGTAACTTTTCCACACAAAGGGCGGTGGGTGTACGGAACAAGCTACCAGAGGAGGTAGTTGAGACTGGGACTATCCAAACATTCAAGAGATAGTTAGACATGTTAGATAGAGCCTTTAGGGCTAATGGAATCAAGGGATATGGGGAGAAAGCAGGAACAGGGTACTGATTCTGGATGATCAGCAGAGACTCCAATCCCAAGCACCTTCGTATCTGGAGATTCTCCCGCCTGGATCCCCTAGGAAACTGGAGACTCCAAACTCATGCACTACATGCATTAAAACGTATGTGGTATCGCGTGTGCGCATTTGGTGATTTATACACCGTGGAACTGCATGAAAATTAAATTCCACTTTTCAAAAAGGTGATTGGGCGGGAGAAAGAACATTTCAAGCGGGAGAAAATACATCTTAAGTGGGAGACACAAAGCCAGGGCGGGAGAAATTAAATCTCAAGCGGGAGAGCGGGAGGTTTTGCGAAAATGGCCTTTCGGCGGGAGATCTCCCGCCGAAAGCGGGAGAGTTGGAGTCACATGGATCAGCCATGATCATATTGAATGGCGGTGCTGGCTCGAAGGGCCGAATGGCCTACTCCTGCACCCATTGTCTATGTTTACATGGATAGGATAGGTTTGGAGGGATTTGGACCAAATGCAAGCAGGTGTGACTAGTGTAGCTGGGATATGTTGGCCAGTGTGGGGAAATATGGGCCGAAGGGCCTGTTTCCACGCTGCATCACTATGGCTATGCATGCAGGATTTACATACAGGTTGTTTTTGAAATTTCACATTTTCCTGAATGCAAGAACCTGACGGGGTGGTCGAGGTGGAAGGCAGACAGTCCCCACGACATCATAATCACTTCAGCGCCCTGACACGTCCCATATCAGAGCAATCCGTGAATGTTGGTCTGTTTTCCCAACTGTGCAACATTCATGATTTACTCAAGTTTTAATGTGTGACAAGTTTATTGCTCAATCATGAGCTAGAGCTGTGTACAGCAGACGCTGGTTTAAACCAAAGGTAGACGCAAATAGCTGGAGAAACACAGCCGGTCAGACAGCGTCCCTGGAGAAAAGGAATAGGCGACACTTCGGGTCGAGACCCTTCTTCAGACTGGGACTCAGGAAACGAGAGAGATAGACGGTGATGTAGAGAGATGAGCGAAAATTATGCAAAAAAAGTAACAATGATAAAGGAAACAGGCCATTGTTAAATGCCTGTCCCACTTTTCTGAGTTATTCACAAATACTCGTGAGTTATTCATAAATTCTCCCGAGTTTTCCCCTTGATTCAAACTTGCAGAATGTTCGTAACGAGTCCGTAGGAGTCCGTGGCTATATCGTAGCGGCTCATTATGCCAGCCGTAGGTACTCAGGGCATCAGGTAAGTCGGGATGTTTTTCCCAGCCTGATAAAAAATGTCCACGAGTAAAAAAGAAAAATAGCACCGTGTACCTACGGCTGGCAGAACAAGCCGCTACGATATATCTACGGACTCCTACGGACTCGTTACGAACATTCTGCGAGCTTGAATCAAGGGGAAAACTCGGGGGAATTTGTGAATAACTCGGGAAAGTGGGACCGGCCCTTTAGCTGTGGGCAGAGTAAAAACGAGTTGGGGGCGATGAGACTCGACAAGACGACTTTGAAACCTGCTGGTATATTCTACCGCAAATGAAAATCAAAAAAAAAAATCTTACAGATGTCGTAAATCTGAAATAAAAACAAGAAATCGTCAAAAACACTCAACTGCTCAGGCAGCATCTTTGCAAAGAGAAACAGTTAATGTTTCAGGTTCGGGATCCTGGAGTTTGAAGAAGGGTCTGACCCTGAAACGTCACCCATTCCTTCTATCCAGAGATGCTGCCTGTCCCGCTGGGTTACTCCAGCATTTTGTGTCTACCCTCGGTGTAAACCAGTATCTGCAGTTCCTTCCTGCAAATATAGTTTAGAATCTGGAACCAGAGCAAGAACCATATGTGACTCGAAAAGCACCTGGACCTGATGGTATACCGGGTGGTGTTCTAAAAACCTGTGCGGACCAACTGGCTGGAGTTTTTACGGACATTTTCAACCTCTCACTTCTGAGGTCTGCGGTTCCCACCTGCTTTAAGGTGAAGCCTTAAAGCAGTGGGGAACCGCAGTCAATTATACCGGTGCCCAAGAAGAGCAAGGTGACGTGCCTCAATGACTATCGACCAGTGGCAAAAACCTGGACCCACTGCAGTTCGCTTACCACCAAAACAGATCAACGGTTGGCTCTCGCGGGCTCTCTACTCTGCTCTGGACCACTTGGACAACAAAAACTCATATGTCAGGCTGTTATTCATTGACTACAGCTCAGCATTTAACACAATCATCCCCTCCAAGCTGGTTACCAAACTCTCAGAACTGGGTCTCTGCGCATCCCTCTGCCATTGGATCCTCAACTTCACAGAGCACAGTCTGTTCGTATTGTTGGAAATGTGTCAGACCCGATAACAATCAGCACAGGAGCACCTCAAGGCTGTGTGCTCAGCCCCCTGCTATACTCACTGTATACTCATGACTGCATAGCCAGTCATAGTGCGAACTCCATCTTCAAGTTTGCTGACGACACCACTGTTGTGGGACGTATCACTGATGGAGATGAGTCAGTGTAGAAGTGAGATTGAACATTTGACCAAATGGTGCCAGCACAATAACCTGGCTCTCAACACCAGCAAAACCAAAGAACTGATTGTGGACTTTGGGTAGGATGGGGACCCACAGTCCTGTTTATATCAACGGGTCGATGGTGGAAAGAGTCAAGAGCTTCAAATTCCTGGGCTTGCACATCTCTGAAGATCTCTCCTGGTCCGAGAACAATGAAGCAATTATAAAGAAAGCACATCAGCGCCTCCACTTCCTGAGAAGATTACGGAGAGTCGGTATGTCAAGGAGGAGTCTCTGCAGGTGCACAGTAGAGAGCTTGCTGACCGGTTGCATCGTGGCTTGGTTCGGCAACTTGAGTGCCCAGGAGCGGAAAAGACTGCAAAATGTTGTCAACACTGCCCAGTCCATCATCGGCTCCGACCTCCCTACCATTGAGGTGATCTATCGCAGTCGCTGCCTCAAAAAGGCTAGCAGCATCATCAAGGACCCACACCATCCTGGCTACTCACTCATCTCCCCGCTGCCTTCAGGTAGAAGGTACAGGAGCCTGAAGACTACAACGACCAGGTTCAGGAATAGCTACTCCCCCACAGCCATCAGGCTATTAAACTCAACTCAAACAAAACTCTGAACAATAATAGCCCGGGGGGGGGGGGGGGGGGGGGGGGGTGCGTGTTCATTGGTATATGGTCACACTGATCTGCTCTGTATTTATTTATGCCTACTATATTCAGTTGTGTTGAAGCAAAACAAGAATTTCATTCCCCCATTTGGGACACATGACAATAAACTCTTGAATCTTGTATGAAAGTGCAAAAGAGACTAAATAAAATTGCCCCAATTCATTCTTTTAATTATAAAAACACAGACTAATATGTTCTTATGCATTAGTAAATAAGGAGTGTGTCTTGCACATCATTTATAATGCAATAAATGAAATTGTAAGAAAAAAACAATACATTACTACACAAGGCAAAACCTTCTTCCTGCCACAGACCTCATGTCTGTTAAGAAATGCCTCACTTCAAAGTTTGCATGTAAACAACTAAGATGAAACACAGTGTAAGGTTGGGCTCTGGCAAGTGTTGCCAACTTTCTCACTCCCAAATAAGGGACAGGAGGCCAAAATAAGGGACAAATTCCCGACGGCATCAAGTACAGGCGGCCTTCTTCGAGTCACCGCCGACGGGCTTACCCCACCTCGGTTTTGCTTCCCATTGCTTGTTACAGCTGCACAGTCTTTTCTTGTTTGCAGGTTTATCCACATATGCACATGCCAAACCCACCGAACACCACCAGACGTTACCGGAACTTTCTATTTTGGCAGGAATTGGCAAAAATATAGCGCACGACTGACGGCACGCACGCATGTTGTATCAGATCGAGGATCTGTCTGTAATCTGCCCTCTGGTGATTACAGAGTACAGATGCTCCTCGACTTACGATGCTTCGACAAGGTTGAGTGATGCCAAAGAGATTTCATAAACAAAACGTGGAAATTCCCATTGCTTTCCTGTGGTATATTTAGATTTCTAAACACACACTCGTTTAGTTTAGAGATTTCATAATTATAACGTGGAAAAACTGCTAGTAGCAGTCAGATATGGGACAAAGGGCAGTCCCAACCAATTTAGCCCAATATACAGGATGTCCCAGCTAATACGGGACAGTTGGCAATCCTAGTTGCAGAGCAGTGGGATCTAGGAGTGCAGGTGCATGGTTCCTTAAAGGTGGATCGCAGGTGGATCGGGTGGTCAAAAAGGTTTTTGGCACATTGGCCTTCATCAGCCAGTGTATTGAGAATAGGAGTTGGGAGGTCATGATGCAGTTGTTCAAGGTGTTGGTGAGGCTGCATTTAGAGTATTGTGTACCGTTCTGGGCGCTGTGTTATAGGAAAGATGTTGTCAAGCTCAAAATGGTGCAGAGAGGATTTACAAGGATGTTGGCAGAACTAGAGAGTCTGAGCTACAGGGAGAGGTTGAGTAGGCTGGGACTCTATTCCTTGGAGCGCAGGAGGATGAGGGGGTGAGCTTAGAGGTGTATAGAATCATGAGAGGAATAGATCGGGTAGATGCACAGAGTCTCTTGCCCAGAGTAGGGGAATCGAGGACCAGAGGACATAGGTTCAAAGTGAAGGGGAAAAGATTTAATAGGGAACCTGAGGGGTAACTTTTTCCACACAAAGGGTGGTGGGTGTATGGAGCAAGCTGCCAGAGTTGGTAGTTGAGGCTGGGACTATCCCAATGTTTAATAAACT
Organism: Okamejei kenojei; assembly: GCA_035221665.1. NCBI lineage: Eukaryota > Metazoa > Chordata > Chondrichthyes > Rajiformes > Rajidae > Okamejei > Okamejei kenojei. The sequence goes on along the minus strand of CM069132.1, from coordinate 7,505,002 downwards.
GTTAGACAGGTACATGGATAGGACAGGTTTGGAGAGATATGGACCAAACACGGCAGGTGGGGCTAGTGTAGCTGGGACATATTGACTGGTGTGGGCAAGTTGGGCTAAAGGGCCTGTTTCCATGCTGTATCACTCTATAACTCTATGATAGCACTTTTATTTGGGGGGGGGGGGGGGGGGGTGGGGGGCTCAATGTAGATAACAGATCCAATAACTTAAATTCCTAATATTCCTGAGCAGGAGTACAACTTTGGTAATAGTACATCAGGTATAAATTTATACCCTGCCATTAATTATCAGTTTGTCTTTTACAGTTACCTGCCGTTCTGAGTTTCTCACTTGTCTTAACGCCAACCACAGTAACTTGCAACATGCAACTGCTTAAAATGCCATTTTAATATCAATCTCACCAAGCTGCGAACACAAGTCCCCTACTCCATACATCTTGATTGCACAGGCCAGTTGATCAATTGTGTAGGAAGGAACTGCAGATGCTGGTTTAAACTGAAGATAGACAAAATACTGGAGTAACTCAGCGGGTCAGGCAGCATCTCTGGAGAAAAGGAACAGGTGACGTTTCGGGTTGATTCCCTTCTTCAGACTAATGGGACTGTCCCACTATACGAGTTTACCCAAGAGCTCTCCCGAGTTTAAAAAAAAAAAACCAAACTCGTGGTAATTCTCGAGGAGGCAACTGAGGCAATCAATAGTTTTCCTATCCAGTAATGACATGGAAGGGAGTGGGAATCCTTCCAATAGTGGCTCTGATCGACTTGCCAGATGAAGATTAGAGCACACTTTGCCTTCTGGTCTGCCTTTGGACCTGCTTTAAAGTAGCATTATATAACCCCAGCTAATATTGCTACATAAACAGAACTGGCCTTGTATACAAATAACAGAATGACAGGTCTTGCAAATAAGTCCAGAAAATCAATTATGTTCTTTTTTGAAAAAATATATAAGCAACTCAAGCTAATACTAAATATCCAAGGTCAATGTCAATCATTTTTGGAATAAACAATCAAACAGATGACATTTTTTTTAAACTAGCATTTGCTTAACTTTTGATTTCTCTATTTTTGTTTAATGGGAGGCCTTCAAACAGGCTAAAGAAGAAAAAGTGTAAAAACAAACAGCTGGAGAAACTCAGCGAGTCAGTCAGAAATTGTCAATGGAAATGAACTGTGCACAACGGCTCAGCAGTAGAGTCGCTGCCTTACAGCGCCAGAGACCCCGGGTTCGATCCCAACTAAAGTTAAAGAAAAGGAGCTCGATTAATTTCAAACACTTTTTTCTCTGAAGAATCTGAAAATTAAAATCAAATTCTCACTGAAGTTCAGCCAAAGATCTAGGGCTACTGCAAGCATTCATGGATCTATGACACACACACGTGGAAGACTCGAGAGAGTTCTTTTATTCCCTTGCACATCAAGAGATTCTCAAGGTCATCTCATAGGGACAGAGATAAAGCATGGAAACATGACCTTCGGCAAACCAAGTCCATGCCGACCTTTCACACCAATTCCTTATTAACCCATTTATTTTCCCCACGTTGCCATCAATTCTCCAAATTCTATCTATCATCTACACTTTCCCAGGGAAATTTTACAGTAAGCAATCAATATACCAACCTTCATTAAGTGGTCAATTAATATTACTTGAGCCAGGATGTTTAGGCACTAAAAAACGGAAATAGGCAGGCAAAAAGGCATTATAAAATTACACAAAAGGCACAATAAAGGCATTTTGACCAAAAAAAGGCATAAAAAGGCATGTATTTCCACCACCAAAATATGGTTAAAAATGGTGTTATAAAGGTATACTACATTAAATGACCCGTTTAAATTGCCTGGTTGCACATAATTATTGGCATTTTTTTCAAAATATCTGGTGTTAAACTATGCCATCTGTCAGACAGAATATGCTTCAGGTGTGAAAAACGTCTTTCTACCTCAGCTGAGGTCACTGGTGCATACCCGAAACAAGCTACAGACTCTATATTCATGTCTCTATCTTGTGCATTACAACTTTAGCTAAAATCACCCTCTCACATTTTCCTTGTATGTCTTTAGCTACATCAGATTCAGATTCAAACTTTATTGTCATTGTGCTGTGTACAAGTACAGAGACAACCAAATACAGTTAGCATCTCACCCAAAAGTGCGAACAACAAAATAATGGAACAGTAAAATATATATATATATATACATATATACACACACACACACACACAGTAGCAGTAGTGCAATTTTCGGGGGGGGGGGGAAAAGAGAGATCAGTCACTGGGGAAGGAGATTCCGGCGGTGGGGGGGGGGGGGGGTGGGGAGGATGACTGGCAATCACCAAGGTGCAGAGTTAAGTAGGGTAACAGCCACAGGCAGGGAAGAAGCTGTTCCTGAACCTGCTGGTCCGGCAACGGAGGGACCTGTAGCGCTTCCCGGATGGGAGGAGGGTAAACAGTCTGTGGCTGGGGTGAGAGCGGTCCCTGACGATGCTGCGCGCCCTTCGCAGACATCGCTTGCTTTGGACAGACTCAATGGAGGGGAGTGAGGAACCGGTGATGCGTTGGGCAGTTTTCACCACCCTCTGCAGTGCTTTCCGGTCGGAGACAGAGCAGTTGCCATACCATACGGTGATACAGTTAGTAAGGATGCTCTCGATGGCGCAGCGGTAGAAGTTCACCAGAATCTGAGGAGACAGATGGACCTTCTTTAGTCTCCTCAGGAAGAAGAGATGCTGGTGAGCCTTCTTGACCAGTGTTGAGGTATTGTGGGTCCAAGAGAGGTCATCAGAGATGTTGACCCCTAGAAACCTGAAGCTGGAAACACACTCCACCTCCGTCCCGTTAATATGGATGGGGGTGTGCGTGCCACCCATAGACCTTCTGTAGTCCACAATGAGCCCCTTGGTCTTCGCCAGGAACTTTACGAATATCGTCAGTTACTTTGTTCAAACGAATGTTTCACTAATGTTTCACCACATTTCTCAAGGGAAGTGGTAGCTTGTGGGAAGTTTGCAAAATTGGAAGCAATAAATAGATTTTGGAGAAGACTGAACTAGCGTGCAGCGGCACGAACGAATGAGCGACCGACGGTGGCGCCCCCGGTCTTGCCCCGGTGGTGGAAGTTTTCTTGTAATTTATACTATGTTAACACGTTAATAATAACAACATTAATATTAATGTGTTAACATAGAAAACATCACAGTGCAACTAGAGAAAATATCACGACCTTTTAGCAAAACGGCAAAATAAACGGCAAAAAAAAGGCTGATTTAGGCACTCGATCGTGAAAAGGGCATTATCTTGGTGAAATCATCAAAAAAAAGACACGGAAAGGCACATGGTACGCAAACCACGCACATATCTTCTGGAGTTGCCCAAAAATAGAACCACTTTGGGACAGAGTGAATTCAGAATTAGCGGAGGTATTAGGATAAATAGTCACCAAGAAGTGTTCCATTTTATACCTGGGTAATCTAACTACAGTGGTGCTGAAGGAAGACCATTACTTGGTTAAAATCCTACTCACAGCTGGCAGAAAGGCCATTACAAGAAACTGGCTCGCAGCGGACACACCCAGACTTAGACAATGGTTAGACATAGTACAGGAAATATTTGTCATGGAGAAAATGACATTCTCTAAGAGTGAAAGAAGACGAGTTTAACAGAAAATGGGAAAAATGGGTTTAGGTATAGAAATAAAGACATCAACACTGTATAATTTTATAGACAATAGTGTAAGTTATTGGAAAATGTTTTAATATGAAAATAGTTCTGTATACTGCATCATTAATTGTAAACTGAACCCCCCGCTACACTGTTGTACGTTTCATTGTAACGTTGTATGTTTCGTTGTTATAATTGTGTTTTATTTGTGTATACATAAAAGCAATAAAAACTAAAGTGGAAAAAAAAAGAAAAGGCACATGGCATTTATGGCAAAATCCTGGCTCTAAATATTACAACATTTAAATGAAATGGACAGAAATGTAGATGGGTTGGTGAGCAAGTTTGCTGACGACCCCAACATTGGAGGAGATGCAGCCAGTGAGGAAGGCTGCCAGAAGATGCAGCAGGATATAGATCAGCTGCAGAAATGGGCGGTGTAACCGGAACAAGTGTGAGGTTTGGTACTCTGGCGGTGTAAGGCAGCAGCACGCCACCGGGCCGCTATCAGACAGTATTGGGGAAAGTACAAACTAGGGACTAGGTACAGAATTGTTCACGTAAGTGTGGGTTCACTGCAGAAGCTTGATCAGAGGAAGGATCTCGACCCAAAGTGTCGCCCATTCCTTCTATCCAGAGATGCCGCCTGTCCCACAGAGGTGCTCCAGCATTTAGTGTCTATCTTCAGTCAGGGGAGAACATCAGCAGCAGTCAGGTTTGTGACCTCATATCTAGCTCAGGGACACAGCGGTAAAGGGTCAGGTCAGGTCAGGTCAGGGCCAGAGTGATAGGACACTTGTTAGTTACCTAATTGGGAATTCCTTACTTATTACGTTGGTAGGACTATCAAGAGCCAACCTGGGTATCTCTTGGAACTTCAGATGCTGGTTTAAACCAAAGATGGACACAAAAAGCTGGAGTAACTCAGCGGGACAGGCAGCATTTCTGGAGCAAAGGAATGGGTGACGTATTCATATGTGTGACCAAAAATATGAAAAATTGTGGAATACATCTCTAATTCTAAAAGCATTACAGGTATGTTTTGTACTGTACATATTATATATTTTTCAAAGTTTAACGTTAAATATTTTTAATATGTTATGCTGACAATGTTTGTTTTGGGTCAGAGGTCAAATATGTTTCTTTTTAAAGTGGACATTTTTCAACATGCTGGAAAAACGTCCCGACTTACCTGATGCTCCGAGTACCTACGGCTGGCATTACGAGCCGCTACGAAATATCTACGGGCTCCTACGGACATTCTCCGAGTTTCAATCAAGGGAAAAACTCGGGAGAATTCATGAAAGTGGGAGGGGGGCTTAATTCAGTTTTATCTTACAAACTCTGTGAATTTAAAAAAGTTAGAATGTTCATATCTTTAGCAGACATGCATTATAGTTCTGTAGGTAGGAAAATAGCAATGAATAAGATTGATCTCTTACAAGAATGTTTTAATGTATTACTTTATGTGATGCCATTTGGTAACGTGTGTGACATTTTGGTTCACTTTCCAAAGAATGGCCCCTATCCAGAGATGCTGTCTGTCCTGCTGAGTTATTCTGGTAACTCTATAAAGCTGAATGAATCAAACCATTGAATCAATCATAAATACAGTCAGAGAATGTAGAGATCTGCCCGTTGCTGAATTACTAAGGCAGATTTTTTTAGTCGATTTAGTTCTATCAAAAAAAGTGTCGCCAAGTGTCTTTGCGAGTAGGGTTTGTATAATCTCCAGAATCAGGAATCAACCGCTAATTGGTGGTCAGATACTGCCAAATCTAACACAAAAGACATAGAAACATAGAAACATAGAAATTAGGTGCAGGAGTAGGCCATTCAGCCCTTCGAGCCTGCACCGCCATTCAATATGATCATGGCTGATCATCCAACTCAGTATCCCGTACCTGCCTTCTCTCCATACCCTCTGATCCCCTTAGCCACAAGGGCCACATCCAACTCACTCTTAAATATAGCCAATGAACTGGCCTCAACTACCCTCTGTGGCAGAGACATCCAATAAAGCAACCAGACAAAATGTGTAAGAAGGAACTGCAGATGCTGGCTTAAACTGACGAAGGGTCTTGATCAGATACGTCACCTATTCCTTTCCTCCAGAGATACTGTCTGACCCGCTGAGTTACTCCATCTTTTTGTGTCAATCTTCAGTTGAAACCGGCATCTGCAGTTCCTTCCTACACAACACAACCAGCAGTACACTACAAATCAATGCGATTTTTAATCACTGCAAATGGCTGCATTTGAAGCATTCTGCATCGTTCTGGTTGCTCCATAATAGGAAGAATGTGAAAGCTTTGCGGAGTGAGCTTTAGAGGTTTACCACAATGCTAACTGGATGGACTAGAGGTTATTAGCCAAAAGGATAGGGAGGGACAGATTTCAATTGTTTTCACTGGTTTTATCCAGAAGCCAGACAGAAGCATATAAAATTATGAGAAACATACTGTATATTGTTCTAACGGCCCACAATGCCAAACATATGCCCAGTTAGGGCTGCATGGTGGCACAGGGGTAGAGCTACTGCTTTATTGCACCAGAGTCCCGGGTGCGATCCTGGCTACGGGAGCCGTCAGTACGGATTGTTTACGTTCTCCCCGTGAGTTTCTTTCCGAGATCTTCGGCTGCCTCCCACACTCCAAAAACCAGGTTTGTAGGTTAATTGGCTTGGTGTGAATGTATACAAAGGTAACATTGTTCCTAGTGTGTGTCGGGTAGTGTTAGTGTGCGGGGACCGCTGGTCGGTGCAGACTCGGTGGGCCGAAGGGCCTGTTTCCGTGCTGTATCCTTAAAGCTAATCTCTTCCCGCATGCAATTTATCCCTTCATTGGCTACATATTCACGTGGCAATCTAAAAGCCTCTTAAACAGCAGCTGCTTGGGGCAATTCACACAGATGGGTGCCTGCAATGTGCTGCCGGGTGTAGTGGAAGCATTTACGATATTGGTGTTCATGAGGCTTTTAGATTGCCACTAGACTAAGTGGGACCCATTGGGTCCCATGTTCACACGGGAGGGCTGGTCCCCCAACGCAATATTCCACCTCTCCACCAATTCCAATATTGGTGGCCAGTGGGGGAAGAAGAGTTTTCTGGAGCACCAGTATGGATGTTGTGGGCCAAAGGGACTAGTTTCCAGAGAGTTAGTATGGATATTGTGTGCTGAATGGATTCTTGGGCTGGCAGCTCAGTCACTCAGGGCTGGTGGGGTGGCAGTTCACTCACGGCTATTCCTTCAGTGCAGAGTGCAGGCCACCAATTTCAATTTCATAGAATTTAGAGCAGAGTGCAGGCCACCAAATTCAATTTCATAGCATTGAGCAGAGTGCAGGCCACCAATTTCAATTTCATAGCATTTCGAGCAGAGTGCAGGCTACCAAATTGCCAAACAACTCATTGCATTGTCATTAAGGGCTAACAAATCACTTATTGCAAGTACATTGCAGACTCACAGTTCAGTTGATTCACAGCTTAGTATCACAGTTGTGGACTCTCCCTCACGACCTTCCAGGTTGAATGACTCGCGTCCAGGCATCTGGCGTTTTATGGTCCTGCCCCCCCCCCCCCCCTGGAAGGTGTTGCGTTACCTTCATCGTGGTGATTGACAGGCAAGAGGACCAATCAGCTGATCAAGATTTTTTTTTAAAAACACTCATAACTTTTTTATTTTTCATAGATCGGAAAAATCCTCGGGGCTGCCTCAGCGGAGGACTGTGAGTAAGATGGCCAAAAATCATAGCGATATATGGTAGCGTTTTTTCTAAAATCAATATACAGCGCAGACAGGAAGTGGTCAAGATGAGACTTTTAGTTATATAGATGTGGATATGCAGGGAATAAAGGGATAACTCGCATGCGGGAAGAGAAGATTAACTTGGCATCATGTTAGGCATTGCGAGTCTTTAGAACAGTAATACAAAGGAACTGGCCCTATGTTCTATAGACTTGTGATCTTAGCGAGACACTTTCCTGTGCATCCTACTTTACTAAAACATTATCTTTGAAGCTCCAAAACTCAGCTTACAGTTAACAGACACAAAATGCTGGAGTAACTCAGCGGGACAGGCAGCATCTCTGGAGAGGAGGAATGGGTGACGTTTCGGGTCGAGACCCTTCTTCAGGACTTTCATATGAAGAAAGACTGGATAGACTCGGCTTGTACTCGCTAGAATTTAGAAGATTGAGGGGGGATCTTATAGAAACGTACAAAATTCTTAAGGGGTTGGACAGGCTAGATGCAGGAAGATTGTTCCCGATGTTGGGGAACTCCAGGACAAGGGGTCACAGTTTAAGGATAAGGGGGAAATCTTTTAGGACCCAGATGAGAAAAACATTTTTCACACAGAGAGTGGTGAATCTCTGAAATTCTCTGCCACAAAATGTAGTTGAGGCCAGTTCATTGGCTATATTTAAGAGGGAGTTGGATGTGGCCCTTGTGGCTAAAGGGATCAGGGGGTATGGAGAGAAGGCAGGTAAGGGATACTGAGTTGGATGATCAGCCATGATCATATTGAATGGCGGTGCAGGCTTGAAGGGCCGAATGGCCAACTCCTGCACCTATTTTCTATGTTCCTATGTTTCAGGCTGAGAGTCAGGAGAGGTGGAGATACGGAGACAGCAGCGAGAGAGGATGTTGCAGAGGATGCGGAGAGAGGAAGGAAAACTTCCTAAAAGTAGGCAATAGCAAGGCTTGAGGAGATTTTGCAGTGGAGCAGACAAAATGTGTAGGAAGGAAATATAGATGCTAGCTTAAACTGAAGATAGACACAAAATGCCGGGGTAACTCTACGGACCGGAAACGGCACCCACTCCTTCTCTCCAGAGTTGCTGCCTGTCCTGCTGAGTTACTCCAGCACTTTGTGTATATCTTCCGTATTCTCCAGCATGTGCAGCTCCTTCTTGCAGCTTAGTTTTGCAGCCATAAAACTGAGACAAACAAGCTCCATTGCATACATGACCTCCAGATAGCCTTTAGGCAGCTGTCATAGCCCACAAATAAGCTGGTCCACACAGGCCTGAAGAGGAAAGTTAGATGTTGACCATCCACCCACTCTCCGACAAGCACAAACCACAATAGGATAAAGGCATCTGATCAGCTGGCAGCTTTGAGTGCATCTGCTGCCTCTTTGCCTCAGGCACCATGACTTTGGGTAAATGTCAAAAGCAACACCATAAAATTATGTAACCATGAAGCAAAAACTTTAAAACGCCTTTCTTCTAATCGAACCATTCCACAACCCTGAGGTATTACACTTCAAAACTTTTCAGTTCAGTTTATTGTCACGTGTACCGAGGTAAAGCGAATAGCTTTTGTTGCGCGCTAACCAGTCAGCAGAAAGACAATACCCGATTATAATCGATCCGTTTACAGTGTATAGATACCTGACAAGCGAATAGCGTTTAGTGCAAAGTAAAGCCAGCAAAGCCCGAGCAAGGATAGTCCGAGGGTCACCAAAGAAGTAGATAGTAGTTCAGCACTGCTCTCTGGTTGTGGTAGGATGATTCAGTTGCCTGATAACAGCTGGGAAGAAACTGTCTCTAAATCTGGTGGTGTGCGTTTTCACACTTCTGTACCTTTTGCCCGATGGGAGAGGGGAGAAGAGGGAGTGGCCAGGGTGCGACTCGTCCTTGATTATGCTGCCGGCCTTGCCGAGGCAGCGCGAGGTGTAAATGGAGTCAATAGAAGAGAGGCAGAATGATTCAATTGATAATATTAATAATGTATGATTGACGTACACGAAATGTTTTTACCATAATATGTTTGCCAATTTATTGTTTACCTCTAATAAAAATATATTTTAAAAAAAAAGGAGGTTGGTTTGTGTGATGAGTTTAGTGTGTGATGTGCGGCAGGAATAGAGATAAAAGAGCGTGGCGTGATTGTGATACGAGATTGCAGATCTGCTTCTGTGGCTCGCGTGCAACTGGTCGCCTGGGTTGGGCGACCTCTTGCGATAGTGGAAATCAATTTGAGGAAGCAACATAAAGGACGTGGGAATATAAATGCAGTTTGGTTTCGGGGCATGTTTTAAAATGTGTCACGATTAAAACGTATATTCCCCCCGAGGCAGAGATCAAAAGGTTCCTGTTAGTTCCCAGTCTGTATGGGTTGATCCCAGCTGGGCGCCTCAGCTGACCAGCGCGAGCCGAGAGGGCAGATTCAACGGAGCAGCTGGCGTTAGTCGGCAGATCTATTCTGTAAATGACTCCGGGTCAGGCTGGTTCACACCAGAGTCATTAAATAGCCAGCTGACACACTAAACGCAAGCATTAAACTAAAAAGCCAGTGCAGCATGCAGGAGGATAATTGATACTGGGGTCATAATGGCATATTACAAATTACCATTGTCTGATGGAAACCAATTTAAACATCGCCGGACTTCACAACTAACAATATCAGCCGTGCAAGGAATGTTTAAGGCTCACAGTGCATTTTCCCACATTATTATTATTAAAGTAGCTAAATGCCTGGAGTCATTTCAAAACAAAACCCTTTTTTAGTATGAAACCAGAGTGCCTTGTCATCAGTAGCACACGATTTAAAGCTCCAAAATACCACTAAGATTAATCACACCACTCCATTGGAAATAGTACTGTATATACTTTATCCCAAACCACCACAGTCAAAGCACCCAACTCGTCTCAATCACAATTATTTATCGTGTAGGAAAGAGCTGAAGGTGTTGGTTTAAATCGGAGATGGAGACAAAAAGCTGAAGTAAAGGGCCTGTTCCACTTGCAGGACCTAATTCACGATCTCTGCTGAGTTTGCCCTTGACTCACACTCGAAGTACGGCCGTCACTAGGTCGTAGGTAGGTCGTAGCAGGCCGTGATGCTAGCCTTTCTATTATCCGATTGGATGATTCTGTATATATTTTGGGCTTCAAAGTTTTTAAGAAATATTTCGGAACGTGCGTCTTTTGCAAAAGTGCCGTGGCGTCAAGTAGGTCGGGACGTTTTTTTCTAGAGTGATGAAAAATGTCCACGAGTTAAAAAAGGTCGTGAATTAGGTTGTGAAAGTGGGACAGGCCCTTTGCTCAGCGGGTCAGACAGCATCTCTGGAGAAACGGAACCGGTGACCTTTCAGGTTGATACCCTTCTTCAGACTGAGAGTCGGAGGGGAGAAAGGGAAATGAGATATATAGACGGTGATGTAGAGATACAGAACAAATGAATGAAAGATATGCAAAAAAAGTAACGATGATAAAAGAAACAGGTCGTTATTTGCCTCCTCCCCCACCCCCAAAATTGCTGGCACATTTGGCAACTAGAACGAGGAATTGGTAATATTGGCAATGGTCAAATGACAGGAGCGGCAGCAATTACTTTTGCAAAAGACGCACGTTCCGAAATATTTCTTAAAAACTTTGAAGCCCAAAATATATACAGAATCATCCAATCGGATAATAGAAAGTTGCTTCCCCACACAACGTATGTTGCTATAGCACTATGCTGACAGTGTACAGACTTGCGCTGGTGTCTGCAAGTTGGCTCAAGTCAGACAGAAACAAATTCGAAAGGAGACACAAAGCAGACGACACGAAAATGGGCGGCGTTGTAGATAGCGAAGATGGTTATCAAAACGTGCAGCCGGATCTTGATCAGTCGGGTTGAGGAAAAGTAAATGGAGCTTAATACATACAAGTGTGAGGTGTTGAGCTTAGGAAAGTCAAACCAGGGCAAGACCTATACGGTGAATGACAGAGGCCTGGGAGTGTTGGAGATCAGAGAGATCTCGAAGCGCTAGTACATATTTCCTTGAAAATGGTGTCACAGGTAAACAGGGTGCAACAGATGCCTCTCAGCACATTGGCCTTTATCAGTCAGGCTATCGAGTATAGATGTTGGGAGTGTTCAAGAAGGAACTGCAGATGCTGGAAAATCGAAGGTGGACAAAAATGCTGGAGAAACTCAGTGGGTGCGGCAGCATCTATGGAGCGAGGGAGATAGGCAACGTTTCGGGCCGAAACCCTTCTTCAGACGTTGGCAGATTATGTTGCAGGTGTACAAGACATTGGTGATGCCCCATTTGCAGTAGTGTGTGCAGTTTTGGTCATCCTGTCGTAGGAAGGTTGTTGTTAAGCTGGAAGGGATGCAGAGATTTACGATGAAGTTGCTAAGACTGGGGGGCCTGAGCTACAGGGAGCGGTTGAACAGGCTAGGACTTGCTCCTCGCAGCACATAAGATCACGAGGGGAATAGATTGGGTAGACGCATAGAATCTTTTACCAAAAGTGGGAGAATCAAGAACCATAGGTTTAAGGTGATGGGATTTAAAAGATTTAATAGATAGAATCCCGAGTGACAACTTAAAAAAAAACACTAAAAGAGTGGTGGATGTATGGAACGAGCTGCCAGCAGAGGCAAGTTTGAACTATATTTTGGATAAGTACGTGGATAGGAGAGATTTGGAGGGATATGGCCCAATGTGGGTAGGTGGAACTAGTGTAGATGGGGCAATGTTGGTCAGCATGGTCAAGTTGGGCTGAAGGGCCTGTTTCCATCCTGTACCACTCTAAATACCGAGTAATCTCAGCAGGTAACTAAGTCACTCAGCAGGTCAGGCAGCGTCTCTGGAGAACATTCCCAAGTGAACTTTTGCAGCACATATCCATGTTCCCCAGAGATGCTGCCTGACCTGTGCAGGAAGGAACTACAGATGCTGGTTTAGACCGAAGATCCTTTAGTCTGAAGAAGGGTCGCGATCTGAAACGCCACCTATTCCTTTTCTCCAGAGACGCTGTCTGATCCGCTGAGTTACTCCAGCTTTTTGTGTCTACCTTCGATGATGCCCGACCTGCTCAGTTACTCCAGCACTGTGTCTCTTCGTTTGTAAACCAGCATCTGCAATTCCTTGTTTCTACATTTACAAATTCAAGCCACTGCCTGGAGACTTCCACCTTGCAGGTCACACACACCATATGTTCTTGTAAAGTCTAATGGGGATCCTTCATTGTCACAGGGTAAAAATCTTGCAATTCCATTCCAATAGAACTGGGATTATCTTCACATTGACTTTTGCAATAGCTGATGTTCGGGTACCATCAAGCAAGTAATAATAGGTAATAAATGTAGCTTTGCATGCCTGACATCCACAGCCTGATAGTAAATACCACAGGAAACTTCACAGTGTTAAAGGTATGCTATCTTTGCAATGATAAAGTGAAGTCCTATGCATTAATACAAAAGGTTGCAATGGATAAACACAAGATTAGATCGACAACAATCCTTAACTGCCGAGACGGCTGTTGGCTGCAACCTTCCCCCACCCCATCAACAAACTTTTCACTGCAAGGGCCAGGAAGCGAGCGGGTAAGATCATCTCTGACCCCTCTCACCCTGGCCACAAACTCTTTGAAGCACTTCCCTCTGGAAGGCAACTCCGGACTGTCAAAGCCGCCACAGCCAGACATAAAAACAGCTTTCTTCCACGAGCAGTAGCTCTACTCAATGACCAAAAGTCTGTAGCCTCCTTTTGCTCTGGTATTTTATTTCATTCTTCACATGTTTAAATTATAATGTTTTATTTTTAATTGTCTACTGTATATCGTGTTGTTACTTGCGAGCAAAGCACCAAGGCAAATTCCTTGTATGTATACATACTTGGCTAATAAAAAAATTTCAATTCAAACTGCAGAACTACACTTAAAACAAATCTCATTCTTCAAATATCTTGTTCGCCTTGTTGTACACAAGGATATCCAGCTTAACAACAATAACACGGTTGAACATTTTGCCTGCATTCATACTAATCCTCCCATTGTTTCCACGAGCAAATGCTGGGAAATGTGTAGGAAGGAACTGCAGATGCTGGTTTACACTGAAGATAAGACACTAAATGCTGGAGCAACTCAGCGGGTCAGGCAGCATCTCTGGAGAGACGGAATAGGTGACGTTTCGGGTCGAGGCCCTTCTTCAGACCTCGGGAAAGAGCGGAGAGAGAAACAAGAGACGCAGAAGGGTAAGGTGTAAAAAAGAGAGATCAAAAGGGACGACGCCTGTCCCTCTGAGTTACTCCAGCATTTAGTGTCTACCTTCGATTTTAACCAGCACCTGCAGTTCTTTCTTACACAGAGTGGCTCAGAGCTCCTCAACCATTTAGAATGCTGATGAGATTCACTGGGGAAACCTTTGTTTAAAACGATAAATCAGGCGAGCTCATGGATGCATATGATTTAGATCACTAATGAGCAACTCACCAGCACAAACAGCCAATCGCTAGGGCATTTCCAACTATCTTCTGCAAACAGCTCGCAGCAGAAGCATAAATCACACAGATAACTCCTCCAATTGTGTTTCCGCTGGAAGAGCATGGTCTCCGATCTGAATAGCGTCCCTTGTCCATTTTAAATCTTGTGACCCAGCAAGATTAATCTTCATCTAGCCATCACTGTTACCAGGCATCAAAAATGTTACAGCCAAATTACCTGTCAACAATCAATCACCTAGCTCCACAAATGAAGAATGGTCACTTGATGTGAAGTACTAAATGAGCCAATACCCTTGTGATTGTATTTAGCATGAGTTGGTACACTTACAATAAAAAAGGGGGGGGGGGAAGAAATCAGGTTCCTTTTAAAGTGTTAGCAATTAAAGCTGCAATAAACCCAAAAGTCAAGACAGGAAAATGCAAATAAAAGGCCTTGGCAATAGCAAACTGCATGTTAAGGATCGACATTGTTTATTGCCGAAGATAGACACAAAATGCTGGAGTAACTCAGCGGGGCAGGCAGCATCTCTGGAGAGAAGGAATGGGAGGAGACGTTTCCGGGTCGAGACCCTTCTTCAGACTAATAAGACTCCGACCCGAAACTTCACCCGTCCCTTCTCTCCAGAGGTGCTGCCTGCCCCGCTGAGTTACTCCAGCATTTTGTGTCTTACATCTTCGATGTAGACCAGCATTTGCAGTTCCTTCCTTACACATATTGTTTGGTGCTGTCCATTTCTAAAAATGACTACCATCAAATTTTACACGAATCCTCCAATCTCCTAAGTAGATATTTGCAGCTGGATTTAAAGTCTGACTCGGTGGAGTGCAATTATTCAAGAGAGGACAGAAAGCGAGCGTTTGGTTAGCAAAGTTCAATCAGACGGCAGGAGGAATGATAGATGATGCTTTGGGTCGGGATCCTTCATCAGACAGCTTGTGGCAGAGGGGAGAAAGTTGGAAGAGAGAGATGAGGGGAGGGGGGGCAGGACAAGTGATGGGTGGATCGAGGTGAGGGTCAATAGGATGATGGTTGCACAAAATGGCCCAGAGATGAAAGGCCAAAAAGTGTGAGATTAGGATAGGAAAGGCAGGAAACATGAAGCCAGAGGAAGGAATATAGGTGGGAGGGGGATCTGGAGAAGGGGGTAAAGGCAGAATTGGGTGCGCATCTCAGTTGGGCATGGGGAAGAGAGGGGGAAAAAGGGAGGGGGGGGGAGGGGAAACTGTTTATTATTTGGGCTGACTCTCCCAACGTGGTCCCCTTCACACGGGCGAGACCAAGCATCGTCTGGGTGACCGAAGAGAGACGCAAAATGCTGGAGTAACTCAGCGGGGCAGGCAGAATCTCTGGAGAGAAGGAGTGGGTAACGTTTCGGGACGAGACCCTTCTCCAGACCCTATTTTACCTCTGTGGACCGCACCATCAGCAGCTCGCATCAGAAAATAAATGACGTGAAACGATAAAGCAGAGTAGAACCATTGCAACACCAACAACTTATGTGTAACAGTAAGGTGTGTGAAATGCAGAAAAGGTATGGCTTTGAAATGGGAACAAGAGAAGTCACTTAAAAGGAAACTGAACAAATGGATTGAGGAACCAACTTTTAAAAAGGGTTAGGGTTAGTTTAGTTTATCAGAAATAAACAGGCAGCAAAACATTATATGTGTTTGCTTCATCGATTTTCTGGTCTACCTTATCTCTGGTACCTTATTTTTACAACAGTAAAATGAATAGCAGTGCAGATCTATATAACAAGTCAAAAGAGTCACCCATTAGAAAACTATCAGACAATCTACATGCTGCACATTGCAATAAATCCAGATTAACATGAATTTCCCAATCCACTCAGTATTCCCTTTGAGAGCAAAGGGCCTGTCCCACTTGGGCGTAATTTGCCCGTCAATTACGCGACATCGTTTACGCGTCACGACGCAAAACGCGCGCGTCATGACGTGCACGTGAAGACATTACGAGCGCATGGCGTGCATTGCGAACGCATGGCGTGCATTACGAACGCATGGCGTGCATTATGAGCGCATGGCGTGCATTACGAACGCATGGCGTGCATTACGAGCGCATGGCGTGCATATTACGAGCGCATGGCGTGCATTACGAACGCATGTCGTGCATTACGAACGCATGCCGTGCATTACGAACGCATGGTGCGTGGTGACGTAGGCAGCGACGCGCTGTCGCCCTCAGGATTTTGGGATTCACAAAATCTTCGCGCGCCACCTGCAAGACACGCAAATGACGCCCAAGTGGGACGGGCCATTTACTTCTCAACACTTGGATAGAATATCAGTATTTTTGACACCACAATCAATGGTGTTACATTACTAAGCACACAACGGAATTGGAGAAATATAAACATGACAAATGTGGAGCCAATGCACAGGCCTGGGAGGAGGCGGTGTAACAAGAAACATGTGTGTTGTTTGATGGGGACAACGTGATGTTGGAAACGGACTGGGGAAATAGCAATGGAAACAAAAATGGAAAGTGGTCACTGTCAAAGCAAAAGTAACATGGTCAAACGTGCAAAAAGAGTGAGACGCCAGACAGTCCCACCAATCAAACCTACTTCAAAGCAACAGGATTTAAACGGTGAAGTTTCATGTTTTGTGGAGCGGTTCTCTACATTTTTCTTCCCTCTCCCAAAAAACCTGATGGGATGAGCCTTGAGCAAGACAAACTAAACCGAGCAAGGCAAGACAAGACAAAATAAAGGCAACAACAATGATCAGAATGGTCCCCAGATTGTCCTCCGTTTACAAACACCCGGCACGGTGACACACCAGTAGATTCCCCGCCTTACAGCACTCGCAGCGCCACAGACCCGGGTTCGATCCTGACCACGGGGGTGCTGTCTGCACGGAGCTTGCACGTTCTCCCCGTGACCTGCGTGGGTTTTCTCCGGGTGCTCCAGTTTCCTCCCACACTCCAAGGATGGTGCGCGTAGGGTAGGGTAGGGTAGTGTTCGTGTGCGGGGACCGCTGGTTGATGCAGACTCGGTGGGCCGCAGGGCCTGTTTCCGCGCTGTATCTCTAAACCCAAGTACAGCCCGTGCACACGAACTGCGTTTGGGAGGGCGGCAGTGTGGATTTGCCAGCTGCTGCAGAGCTATAGGCTTCTTCTGCCACGTGGGAACATGGCACAAGGCCACAGGTCCAATTTGCAAACTTGTTGTCACAAACAAATCACACCACTGGAACTCTGGGGTAACCGCAGGAGGATCTCTATATTCCGATCATTACTTCCTAAATGTACATACAAGTGCAGGACAATGAACAAACAGCAAGGCATTATTTAATTTAATCAGAATCATTTCCCTGGACCAATTCTGAAAGCACAATCCTTCCCCGACTTCCTAAAAACAAAACCACTTACCAAATGTGTTATGAATGAACTGCAGACACTGATCAACACCAAAGGTAGACACAGAATGCTGGAGTAACTCAGCGGATCAGGCGGCATCTGGGGAGTGAAGGGTTGGGTGACGTTTCGGGTCGGGTCTGAAGAAGGGTCTCGACCCGAAACGTCACCCATTCCTTCCGTCCAGAGATGCTGTCTGCCCCGCTGAGTTACTCCAGCATTCTGTGTCTATCTTTGGTTTAAACCAACATCTGCAGTTTGTTCCTGCACACCACAAGAGGCACATTTATTGCAGAACAAGTAAACAGAGGCTGGGTTGCACTAAACAACAAACAAGTTAAGAATACACAAGATAAATCCTTTTAGGAGAGGTTTCATCAAATGTTTACAGTTACAGGTTGAAAAT
This sequence comes from Okamejei kenojei, assembly GCA_035221665.1. Classification (NCBI taxonomy): domain Eukaryota; kingdom Metazoa; phylum Chordata; class Chondrichthyes; order Rajiformes; family Rajidae; genus Okamejei; species Okamejei kenojei. Next base: position 7,487,329 of record CM069132.1, on the reverse strand, counting down.
AAAACACTCATTATTGACCAACACGTTCATTAATTTGGCTTTGGAAACGAATGCGGTCACGAATAAAATATCCAAATGACTTGCTTACATTAGAGTTTAAGAAAGAACTGCAGATGCTGGAAAAATCAGAGGTAGACAAAATTGCTGGAGGAACTCAGCGGGTGAGGCAGCATCCATCGAGAGAAGGAATAGGCGACGTTTCAAGACCCTTTTTGTCAGTCTGAAGAAGGGTGTCGACCCGAAACGTCGCCTATTCCTTCTCTCCATGGAAGCTGCCTCACCCGCTGAGTTCCTCCAGCATTTCTGTCCGCTTACATTAGAGGATACTTTTTTTGGATTGCTAAGACGTGGGTAACATTTCTCTATTACGTTTTGTCGTTGAACAAAGGGATCTAAGGAGTGCAGGCACATAGTGTCATGAAGTGGCCGCACAGGTAGATATGGCGTTGAAGAAAGCCTTTGGTACAATGGCTTCACCAGTCAGGGTATTGAGGATTAGACGTTATTCCGTCACAATTGTACAGGACGTTGGCACCAGAGGACGTGGGGTTAGGGCGAGCGGGGAAAGATTTAATAGGAACCTGAGGGGCAACTTTATTCGCTCAGAGGGTGGCGTGTATGTGGAATGAGCTGCCAGAGGAGGTAGTTGAGGGAGATATGATAAAAGCAGTTAGTCACAGTCGCACAGCAGGGAAACAGGCCCCTTTGCTGACCAAAAGGCCCCATCCATACTAGCCCCACGAGCCCATAATTGTCCCATATGTACTTGTCCGAATGTCTTTTAGATGTTGTTCTCATAGCCCTCTCAGCCACCTCCTCTGCAGCTTATTCCATACACCCACCACCATTTAGTGAGGAAATTTCCCCCTCAGGCCCCTATTAAATCTTGTCCCTCTCACCTCAAACCTGCTTGATTCCCCTCTTCTTTAAATGGTTTTGTGCATCTACGCCCTCTATTCCCCTAATGACCTTATACGCCTCTAGGAGATCACTTCTCATTGTCTTGCACTCCAAGAAATAAAGTCCTAGCCTGCGCAGCGCCACCCTATAGCGCAGGCTAGTAGATTTACGCTGCACTCTTTCCAGCTAAAAAAAAAAAACTTTTCTATAGCATGATATCCAAAACTGAACAAAATACTCACTTTAGGTGACATTTATACAGGCACGTGGATGGGAAAGGTTTAGAACAGGAGTTCCCCAACTTTTTTGTTCCGTTTACCCCTGGCAACTTTACTAGCACGTAACATTGTTATTTCACTTATTTACGAGCAACTAATGATGACCAGATACCGTTATACCAGAACCAAACACAGTCAGAGTCAATGTGAAAAAATATGTACAAATCCAGAATCAGCAAATTTACCCCCTGGGTAGGCAAGATTTACCCCAGGTTGGGAACCCTTGGCTTAGAGAGATATGGGCCAGATGCTGGCAGGTGGGACTAGTGCAAATTTGACGAGGTTAGACGGGGTATCTTGGTCGGCGTGAACGAGTTGGGCTAAAGGATCTGAATGCGAGCTGCATGAGAGGCAGATTACTCTTTGGAACACAGATATCGATGGCAAGAGTAGTGGTCATTGCGTATTTGGGGCGGCTATTAGAGCGGCTGCCTCACAACCCCAACAACCTGGGCTCATTCCCGACTTCCAGTCTTATTTGTGTGGGGTTTACACTTCCTCCCAGGGAGAGTGTGTGCCCTTCCTTCCAAAGACAAGGGTTGTTTGCTTAAAAGGGCCTGTCCCACTTAAGAGACCTAAACACCTTCTTATACGCCACCACCGTATCTCCCTCCTCCCCCAAACCTGGCCGTGAGCTCCAGGCCCCCACCACTCTCTGTGTAAAATAACTTGCCCCACGTCCCATGAAACCTTCCCTCTATCAACTTATAGTTATGCGTTCCAGTGTTGGATAATTGCGCCCTGGGCAAAAGGTTCTGACATCTACCCTAAAGGGCCTGTCCCACTTGGGAGACCCAAACAGCAACCTCTGGTGGCCTTGCCGGCCACCCAAGGTTTCCAGGAGGTCACAGGAGGTTTTGGTCACTCTCCCTAATGGTCGAAAGTGGTCTCCACGTGGTCGAGGCTTCATCTAGGTTGCTGCTATTTTTTCATCATGATTAAAACCGGCCTCGGCCGGTTGCCGTTTTACAAATCAATAATTTTTTTGTCGCAGGTCTAGTTTTCTTCACGGTCGAGGAAGGTTTCCAATGTACGAGTGGGAGGTTGCAGGTCACCTCGACCTTGATTTTTTTTTTTTGGGTGGCGGGCAAGGTCGCCAGAGGTTGCTGTTTAGGTCTCCTAAGTGGGACAGTCCCTTAATTGCTCACTATAGAATTGCCACTACTAGAACCTAGCTGAGCAGCGGACTCTGGGGAGAGCTGGTGTGAATGTAGGAGGAATGAAATGGGGCAGCATGGTGATGCAGCGGTAGAGTTGCTGCCTTTCAGCACCAGAGACCAGGGTTCAATCCACACTACAGGTGTCCATGCCTACATGTTCTTCCTGCATGGGTTGCCTCCAGGTGCTCTGGTCTCCTCCCACACTCCAAAGACGTACAGGTTTGCAGATGAATTGGCTGTGGTAAAATTACAACTTGTCCCCTACTCTGTCACACAGTGTTAGAGCTATGGGGCGATTGCTAGTCAACATGGACTCTGTGGGCTGATGGGCCTGTTGCAACACTAATTCCAACGTCTAAAAGTCCACGGCTAAAAAAAAAAACTATTGCAAAAAATAGGGGCTTGATGGACTCGGATAGACGATACTTTACGACTGCAGAATCACTCAGGAAGGGCTAGAAAGATGCAAGGCAAGCTGGTGCATGTTCAGAAGGCAGATAATATTCATGCAGCTTGGTACGGATAATAACCAGCTGGGCTTTAAGCAAAATTATCCAGGAAGCTGCTGGGTTAGTGTAGAAACACAAGTGGGGCTATTCCCCACACCAACATTACTCTGTGTATTTTATGTGAGATTTTTGTAAGCATGACAGTTTTAAAAGAAGAACACAAAAAAGTGTGGGTACACAAAAATTCTGGAGAAACTCAGCGGGTGCAACAGCATCTATGGAGCGAAGGAAATAGGCAACGTTTCCTACATCCTTCGCTCCATAGATGCTGCTGCACTCGCTGAGTTTCTCCGGCATTTTTGTCTACCTTCGATTTTCCAGCACCTGCAGTTCCTTCTTAAACACAAAAAAAAAATGTGGGCTGCAAACAAATTTAAATATAATTTAGTAAATCACCTAAGAATACAATTCAGTAAAGTAAAAAATATATGTAATGAATAGGAAGCTGGAAAATGGTGAAGTAGGGATTACGACATAGCAACAAAAAAAAAAGCACATCATGCCCCTAAGTTCCCCAACATCTCAAAGTATTAGAAAAACAGCATGATAATAAAGGTCCTTGACAATGCAGGATGGTACTGAATACATTTAAATTAAATATAGCTTATGGCTCTCCCTTGTCACTCGTGGGTCAGAGAGCAAGAACGGGGTGGGGCGGCACGGTGGCGCTGCTGCCTGACAGCGCTTTCAATGCCACAGACCCGTGCTGTCTGAACGGAGTTTGTACGTTCTCTACAGATCTCCAGTTTCCTCCCACACTCCAAAGACGTACAAGTCTCTAGGCTAATTGGCTGGATGGATGGAGGGGGGGGGGGGGTTGTGTGTGCGTCTGTGTGTGTGTGTGTGTGTGTGTGTGTGTGTGTGTGTGTGTGTGTGTGTGTGTGTGTGTGTGTGTGTCTGTGTGTGTGTGTGTGTGTGTCTGTGTGTGTGTGTGTGCGTCTCTGTGTGTGTGCGTGGTTTTTGTCCTCCGGCAACCACCTTCATCGCAACCGGCTTCGACTAAAAAAATTACCGATTTTTAAAACGTAAACCACTTTCCACCATTAGGGAGACTGGCCTACACCTCCGGCAACCTGCGGGAACCACACGGAAACCTTGGGTGGGGCGCAGAGTCTCCAGAGCTTTCCGTTCAGGTTTCCAAAGTGGGACAGGGGCATTAGTGTGCGGGCATCGCTGGTTGGCGCAGACTCAATGGGCCGTTTCCACTCTGTGTCTCTAAACCTAAACTAAACTGACGGGGAATCAAAAGAGTGATCACCAGGTTCTTTCCTAAAAGGATGAAAATATAATTGATCCAAATATATTGCGGTAACATCTCAAATTCCACGAGAAGGAATAGGAATCTCTTTACCTATTTTCTGCCTCCAATAAGATATGATCTGTCTCAGTTGATGAAATGTTTTCAATGAACACTCTCTTCTGAATAGATGCCAAACCATTAGCACGCCTACCAGAAAAAAATGTATCTAAGATTATTTTCCAGTTTACAATAACAGGAACCAATAATGATAAAAACATACTCTTGCTTGCAACATGTTCATTAGAATGCTACTGAAGTTATGTACACAGTTTAAAAATAAATGCATCTTAAAACAAGCCATGTTGTAGTCAGAGTCATAGAGTGGTACAGCATGGAAACAGGCCCTTTGGCCCAACTTGCCCACGCCGACCAACATGTCCCAGCTACACTAGTCCCACCTGCCCGCGTTTGGTCCTTGTCCTATCCATGTACCTGTCTAACCGTTTCTTAAACGTTGGGATAGTCCCAGCGTCAACTACCTCCTCTGGCAGCTCGTTCCATACATCCACCACCCTTTGTGTGAAAAAGTCACCCCTCAGATTCCTATTAAATCTTTTCCCCTTCACCTTAAACCCATGTCCTCTGGTCCTCAATTCACCTACTCTAGGGAAGAGACTCTGTGCACCCACCCGATCGATTCCTCTCATGATTTTATACACCGCTATAAGATCGCCCCTCATCCTCCTGCCCTTCAAGGAATGGAGACCCAGCCTACTCAACCTCTCCCTAAAGCTCACACCCTCTAGCTCTGGCAACATCCTCGTAATTCTTCCCCGTACCCGCTCCAGCTTGACAACATCTTTCCTATAACACGGTGCCCGGAACTGAAATGTCAAAATAATGAAATGTCTTGTTCTTAATAAATAATTGCTCAAATGAATACATTCAAAAGACCCAATATACTCAAATTTTCAGATGCAGCAGTTCATTAATTGGATGTTAACATGGAATATTAACTGTCAGAAGAAAATTATATCAAAATAGCAAATGTAAAACAGAAATTCAAAATTAGGATATTCTATTTTGCAAGCATTTACTCTTGGTGGTAGGAAGGAACTGCAGATGCTGGTTAAAACCAAAGATAGACACAAAAAGCTGGAGTAACTCAGCGGGACAGGCAGCAGCTCTGGAGACAAGGAAACGTCACCTATTCCTTTTCTCCAGCGATGCTGTCAGACCCACTGAGTTACTCCAGCTTATTGTGTCCATTGCTTCGGAGGAGCCCGCGGCTGGGGCCTGGGTCAGCGCGAGGCTGGGACCCGGTGGCGATCGTGGAGGAGGTCGGCACGACGATCGTCGAGGTCAATCGTTGAAGGCCAGCGGACGAGGACGGGCCACGTGGGAGTCGGAGGACACGCCACCAGGAACGATGGAAGACCCGGCGTGGGGGGGGGGGGGGGGGGGGGGACCGGCATGAGTGAGGGGGGGGAGAAACAAAGGGGGACCCTGCATGGAGGACTACCGTGTGGAGGAAGGTGGGAGAGAGAACAATGCAGGACCCGTGTGGGAATGGATCAGCATGAGGGAGGTGGGGGGGGGGGGAACAGCAATGGAGGTCCTGGCAAGGGATACTTTGACGGTGCCCTTCATGTAGTGACTATTTGCATACCTTGTGTGTGCAAGCAAATAACTTCACCTGCACTTGCCACATGTGGCAATCCAGTATTCAATTCAATTTATGCCATATATTTAAGAGTACGACACGTATTCAATTGAACATTTTGTATTCCTTAATTATGTGCAGCTGTAATTAGTCCCATAGTGAATGACGAGTTATTCTAATTGCCATGGTGACCACACGGCCTCACCCCAGACCAAGCAATCCCAAACACACACTAGGTGACAACGTGGATCAGAACACTGAAGATATTTCTCAGTCCATTTTAACCAGCTAGGGGTCAGCAAGAATCAGTTTCTATCCTCCATCTGTCCCCCAGCCACAGGATTTCCTGAAATAAAATCTCCGGGTTGTAAGATAAGCAGATGGATGGAAACCAACTGCACGTCAACTTCATCCTTTTTCACCAAAAGAGTTTAAATGATCCATCTCATGCCCTGTCCTTCAAACTCCACAACGTTGCCTCTGCTCTGTGCTCCTTACCCGAATGTATTGGTACCAGGCCCTAAACTCCACCCGCTACTATTCCCACCAAACATTCAGCCACATATTCTGACCCACGACCTATCCTTAAGCCAGCCATCAGTTTGCACAGGATCCGAAATCTTCAACAATGCGAACAAAGAACGAGTCAGAAAATAAAATACATTGAAAGTACCCGGTGAAACAAAGATACGAGGTAAACGAGAATAGATACAAAATGCCGGAGTAACTCAGCAGGACAGGCAGCGTCTCTAAAGAGACAGAATGGGCGACCTTTCAGGTCGAGACCCTTCTTCAGACTGAGAGTCAAGGGGAGAGGGAAACGAGAGATATAGACGGTGATGTAGAGAGATATAGAACAGGAAGGAGAGATGTCTTGAGTCAGAGGGTGGTGAATCGGTGGAATTCTTTGCCACAGAAGGCTGCAGTGGATATTTTTAAGGCGGAGATTGATAGATTCTTGATTAGTACACGTGTCAGAGGTAATGGGGAGAAGGCAGGAGAATGGGGTTTGGAGGGAGAGATTGAACGGCGGAGTAGACTAGATGGACTGAATGGCCTAATTCTACTACTATCCCTCGTGACCTTATGACTTTTAAATGAGGGCAGCTTGCTAGATGTGTTGAAGAGCAACGTTTATTTTTAAAGTGCCAGCAAGGAAAGACTTGTAGAATGAGGCAAAAGTGAGAAGGGGGGGGGGGGTGGCAGAGTATGAGCAGAGTTACCCACAAACAATGATAAGGGTAAATCACAGCCTGGAAGCCAGTCAGACGGGAAGTCACGGCAAGAAAGCGAACAGAACTGAGGATCGGATTCTCAAAACGCAAAAACAAAATCGTCATTTTCAAAATAGAGTCACATTTCTGCCTTCATCACCCATTCACATTTTTTTAAATTGGGTCACTTTCAGAGTGCATTATAAAATATTTATAATTTATTTATTTGGGGGGGGGGGGGGGGGGTTGGGGGATGGAGCCGAAGGAGAAAGAGAAATGGAGGCGACCCATGTGGAAGCTAAGGTTACAAACAGATGGTGTTCTGGAGAGCGCTGGCCACACGTTAGGAACGTGAACAATAGCCTTCCTGTGGACGCTGCAAGAAAACTTTTCAGAAACATACTTTATGCAGAAAGCAGTGTCTTCAAAAACATAAAGAGGTACCGATGGAATGAAGCGGGTAAAGACACAATCAGTCCAACTGATTTTCCTGTGCAGGTAGGAACCTCAGATGCCGGTTTACACCAAAGATAGACACAAAATGCTGGAGTGACTCAGCGGGACAGGCAGCATCGCTGGAGAGAATGAATGGGTGACGTTTCGGGTCATACTGAGAGTCAGAGGACACAGGGATAAGGAAGTGTAAGGTGTGAAAACGAGACATCAAAGAGGATGAGGGTCAAGGAAAATGTAGAATAGACCATTGTTAGCCAGCTGAAGAGGGGTCTCGACCCGAAACGTCACCCATTCCTTCTATCCAGAGATGCTGCCTGTCCCGCTGAGTTACTCCAGCATTTTGTGTCTACCAACTCATTTTACTCACAGTTTTCCCTCAGCCTTCCCAGAGCAGAGAAGGCGGAGTTTAGAAGGAGCTTTCCAAAACACGGATATCGGACAGGACAGAGGCCAGCAAGCTGCTACGGCAAACTGTGTTGACACCCTGGGAGAAAGGTGCCAATCTTCCCCTCGCCCAGACACTGTCAGTGGAGAATTCGTAGGCACGACATACTTGGCATATTAGAAACAAGGAACCGACAGATAAAGTCATCTGGTAGGAACAGAATTAGGCCATTCAGCCCATCAAGTCTACTCCGACATTCAACCACGGCTGATCTGTCTCTCCCTTCAAACCCCATTCTCCTGCCTTCTCCCCATAACCCTTGACATCCGTACTAATTAAGAATCTATCTATCTATCTATCTCTGCCTTAAAAATATCCATTGACTTGGCCACCACAGCTTTCGGCAGCAAACAGTTCCACAGATTCACCACCCTCTGACTAAAGATATTCCTCCTCCTCGCCTTCCCCAAGGTACGTCCTGTAATTCAGAGACTTTGACCTCTGGTCCTGGACTCTCCTACCAGTGGAAACATCTTCTCCCCACCCATTCCTTCCAGGCACTCTGTAAGAACAACACTCCTACCAATTGGCAATGGCCAGTTTTGTCCACAACTCCAATTTATACTACACCTCCTGCATAAACTACTGTCCCATTACAATACAATATACAATATAATGTTATTGTCAATTGAACCTCCAAAGAAGTTCAAACGAAATTTGGTTTCTGCAGTCATACAACAAGAAAAGAACCAAGACACACAGCCAACACACGTACATTAAACATCCTCCTGGGATATCCTACCTTCAGATGGCAGGTCGATCTTCAGCGATGCAAATACATTCGTGGTGTCCGACTATCTGGAGGCAAAGAATGGGGTGTTGCAATTTACAACAACAACAAAATTGAAAATTAAACATTCACCACCAGACACAATACATGTCCAAAACTAAAAGAGGAAGAAGGCAGGGCGATGCTTTTGTTATTTAAAAAAAAGAACGAGTGTCAAAAGATGAGGGGAGGTAAGGAACTGAGTGACAAAGTGTAGCGGGGAACTTGTGCGCCGGGAGTCCCAGAGCTTTCTCCTCCGCCCCCGGGTCAGTGGGGAGTCCCCTTAATACGGAACTCTCTTCGCCCCGGGTCAGTGAGGAGCCCCCAAACCGCGGAACCACCCGGGTTAGTGCAAACCCCCCTGACCCGGGTCAATGCAAACCCCTTGTCCCTTGAGTCAGTGCAACCCCCTCCCTGACCCGGGACAGTGTAAACCCCCCCCCCCCCCCCGACCCGGGACAGTGCAAACTCCCCCCAGACAGTACAACCCCCCCCCCCCCCCCCGACCCGGGACAATGCAAACCCCCTCCCCCGACCCGGGACAATGCAAACTCCCCCCCTGACCCGGGACAGTGCAACCCCCCCCCCCCCCTGACCCGGGACAGTGCCCCCCCCCCCCCTGACCCGGGACAGTGCAGACCCCCCCCCCCCCCCCTGACCCGGGACAGTGCAGACCCCCCCCCCCCCCCTGACCCGGGACAGTGCAGACCCCCCCCCCTGACCCGGGACAGTGCAAACTCCCCCCCCCCCTGACCCGGGACAGTGCAGACCCCCCCTGACCCGGGACAGAGCAACCCCCCCCCCTGACCCGGGACAGTGCAGACCCCCCCCCCCCCCCTGACCCGGGACAGTGCAGACCCCTCCTTGACCCCAATGCCCCCCCGACCCGGGACAGTGCACCCCCTGACCCCCCCCCCCCTGACCGGGACAGGTGCAGACCCCCAAACCGCGGAACTCCCCCTCCCAGTGCCCGAGTGTCAGTGGCAGCCCCCTCTCAGCGCGGAACCCACCGCGTCTCTGCCTCCAGGGTTACCGGGAAACCCGTGCAGACCCCCGTCCCGGGGAACCCGTGCAGTCCCCCACCCCGGGAACCCGTGCAACCCCCCACCCGGGGAACCCGTGCACCCCGGGGAACCCGTGCAGAACCCCGGGGAACCCGTGCAGACCCCCCCCACCGCCTTCCTCCCCCCCGGGGGTCAGAGCAAGTAATCCGGCCGGGGAACCCCCCTCCTCCCCCGGGGTCAGTTTGGGCCCGCTCAGCGCGGAACCCACCGGCTCCTCCACCGCCCGCCTGCCCGCCCGGTGCCGGTGTCAGAGTCGGCTCACTCACTGCAACCCACTCCCTCTTCACTCACTCCCTCCCTCACTCCCTCACTCACTTCACTTGCAACTCCCTCCCTCACTCCTCACTCACTCCCTCCCTCCCTCACTCACTCCCTCCCTCACTCCCTCACTCACTGCAACCCGCTCCCTCACTCCCTCCCCCTCACTCCCTCACTCCCTCTCACTGCAACCCGCTCCCTCACTCCTCCACCTCACTCTCACTCCCTCACTGCAACCCGCTCCCTCACTCACTCACTCCCTCACTCACTGCAAACCCGCTCCCTCACTCACTCCCTCACTCACTCCCTCACTCCCTCACTCACTGCAACCCGCTCCTCACTCACTCACTCCCTCCCTCCCTACTCACTCACTGCAACCCGCTCCCTCGGCGCTCTCCGCTGCTGCTGCTCTCACACTTGGTTCACACTCACTCACTCACTGGGGCACAAGAGCCGGCGCCGACCCGTCCACACGGCGGCCTCCCTCCCTCTCCCTCTCCCTTCCCTTCTGAACAAAGACCGCGCCCACCAGACACACAGACACTCACACACTCTGTGTTTTATTGTGTGTTCCTCTCCCCGCTCCACAGCACGGAACACTTCATCTGTAGAATGGATATCAGTGTGAGTGTCCACTCCTTTCCCCCCCAACTCGCTCACTTCCGCACGGCCAGAGTTTTGTTTTAAAGTGACCCGGCTCAGCTGCGAGCGTGGGGTTAAAGTGTCACACAGAGAGGGAGGGAGAGTGTGGGAGGAAACGGGAGAGAAAGAGTGAGGGGGAGAGGGAGTGAGGGGGAGAGGGAGTGAGAGGGAGGGAGAGGGAGTGAGAGGGGGAGGGAGTGAGAGAGGGGGATAGGGAGTGAGAGGGGGAGAGGGAGAGAGGGAGTGAGGGAGGGGGGGAGAGGGAGTGAGGGAGAGGGGGAGTGAGGGAGAAGGGGAGTGAGAGGGAGTGAGTGGGGGAGAGGGGGAGTGTGAGAGGGAGAGGGAGAGGGGGAGTGAGGGGAGAGGGGAGTGAGAGGGAGTGAGGGAGAGGGGGAGAGGGGGAGTGAGGGAGAGGGGAGTGGGGGAGAGGGGGAGTGGGAGGGGGAGGGAGAGGGAGAGGGAGTGAGGGAGAGGGGGAGTGAGGGAGAGGGGAGTGAGAGGGGGGAGTGAGGGAGAGGGGGAGTGGATGGGAGAGGGAGTGAGGGAGAGGGGAGTGAGAGAGGGAGTGAGGGGTGAGGGGGAGGGGGGGAGGGAGGGGGTGAGAGGAGGGAGAGGGGGGGGAGTGAGAGGGAGTGAGAGGGAGAGGGAGAGGGAATGAGGGGAGAGGGGGGGAGCGAGGGAGGGAGGGAATAGTGAGAATGGGAGAGGGAGGAGAGAGAGAGAAAAGTGAGAGGGAGAATTAGTGTGGGATAGGATGAGGGGAGGGAGGTGAGGAGAGGTGAGAGGGAGAGGGGGGACAGAGGGGGAGGGGGGCGGAAGGAGAAGGGGGAGAGGGCAGGGGGAGGGAGTTTTGGAGAAGGAGGGAGGAGAGGAAGTATGAGGAGGAGAGGGAGAGTGGAGAGGGATTAATAAATTGAGAGAGGAGAGCAGAGGAGAGGGAGTGAGGAGATGGTGATAGGGATGGGGTGAGTGAGGCGAGTGAGAGAAAAGAGGGAGAGGGGGGAGTGAGTAGAGAAAGGGGCGAGAGGGAGGGGGAGAGAGGAGGGAGGAGACAGAATAGTGGATCGAAGATGTGGAGGAAGGGGGTGGGTAGATCTACGGGGAGATGGGTGGCTGGAGCGAGACGGGTTGAGATGGATGGATGGATGGTGGGAGTGGTACTTTGGGAAGAGGAAAGGTGGGAGAAGAATGAGGGGAAGGGAAAAACGGGGAGGGCGGAGAAGTCGAGAGAACGGAAGAGGTGGGGAAAGATAGAATGAGCAGGGAGGGAGATGGGACACAGGGAGGAGTGAGTGTGAGAGGGAGGAAGAGGAAGACCGTGGGAGAAGGAGGGAGGGAATGAGATGGGGAGAGAGGTAGGATAAAGAGAGTGAAAGAGGGACATTGTAAAGTATGAGGGAGGAAAGAGGGGGGTGGGAGGGGCATGTGGATGGAGGGAATGGGTGGATGGTGGAGGTTGTACTTTGTGAGGAAGACGTGTGGCAGGATTGAGAAGAGGGGAGTGCAGAGAAATGGAGAGGAGAGAATGGAAGGGGGATAGGAGAGGTCGGATGATAGAGGGAGCGGGGAGAGGAAGGGGGGGGAGGGAGAGGGAGAGAGGGGAGGGGAGAGTGCAAGAGGGAGGAAAAACTCAGTGGGAGATGGAAGGGAATGAGCGGGCACGGAGAGAAGGAGAGAGAGAGAGAGGGAGGCAAGGAGAAAGTGGGAGCAGGGAGGGAAGGAGGGAGGCGGGAAGAGGAAGAGAGAGTGACAAAGAGAGGGGAGACATAGAGTGGGTGAATGGCGGGGGAAGATAAGTAACGAGTGAGGGAGGAGGATGGGGTGAGTGAGAGGGGGAAGAGGAAAAGGGAGGTTGCGGAGAGAGAGAGGAGGGTGAGAGGGGAAGGAAGGGGAGTGACGTGGAGAGGAGAATGGAGGAAGGGAATGGGGTGGGGGGGGGAATGAAGGATGGTCGGATGGAGGCATGCTGAGGGAGGAAGAGCTAAAGGAGGGAACGGGTGGAAGGGGGAGGTGAATGACGAACCAGGAATAAATGAGGGAGGAGGAGCAGGAAAGAAGGGAAGCTGTGTGCATGATGAAGAGAGAGAGAGAAGGAGAGAGAGAAAGGACAAAAAAGAAGGGATATTTTTTGCAGGATTGGGTTGACTGTCGTGCTAGCGTAATTCCTGCAAATTGTTCTCTCTTGCCAGAACTTAGTTTAATGGACAATGACTAGGGAAATGTATTTTGGAGCTTTTAAGCCCTATGACAACACTGGGATAAATGTAACATGTTGCAGCCTTAATGCTGCCACACTGCTTGTACACTCTGGAGTTTAGAAGGATGAGAGGGGATCTCATTGAAACATATAAGACTGTTAAGGGCTTGGACACGCTAGAGGCAGGAAACATGTTCCCGATGTTGGGGGAGCCCAGAACCAGGGGCCACAGTTTAAGAATAAGGAGTAGGCCATTTAGAACGGAGACGAGGAAACACTTTTTCTCACAGGGAGTTGTGAGTCTGTGGAATTCTCTGCCTCAGAGGGCGGTGGAGGCCGGTTCTCTGGATGCTTTCAAGAGAGAGCTAGATTGGGCTCTTAAAAATAGCGGAGTCAGGGGATATGGGGAGAAGGCAGGAACGGAGTACTGATTGGGGATGATCAGCCATGATCACATTGAATGGCGGTGCTGGCTGGAAGGGCCAAATGGCCGGCTCCTGCACCAATTGTCTATTGTCTGTTGTCTATTGTCTGCATGGTTTGAAAGAAAATAGGGATGCCTTAAATCCCAGTACCTCAATTGGAAGGAGATGTGGACTAAAATGATATGAAATGGTATTGTCAGCAGGGGTGATCAGCAACCAGACATTGTTTCCAAGATCACTCTAGAAAGGCCTTGCTGAGACTATCTCAGGGCTTTTCAAATGTTATCTCAAAATAGCCCAGGGACTATTGAAATAAGCCTTTTTTAAGCAAGGGTTTCTCACAAGGTCATTAGTGATAGAAGTAGAATTAGGCCCATCAAGTCCGCTCCACCATTCAGTCGTGGCTGATCCATCTCTCTCCTAACCCCATTCTCCTGCCTTCTCGCCATAACCCCTGACACCCGTGCTAATGAAGAACCCATCTATCTCTGCCTTCAAAATATCCACTGACTTGGCCTCCACAGCCTTCAGTGGCAAAGAATTCCATAGATTCACCATCCTCTGCCTAAAGAAATTCCTCCTCATCTCCTTCCCAAATGAATATCCTTTAATTCTGAAGCTATGACCTCTATTTGTCGGCTCTCCCACTGGTGGAAACATCCTCTGCACGTCCACTGTATCCAATCCTTTCACTACTTTGGGAAGTTTCAAGAAGGTCATACTTAACTTTCTAAACGCCAGCGAGTACAGGCCCAGTGCCTTGAAATGCTCATCATATGTTAACCCGCTCATTCCTGGGATCATTCTCATAAACCTCCTCTGGACCCTCTCCAGCGCCAGCACATCCTTCCTCAGACATGGGGCCATTAATTGTTCACAACACTCCAAACGTGGCCTGACCAGCACCTTATAGAGCCTCAGCATTACATCCCTGTTTTTGTGTACTAGGCCTCTCGAAATAAATACCAGCATAGCGTTTGCCTTCCTCACTACCTTACTTTCTCTTCTGATGTCTGCCCATTAGTATATTCTTAGAAGGCATTTGTGGACAAAAGAGTGTTACGATTCTCATGCCCAGATATCCGTCGAGATTGGAGATCAAAGGGTTCAAAGACCTGTTTATTGTCACGTACACCAATTAAGGTACAGTGAAACTCGAATTACCACATCAGCCTTGGTTGAGAAAGAGTTATGCTTATGCTTCTGGCGAGGTTGGTTTGAGGTGGTGTGAGGAGTCCCATCGTTCACTCAAGAAGCAAACTGAGACCAGGCCACCTTCCTCAGTAGGCGTGAAAGATCCAATGATTCTGTTTGAAAGTGAAGCAAGGAATTTATCCTCGCTGTCATGTCCATTGTGCCCCTCAGTCCATATTACCAAAAATAGAATGTTTGGATATCAACATATTATTATTTCTGTGATTTTACTGATCGCAAATTAACAATGGTGTGGGAACAGAGGAAACAGGTTTACCAAAAGTGGACATCTACATAAGCTGGTTCAAATGTGTAGGAAGGAGCTGCAGACGCTGGTTTACACTGAAGATGAACACAAAATGCTGGAGTAACTCAGAGGGACAGGCAGCATCTCTGGAGAGGAGAAATAGGTGGAAGGAACTGCAGATGCTGGTTTAGTTTATTGTCAGGTGTACCGAGGTACAGTGAAAAGCTTTTGTTGTGTGCTATCTAGTCAGCAGAAAGACAATACATGATTACAATCGAGCCATTTACAGTGTATAGGTACATGATAAGGGAAGGATATTTAGTGCAAGGTAAAGCCAGCAAAGTCCGATCAAGGATAGTCCAAGGGTCACCAAAGAGGTAGATAGTAGTTCTATCTTAGGTTTCCCCGACCAAAGATAGATGGGGAGAAGGCAGGAACGGGGTACTGATTGGGGATGATCAGCCATGATCACATTGAATGGCGGTGCTGGCTCGAAAGGCCGAATGGCCTACTCCTGCACCTAGTGTCTATTGTCTATTGTAAAATGCTGGAGTAACTCAGCGGGACAGTCTGATGAAGGGTCTCGACCTGAAACGTCACCCATTTCTCTCCTGAGATGTGCTGCCTGTCCCCCTGGCTTTCTCCAGCATTTTGTGTCCTTATCTAAGCTGGTTCAAAGGTATGTGTGATGTTTGCCTTCAGTGCCTACAGTGAGGAATGTAAGAGCAGGGAGATTATATGAGAAAAAAAAGACTCAAAGTGCTGGTGTCAGGCAGCATCCCTGGAGGACATGGATAGGTGTCATTTCGGATCGGGATCCTTCTTCAGGACTGAAGATTAGAAGTGTAGACAACATCAGTTACACCACAGCTGTGAACAGTCTGGTCACGACAGGACTGGAAAGATGTGATGAACAGAACGGTGCAGAGGAGACTTAAAGAGCTCTAATCTACAGGTTCTTTGCCACAGAAGGTTGTGGAGGCCTTCTTGTGTCTCCCTCGGTCATGGCTGACCATGGATGTGTCCATGGTGCTATTCCCTGTATGGGTCAGGCGGCATCTCCGGGGAAAAGGAATAGGTGACGTTTCGGGTCGAGACCCTTCCTCAGACTGAGATTCAGGGGAAAGGGAAACGAGAGATATAGACGGTGATGTAGAAAGAATATATGAAAAATATGCAAAAAAAGTAATGATGATAAAGCAAGCAGGCCATTGTTAGCTGTAGGCTCGGTGAAAGCATAAGGAATATGCAGGTAGATGAGATTAGTTTATCTTGCCATCATCTTCGGCACAAGCATTAAAGGCCAAAGGGCATTAAAGGCCAAAGGGCCTGTTCTTGTACTGTGTTATGGTCTATGAGGTGTCTGCATTGCTGAGAGCCTTGAGGTCAGGGGCGGAAATCGCTATCAAAACACGCATGCGTGCACACACACACGTGCGCGCGAGGCTTCGGCCGTGGGCCATGTGTGGACGATAACATCGGGAGCCGACCAAACTCCAGCAACAGCGGCTTCATCCGCCCCGAATCGTGGGGCTTCAAGCGGCCCGTTCATGGGGCCTTTCATCGCCCCGCGCGGCTTAAAACCAGCCGCGGGACCTTCCATCCCCCGGCGGGGGCTTCAACATCGGGAGCCTCGATCGCCTCAATTGCATTAGGACTATATAGAACTATGTAGGTAGCAGAGGAGCACATCGCCTCACAAACTGTACACCCATTGTCGCCTTCGCCCACCTGTGCAGGTGCAGCAGGCAGTGAAGAAAGCGAATGGTATGTTAGCATTCATAGCAAAAGGATTTGAGTATAGGAGCAGGGAGGTTCTACTACAGTTGTACAGGGTCTTGGTGAGGCCACACCTGGAGTATTGCGTACAGTTTTGGTCTCCTCATCTGAGGAAAGACATTCTTGCCATAGAAGGAGTACAGAGAAGGTTCACCAGACTGATTCCTGGGATGGCAGGACTTTCATATGAGGAAAGACTGGATAGACTCGGCTTGTACTCGCTGGAATTTAGAACATTGAGGGGGGATCTTATAGAAACTTACAAATTTCAAAGATGTTGGACAGGCTAGATGCAGGAAGATTGTCCCTGATGTTGGGGAAGTCCAGAACAAGGGGTCACAGTTTAAGGATAAGGGGAAGTCTTTTATGACTGAGATGAGAAAAACAAAATTCACACAGAAAGTGGTGAATCTGTGGAATTCTCTGCCACAGAAAGTAGTTGAGGCCAGTTCATTGGCTATATTTAAGAGGGAGTTAGATGTGGCCCTTGTGGCTAAAGGGATCAGGGGGTATGGAGAGAAGGCAGGTACAGGATACTGAGTTGGATGATCAGCCATGATCATATTGAATGGCGGTGCAGGCTCGAAGGGCTGAATGGCCTACTCCTGCACCTATTTTCTATGTTTCTATATCCCTTGAATCCGCAAGGGATCTAACTTTCTCTAGAAAGCATCCAGAAAATCGGCCTCCACTGCCTTCTATGACTCAATATATGAACATCAGGGGGGGGGAAAAATCAACTCTGTAGGACACACCATCCAAAACAGAAATTGATTTTCTATTTTTACCATCTAGTTCTAATGGTTGCTGACGTCATCTTTAAAACATATACCTCACCATCAATAAGTCCTGCATTCTTAGGGCAATCCACGTTATCCCGATATTCGTGCAGAATAATTGAAGCTATGAGTGAGACTGCTTAGACAGTCTGTACAAAGCTTGTACGGAGTTTGTTTATCAGTCTGAAGAGGGTCTTGACCCGGAATGTCACTCATTCCTTCCCTCCAGAAATGCCGCCTGTCCCGCTGAGTTACTCCAGCTTCTTGCATCCATCGTCTGCTTAGACATTAATTGTCCTCTTTAGAACGAAAGATTGAGGAGAAACGTCATTGAGGTCCATGAAATAATAATAATAATAATAATAATAAATATATTTGTATAGCACATTTCAAAACAACTCACGTTATTAATATTTTTTTTATTAGAAGTAAATACATAATAAAAAGCATTTTGTTTGTTATAGTCATACATTATTAATATTATTTATATTAACAATTGTATAGTAATTGTACTTCTCTATATTTTTTTAATTTTTATATAGATAGAAAATAGTAGAGAGGGGAAAAAAACAAAAAAAGAAAAACAACTCTCGTTGACCAAAGTGCTTCACATCAGTGCAGGTACTAATGTGAGACATACAACGGTAGACAGACCTAACAATACATACATAAACTGTTTACAGCGCCCCCTCAGAGGGACTCAAAAACATTAGGGAGTAGAAATAGGTTTTGAGTCTTGACTTAAAGGAGTCGATGGAGGGGGCAGTTCTGATGGGGAGCGGGATGCTGTTCCACAGTCTAGGCGCTTCAACCGCAAAAGCGCGGTCGGCCCCGAGCTTAAACCTGGACCGCGGAATAGTCAGTAGCCCCAAATCGGCCGAACTGGGGGTCAAATTATGAGAGTCAAAAGCTGGATAAAAGGACCTGTTAACCTTCGAGACGGATTGGAACCAGGGATCATGTATGTAAAGTTATTGGCAGAAGGATTAGTGTTTCACCGGTTCTTAGCATTAAGCGGCGAGGAAACAGGCCCTTTTGCCCACCATGGTGCTGCCCAGCAAAATGTCCCCGTGTAAGTTCGTCCCACGTGCCCGCATTTGGGCCCATCTCCCTCAGAGCCTTCCTTATCCATGTGCCTGTCCAAATTATTTTTAATTATTGATTTTTGTATCTGCCTTAACTACTTCCTCCGGTAGCTCATTCCATATATCCACCTCCCTCTGTGAGGAATAGTGGGCCCTCAGATTTCCTCTCTCATACGCTTTCTCGTTCTTGAATCCACCGCCCTGCGAAAAAGACCTTATCAATTCCCCCTCGTAATGTTATACACCTCTATAATATCACCCCTCAGCCTCCTGTACTCCAAGGAATAAAGTCTTGGTCTGACCAAGCTCTTCCAATATCTGGCCCTGGAAACCAGCACCACTAATGTTTTCAACCATGATAATGAGACATGTGGCATATTGATCGGCGTGGGAAGTTGGGCTGAAAGGCCTGTCTCCATGCTGTATGACTCCAGTCTACCCCACGACAGAAGGGGGAGGATTTGTACAGTTTTTAGACAGTAGACAATAGGCAATAGGTGCAGGAGTAGGCCATTCAACCCTTCGTGCCAGCACCGCCATTCAATGTGATCATGACTGATCATCCCCAATCAGTACCCCATTCCTGCCTTCTCCCCATATCCCCTGACTCTGCTATCTTTAAGAGCTCTATCTAACTCTCTCTTGAAAGTATCCAGAGAATTGGCCTCCACTGCCTTCTGAGGCAGAGAATTCCACAGATTCACAACCCTCTGTGTGAAAATGTTTTTCATCATCTCCGTTCTAAATGGCTTACCCCTTATTCTTAAACTGTGGCCCCTGGTTCTGGACTCCCCCAACATCGGGAACATGTTTCCTGCCTCCAGCGTGTCCAAACCCTTAATAATCTTACATATTTCAATAAAACCACTCTCATCCTTCTAATTCCCAGAGTATACAAGCCCAGCCGCTCCATTCTATCAACATAGACAGTCCCGCCATCCCGTGAATTAACCTTGTGAACCTACCCTGCACTCCCTCAATAGCAAGAATGTCCTTCCTCAAATTGTTTGATAACCACGGGGAAGAAGGATCTCCTGTGGCGTTCTGCGCTGCATCTTGGTGGAACCAGTCTGTAGCTGAAGGTGCTCCTCAGGTTGACCAGTGTGTCATGGAGGGGGTGAGCTGTATTGTCCAGGATGCTCCGCAGTTTGAGGAGCATCCTCCCCTCCAAGACCAACCTCCCATGAATCCTACTCCACCCCCCGGACAGAGCCAGGCTTCCTGATGAGCTCATAAGGTCATGTGATAGGAGCAGAATTAGGCCATTCGGCCCATCAAGTCTGCTTCGCCATTCAATCATGGCTGATCTATCTCTCACCCTCCTAAGCCCATTCTCCTGCCTTCTCCCCATAACCCCTGACACCCGTACTAATCATCTTGTGGCATTTAAAACACATAATAAGCTGGAGGAAAACAATTGTGCCTAAGATGTGATTGTGCTGACAAGGAGGCAGAACAGATTGACAAAGTTACTGCCGGAACTGCACATTTACAGCAAGGAGGAAATTTGAATAAGCCAGGCTTGCTTCCTCTGGAGCTGAGGAAACTGGAAGGAGATTAACAAAGTCATGGAAGACTCGTAGGTTGAATCTACCTCTCATACGAGATTAGTTCAACATGGGGGGCACAGATTTAAAATAAATGGTATACGGATTAAAGGGGAGAAGAGGAAAGGATTATCATGCAAAGAGTGGGAGGGGACGAGAATTCACTGATGGAAGTGTGACAGGCAAAGGAATCACCACAATTTTTAAATACTTGTGTAGGAAGGAACTGCGGATGCTGGTTTAAACTGGAGATGGACACAAAAAGCTGGAGTAACTCAGCGGGACAGGCAACATCTCAGGAGTAAAAGAATAGGTGATGTTTCGGGTCGAGATCCTTGTTCAGACTGAGAGTCAGGGGAAAGGGAAACGAGATGTAGAGAGATACAGAACTAATGAATAAAATATATGCCAAAAAAAGTTATGATGAGAAAGGACTAGGTGAAAACGAGTTACAGACAATGAGACTCAACAAGGTGACTTTGAAGCTGGTACAACTTGGGTGGGGGAGGGATGGAGAGAGAGGATGCAAGGGTTACTTGAAGTTAGAGAAATTGATATTCATACCGCTGGGTTGTGAGCTGCTCAAGCAAAATATGAGATGCTGTTCCTCCAAATTGCGTTTTTGGCCTCACTCTTGACAGTGGAGGAGGCCCAGGACAGAAAGATCAGTGTGGGAATGGGAAGGGGAGTTAAAGTGTTTGGCAACCGGGAGATCACGTAGATCCAGGCGGACTGTGCGAAGGTGTTCAGCGAAACGATTGCCCTGGTCTGCGTTTGGTCTCGCCGATGTACGAGAGTCCACACTTTGAACAACGGATACGGTAGATGAGGTTGGATGAGGTGCAAGTGATGCTGTTCTCCAGAGATGCTGTCTCACCCGCTGAGTTCCTCCAGCTTTTTGTGTCCATCTTTTACACTTTCTTTTTAAGAGAGAGTTAGATAGGGATAGCTAAAGGGGCTGTCCCATTTGGGTGACCTAATCCGCGAGTTCTGGCGAGTTTGCCCTTGATTCATACTCGCAGCATGGTCGACACGAGGTCGTAGCAGGTCTTTGTAACTCTCCTTCATGCTCGAGAGTGGTCTCTGCGTACTCGAGGCCTCAGCTAGGTCGCGGCGTATTTTTCAACATGCTGAAAACTGCCCGCGAGTTAAAAAAAGGTTACCATGGACAAAAATCGATACTTTTTTTACTTGTAAGTTTAGTCGTAGTAGGTGGTTGTAGGTCAGCATGTTAGTCGTAGGTAATCAAGGGTAGTCGAAGGTAGTCGTAGATAGTCTTCATCACAGTCGAAGGGAGATCGAAGGAGGTCGTCTTCACTCACTATTCGGTGTCCAATTTTCCCGAAGTTTGTCATAGCTAGTCGTAGCTAGTCGAAGCTAGTCTTCAACATAGTTGAAGGAGGTCGAAGGAGGTCTTCAACATGACTTTTTTTTTCTAACTCTCCTAAACTCTTCTAAACTCGCCAATTATGTCGCCCTAGTGGGACAGCCCCATAACTCTCATAATCCAGGGATATGGGGAGAAAGCAGGAACTGGTTCTGGATGATCAGCCATGATGAGATTAACTGGTCGTGCTGGCTGGAAGGGCTGAATGGCCTACTCCTGTACCTATTTGTTTATGTTTCTATGTTTTAAAATACTGAATATGCTCTTAAACAATTGTAAGCTGTGAGGTTATAGATCTGAAAGAACATTAGATCAGAGTGCACTTCTTTCAATTGTCATGAACATAATGGACAAAATGACCTTCAATGTACATTTTCAATAATTATATTAAGGCAGCAATCAGCTAAATACTTAGCCCGTTAACTCTATTGATTCACTGTTGGGAGAAATAAATAGGTTGGTTGCTGCACATATTTCACTTCCAAACTAATGGAAAATATCCAAACCTTTCAAATCAGTATAAGATCTCAGCTATTAACTAATTTTCTATTGTTGAACACCAACCCATCTATGTTCACGTCCAAGTAATTTATTTATTTATTTATCTGTCTATTTATTTATCGATTTATCTGTCTGTTTATTTATTTGTGTGCGTGTGTGTGTGTGTGTGTGTGTGTGTGTGTATTTATATATATATATATAGATATCACAACAGCAGAGGTCCCAGCAAAGGACCTGCAGATGCTGGTTTAAAGCGAAGATAGACACAAAAAAGCTGGAGTAACTCAGCGGTTCAGGCAGCAACTCTGGAGAAAAGGAATGGGTGACGTTTCGGGTCGAGACCCTTCTTCAGACTGAGAGTCAGGGGAGAGGGAAACGAGAGATACAGACGGTGATGTAGAGAGATACAGAACAAATGAATGTAAGATATGCAATAAAAAGTAACGATGATAAACTTCTTCTTACGTATTCTTCTTGCGTATGGCGTGCACAGCCTAAAGTTGCAGATCAAGGGTAGACATCCAGTCCAGGGCAGCATCAGTTACATAGAAACATAGAAACATAGAAATTAGGTGCAGGAGTAGGCCATTCAGCCCTTCGAGCCTGCACCGCCATTCAATATGATCATGGCTGATCATCCAACTCAGTATCCCGTACCTGCCTTCTCTCCATACCCTCTGATCCCCTTAGCCACAAGGGCCACATCCAACTCACTCTTAAATATAGCCAATGAACTGGCCTCAACTACCCTCTGTGGCAGAGAGTTCCAGAGACTCACCACTCTCTGTGTGAAAAAAGTCTTTCTCATCTCGGTCTTAAAGGATTTCCCCCCCTTATCCTTAAGCTGTGACCCCTTGTCCTGGTCTTCCCCAACATCGGGAACAATCTTCCTGCATCTAGCCTGTCCAACCCCTTAAGAATTTTGTAAGTTTCTAAACCAGTTACTGGGTGGATGGCTTTGATGCCACCAGGGAATAGCTTCAGTGGGTAGTCTTCTTCTTCTTGCGAATGAAACATAAACCAAAGGAATAGTTAGATCTCAAGCGGGTGTTGAGCAGCCAGGCCTCAACTACCCTCTGTGGCAGAGAGTTCCAGAGACTCACCACTCTCTGTGTGAAAAAAGTCTTTCTCATCTCGGTCTTAAAGGATTTCCCCCTTATCCTTAAGCTGTGACCCTTTGTCCTGGTCTTCCCCAACATCGGGAAACAATCTTCCTGCATCTAGCCTGTCCAACCCCTTAAGAATTTTGTAAGTTTCTAAACCAGTTACTGGGTGGATGGCTTTGATGCCACCAGGGAATAGCTTCAGTGGGTAGTCTTCTTCTTCTTGCGAATGAAACATAAACCAAAGGAATAGTTAGATCTCAAGCTGGGTGTTGAGCAGCCAGGTTGTTGTCTCTGTGTCAATGTCTGCCAGGCATTGGTGTGTGATAGAGCGGGCACCCAGAGATGACATGGTTGGCTGTGAGCAGTCATTCACGATGTGTGGGATGGTCTGGTCTGGATGTCCGCAGTCGCAAGCAGGGCTGTCTGTCTTCCCCCACTTATGCAGGTGATGGGCTGTTCTTGCATGGAGGGTGCGGGTTCTGTTCAGTTAGCCATTGCTTGCGATGGAGGTCAAAACCCAGTGGTTTCACTGTGGGGTCTGTGATGACCTCACCATTGTTGATGTTGGCATCTTTCCAGGCTCTGCGCCACTCAGTCTTGGAGTCAAAGTCTTCCAGGGATTTTGACGGAAGACCAGAAGGGTTTGCGGAACTTCAGGCGCGTGTTGGGCAGATAGTTCAAGTCAGCGTGGATGGGAAGGTCAGGGTTTGCCTCGATGGTGCACCAATCTTTCAACATCCTCTCCCTTCTGCGTATGCTGGGAGGGGCGATATGAGAGAGGACAGGGAGCCACTGCAAAGGTGTTGACTTAAGCGTCCCAGTGATGTCCCACATCGCAGAGTGAAGGACAGTGTCAACTCGTTTGGTGTGGCAGCTATTATTATTATTATTATATTAGCCCAAGCTGTTGAGCAAAACCCGGCTGTTGAGTAGACTAGGGCTAAGCTTGCGATACGGAGGGTGTGTGCGTTGGATCTCCAGCTGTGGCCTGCAGGTTTCCTGATGATGTTGACCCTTGCTTTCAGTTTATCAGCCACCCTCTTCAGGTGTTTACAATAGATTGCAACCTTCACGTGTCAATCAACCCGACCTGCACAAACAATGATAAAGGAAACAGGCAATCGTTAGCTGTGTGATAGGTGAAAACGAGTTGCAGACAATGAGACTCAACAAGACGACTTGAAAGCTGGTACAACGGCTTGGGTGGGGGAGGGGATGCACGGGTTACTTGAAGTTAGAGACATCAAAATTCATACCGCTGCATTGTAAGCTGTCCAAGCGAAATATGAGAAGGTGTTCTTCCAATTTGCGTAACTCCAGTTTTGAATCCATCTGACCAAGTCGCCATGAATTCCATGCAACTCAATTCAATTCTGGTCGCCATACTATGGGGTGCTCAGTATTGACCCTAAGGTAACATCCCAATCCCATCAACCCCCCCCCCCCCCCCCCACCCTGCCTCACTCCCCCCCCCCCCCCCCCCTCCAATGCCCAGTGTAGTGATCGAGTTGCTGCCTTACAGCACCAGAGATCCGGGTTCGATCCTGACCTCAGATGCTTGTCTGTATGGAGTTTGTACGTTCTCCCCGTGACCTGCGTGGGCTTTCTCCAGGTGCTCTGCTTTCCTCCCACACTCCAAAGACGTACAGGTTTGTAGGTTAATTGGCTTGGTAACATTGTAAATTGTCCCGAGCGTGCGCGATAGTGTTAATGTGCGGGGATCGCTGGTCAGCGCGGACTCGGTGGGCAGAAGAGCCTGTTTCCGCGCTGTATCTCTAAACTAAACTAAATTAAACTGTGCTCCACCAGAATATGCATCAATGTCTCTCACTGTCTCACCCCCCTTCCACCTATATCCCTTCCTCTGGTTTCACATTACACTCCACGTGTATTCTTTTCATCTTTCCAATCCTCCAAATCCCCACACGTTGTATCCACCTATCACTCACCAGGCCTTGTGCCGTATCGAACCTCTTGCCCAGCTTTCTTTCCCCGCTACAATTAGTCTGTACAAGGCTCCCGACCCAATGCTGCCTGACCTGCTAAGTTACCCCAGCACTTTGTGTCTTTTTTTGTAAATCAGCATCTGCAGTTCCGTGTCTCCGTGGCAAGCATCTGGTTGCACAGGATTCAAGATTCAAGAGAGTTTATTGTCACGTGTCCCTAATAGGACAATGACATTCTTGCTTTGCTTCAGCACAACAGAACATAGTAGGCATTGACTACAAAACAGATCAGTGTGTCCATATACCATTATATAAATATATACACACACGAATAAATCAACTGATAAAGTGCAAATAAACAGATAATGGGCTATTAATGTTCAGGGTTTTGTCCAAGCCAAGTTTAATAGCCTGATGGCTGTGGGGAAGTAGCTATTCCTGAACCTGGTCGTTGCCGTCTTCAGGCTCCTGTACCTTCTACCTGAAGGTAGCGGGGAGATGAGTGTGTGGCCAGGATGGTGTGGGTCCTTGATGATGCTGCCAGCCTTTTTGAGGCAGCGCCTGTGATAGATCCCCTCGATGGTGGGGAGGTCAGTGCCGATGATGGACTGGGCAGTGTTTACTACTTTTTGTAGTCTTTTCCGCTCCTGGGCGCTCAAGTTGCTGAACCAAGCCACGATGCAACCGGTCAGCAAGCTCTCTACTGTGCACCTGTAGAAGTTAGAGAGAGTCCTCCTTGACAGACCGACTCTCCGTAATCTTCTCAGGAAGTAGAGGCGCTGATTGAGTGTGGAGGAGATTCATCTTGACGTCAAGAGAGTCAAGAGTATTTAATTGTTATATATACCAAAACGGAACTCTGAAATTCTTGCAACAGCACGACTGGTTTGTAAATACAGAACTCAATAGATAACATAGTGAACAAACACAAAAGTGCAGATTAATTAGAAAATTAACAATATAGCACAAAACAAAATAAAAGCCCGACATCCCAAATACAATTAAGACTTCACCCATAGACAGGATCAAACCCGGGTCTCTGCCGTTGTAAGCACTGTTATGCCCCTGTCCCACTTAGGAAACCTGAACGGAAACCTCTGGAGACTTTGCGCCCCACCCAAGGTTTCCGTGCGGTTCCCGGAGGTTTTTGTCAGTCTCCCTAATGGTCGAAAGTGGTTTCCGTTTTGAAAATCGGTAATTTTTTAGTCAAAGCCGGTTGCGATGCTAGTTGAAGGTGGTTGCCGGGGGACAAAAACCTCCGGAAACCTTGGTTGGGGCACAAGGTCTCCAGAGGTTTCCGTTCAGTTTTCCTAAGTGGGACAGGGGCATAAGGCATCTACTCTACCGCTGCGCCACCGTGCCATACTTTAGAGATACAGCGTGGAAACGGCATACTAGCCCTTCGGCCCTGTACCGATTCTGAAAATCCACACAGTCACGGGGAGAAGGTAGAAACTCCGTACGGACAAGCACCCGTAGTCAGGATCGAACCCGGGCCTCTGGCGCCGTAACTCTACCGCTGCCACTGTGCTGCCCTTGATAGAAGGATTGAGGGTCAGGGGAGAGGAAGACCTAGAGATATGGAAGGGTAAGGTGTGAAAACGAGACATCAAAGGGAAGTTCAAGGAAAATGTAGAATGGATCATCGTTAGCGAGGAGAAGGTGACAACGAGGCTTATGAAGATAAAACGTAAACAGGCGGCCAGTCAGACTGGTCGGAGAACTAGGAAGGGGGAGGAATGGAGAGGGAGAGAAAGCAAGCGTTACTTGGAGAAATCAATATTCCTACCACTGGTGTGTAAGCTGCCCAAGCAAAAGAGGTGCTGTTCCTCCAATTTGCGTTAGGCCTCACTCTGACAATGTTACATTGCCTCTTCCACTCTTTTGATAAATACTGTGATCTGTTGCCAGCATATTCTGTTATATTTTCAGATTTACTGCCTCATATCTGTAACTTCTTAGTTTATTGCTCTATGCTGAGAACCGAGTGATGGAGAGGTGGGCGGTTTCAAACAGCTCGACAGGACTTTGGTTAGGCCCCATTTGGAGCACTGGACCTTTGGTTAGGCCCCATTTGGAGCACTGGACCTTTGGTTAGGCCCCATTTGGAGCACTGGACCTTTGGTTAGGCCCCATTTGGAGCACTGGACCTTTGGTTAGGCCCCATTTGGAGCACTGGACCTTTGGTTAGGCCCCATTTGGAGCACTGGACCTTTGGTTAGGCCCCATTTGGAGCACTGCGGGCAGTTCTGGGCACCCCATTACAGGACAAAATGCAGAGGTTTTCGAGAAGGTATAGAGGAGGTTTACAGATTGCTGACTGGATTAGGGGGTTTCAGCTACAGGTAGAAGTTGGATAGACTTAGTTTGTTTTCTGTGGAACGCCAGATGTTGAGGGGAAACACAGTGAGCTATGAACTTGAACTCCCAAGATCCCTCTGCACATCAATGCTGTTAAGGGTCTTGCCTCTAACTGAGTTCGCTCTTCTCACACTCACCCTCCTAAACTCCATCTGCTATTTCTCCACCCGTTTCTGCAACTGATCAATATCCTGCTGCACATTCTGACAACATTCCTCGCTGTTTAAAACTCCTCCAATTTTGGTGTTGTAAGCAAACGTACTCACCAACCCATCTACATTTTCCGTCTATAGACACAAAATGCTGGCGTAACTCAGCGGGACAGGCAGCATTCCTTCCGGCGAAAAGGAATGGGTGACGTCTCGGGACGAGACCAAAACGTCACCCATTCCTTCCCTCCAGAGATGCCTTCTGACCAGCTGAGTTACTCCAGCTTTTTGTGCGGCCAAACGCAATTTGGTGGAACAGCACCTCATATTTTGCTTGAGCAGCTCACAGCTCAGCCGTATGAAGACCGATTTCTCTAACTTCAAGTAGCCCTTGCATCCCCTCTCTCCATCCATCCTCCACCCAAGTTGTACCAGCTTCAAAGTTGTCTTGTTGAGTCTCATTGTCTGTAACTCGTTTTCACCTAACACACACTAACAATGGGCCCATTTCCTTTATCATCATAACTTTTTTGCACATCTTTTATTCATTTGTTCTACGCCTCTCTATATCTCTTGTTTCCCTCTCCCCTGACTCTCAGTCTGAAGAAGGATATCGACCCAAAACATCACCTATTCTTTATCTCCTGAGCTTTTTGTGTCCATCTCCAGTTTAAACCAGCATCCGCAGTTCCTTCCTACACAAGTATTTAAAAATTGTGTTGATTTCTTTGTCTGTCACACTTCCATCAGTGAATTCTCGTCCCCTCCCACTCTTTGCACGATAATCCTTTCCTCTTCTCCCCTTTAATCCGTATACCACTTATTTTAAATCTGTGCCCCCCATGTTGAACTAATCTGGTAAGGGAGGTAGATTCAACCTATGAGTCCTCCATGACTTTGTTAATCTCCTCCCAGTTTCCTCAGCTCCAGAGGAAGCAAGCCTGGCTTATTCAAATTTCCTCCTTGCTGTAAATGTGCAGTTCCGGCAGTAACTTTGTCAATCTGTTCTGCCTCCTTGCCAGCACAATCACATCTTAGGCACAATTGTTTTCCTCCAGATATTATGTGTTTTAAATGCCACAAGATGATTAGTGCGGGTGTCAGGGGTTATGGGGAGAAGGCAGGAGAATGGGGTTAGGAGGGAGAGATAGATCAGCCATGATTGAATGGCGAAGCAGACGTGATGGGCCGAATGGCCTAATTCTGCTCCTATCACTTATGATCTCATGAGTTCATCGCGAAACATTGGCCCCGTCCTGGGATGCTGGGACCCGCTGAGTTACTCCAGCTTTTTGTGTCTCTCTTCGGTTTTAATATTCAAGATTCAAGATTCAATTTAATTGTCACATGTACCAATTAAGGTACAGAGAAATTTGAGTTACCATACAGCCGTAGTAAGTAAAAAAGCACAGCCACATAAAGTAAAATTTAACATAAACATCCACCACAGCAAAATCCACATTCCTCACTGTGATGGAAGTTGAATCATCTTCCTCTGCAGTTCCTTCCTGCACATTCAATCTTGGTCATTTATATATATTCTCTCTTGTCTTTTCATCTCGGGCCTTTGTCCGATCATCTCTCTATCAAAACCCTCCCTTCCCTGTAACCACCTATCACTCACCAGGCCTTGTCTTGCTCCTTCTCTTTCCAGCATTGCCCCCCCCCTCCCACCAAACCCCCCCCCCCCCCCCACCATCACAACTAGTGTGAAACAGTGCTCCAACCCAAAACATCACCTCCCCATGTTCTCCAGGGATGCTGCCTGACCCACTGAGTTACTCCAGCACTTTGTGTCTTTCCTTTGCAAATTGCTTTGCTTTTTGTCCCAGTTTGTCAACCGAAGTAAAGGGGCTGTCCCACTGCGGCGACCTAATCCGCGAGTTCTGGCGGGTTTCCCCTCGGCTCATACTCGCAGCATGGTCGACACGAGGTCCTAGGAGGTCTTCGTAACTCTCCTTCACGCTCGAGAGTGGTCCCGCGTACTCGAGGCCTCAGCTAGGTCGCGGCGTTTTTTTCCAACATGTTGAAAAATGCCCGCGAGTAAAAAAAGGTCGCCCTGGAAAAGAAAATCGATACTTTTTTTACTCGTAGGTTTAATCGAAGTAGGTCGTAGTAGGCCGGCATGTTAGTCGTAGGTAATCGAGGGTAGTCGAAGGTAGTCGTAGATAGTCTTCATCATAGTCGAAGGGAGGTCGAAGGAGGTCGTCTTCACTCTCCACTATTTGGTGTCCAATTTTCCCGAAGTTACTCGTAGCTTGTCGTAGCTAGTCGAAGCTAGTTTTCAACATAGTCGAAGGAGGTCGAAGCTGGTCTTCTACATAGTCAAAGGAGGTCTTCAACATGACATTTTTTCAAACTCTCCTAAACTCGCCAATTAGATCGCCGCAGAGGGACAGTCCCTTTACAATGCCAATTTAATTCATTTACTCTCTATAATAATGTGTAATTTTTTTTTTTTTTTTTGTTTACACCAGTGAAACAGCTAATCTTCAATAGGAATGTTATTCCAATATAATTAGAACATTTAAATGTTCATTTTTATCAATTTAGTTTAGAGATGCAGCACGGAAACAGGCCCTTTGGCCTACCGTGTCTGCGCCGACCAGCTCTCATCCCGCACGCTAGCACTGTCCTACACACACGAGGGCCAATTTACAATTTTACCAATTAACCGACAAACCTAAATGTCTTGTTATTTTCAATTATTAAAAATAATATTTACATTACAATAAAACAAGACAGAACCCACCGCCATAATACAAGACAAACAGATATACTAAGAAACGACTGTACAACTATGTTACAATCCTTATTGAGGATACATTCCACCCTCTGCGAAGCCGAGCGGACCCAGAAACCCCCAGGGTGCCCGTGGACAACGCGTAGTCCCTCTCTAACACTGCACGCTAGAGAGGGCACGGACGGATCCCCGGAAAAGGGGCAGGCAGCCGGCTCGGGATGAGCCCTCTTCCGCCTGGCGCGGTGACTCGCGGATGGCCAGCTTGCCCCGGCCCAGGAGCAACCCGACCTGGACATCCTCAGCCCTGCCCTCTCCCCTACGCACTGGGTGTCCACAGATGAGGATGGTGGGTGTGAAGTGCAGCCAGAGGGCAAGGAGCAGCCCCTTTAGATATTGGAACAGGGGCTGCAGCCTCACACACTCCATATACACGTGGAACACAGACTCATCCACCCCGCAAAAGCGGCAGGAGGCCGGCCAGTCTGTGAACCGCGGGAGAAACAAGACTCCTCGCGGTCCCCAATGTTGATGGGGAGAATCCCTGCATAGAGGGACCCCCACTGGGGCCCCCCCTCGCGACCGGAAGGCAACACCGACCGCCACTTGGTGTCCAGACGGTGGACCAGGGCGAGGGTGCGGTGTAGGAGCCCGTACGGGACACGCCTCCCTGCGTCTCGGAGGGAGATGAAGGGAGTCGATGAAAGGCAGCTCAAGTTGTGTGGGACCGGCTCCCGGGAAGGATTACGGTGCCTGGGTCCGACGAATACTTCCGGCATTTGCTCAGCCGCAAGTACAAAATGCTGGAGTAACTCAGCAGGACAGGCAGCATCTCTGGAGAGAAGGAATGGGTGAGGTTTCAGGTCGAGACCCTTCTTCTCATTGAGAGTCGGGGACGAGGGAAACGAAAGATATAGACGGCGATATAGAAGAAAGAAATGAAAGGTAAGCAAATAATTAACAATGACAAAGGAAGCAGTCCATTGTTAGGGCTAGGTGCAAATGTGTTACACAGCCAATGAAACCCACTAGTACAATGGTTTGGGTGGGGGAGAGATGGAGAGAGAGGGAATGCAAGGTTTACTTGGTTAGATAAATCAATATTCATACCATTGGGGTGTAGGCTGCCCAAGCGAAATATGAGGTGCTGTTCTTCCAATTTGCGTTGGGCCTCACTCTGACAATGGAGGAGGCCCAGGACAGAAAAGTCAGTGTGGGAATGGGAGGGGGAGTGAAAGTGTTTGGCAATCGGTGTGCCCAGGTGGACTGAGACCAGTCCGTCTTGGCCCATGCAATCTCCCATTGTGGAGATTGCATCCGGTACAAACTCTCTCCACCGGATGCTCCTGCTTCAAACTTACAAAATTCTTGAAACTTACAAAATTCTTAAGGGGTTGGACAGGCTAGATGCAGGAAGATTGTTCCCGATGTTGGGGAAGTCCAGGAAAGGGGTCACAGTTTAAGGATAAGGGGGAAATCCTTTAAGACCGAGATGAGAAAGACTTTTTTCACACAGAGAGTGGTGAGTCTCTGGAACTCTCTGCCACAGAGGGTAGTTGAGGCCAGTTCATTGGCTATATTTAAGAGTGAGTTGGATGTGGCCCTTGTGGCTAAGGGGATCAGAGGGTATGGAGAGAAGGCAGGTACGGGATACTGAGTTGGATGATCAGCCATGATCATATTGAATGGCGGTGCAGGCTCGAAGGGCTGAATGGCCTACTCCTGCACCTAATTTCTATGTTTCTATGTTTCTATTGCTTCAGTTTTTAGTTTGTAAGCAGGGAGCAGACGAACAGCTGGGTGATGGGATTTCCCAAAATGCGGTCAAGGGACAGAGCGGGAGACGTTTGTTATCGGTGCGTAGCAGTGGTCAAGGGGGTTCTTGCCTCACGTGGGACAAGAGTCATGCTGATAGTTTGCCTTAAGCACAGTGAGATGTAGCAACTTTGCTGGACTTTGGAAACTCAGGAGGCTGGGTGCAAACAATACCAACATGTCCCTGCCATGTCTCCTGTCTGGGTTGCTGTGGAGTTTGCAAACTGGTCTTTACAGTACTTTATTTTAGTCATAGTCATAGAGTGTGGAAACACGATCTTTGGCCCATCTTGCCCACATCAGCCAACATGTCCTAGCTACACCAGTCCCACCTGCCTGCATTTGGCCCATATCCCTCCAAACCTGTCCTATCCGTGAACCTGTCTAACTGTTTCTTAAACGTTGGGATAGTCCCAGCCTCAACTCCCTCCTCTGGCAGCTTGTTCCATACGCCCACCACCCTTTGTGTGATGACATTCCCCTTCAGATTCCTATGAAATCTTTTCCCCTTCACCTTAAACCTAGAGAATGTCCTCTGGTCCTCGATTCACCGGCTCTGGGCAAAAGTCTCTGTGCATCTACCCGATTTATTCCTCTCATGATTTTATACACCTCTATACGATCACCCGTCATCCTCCTGCGCTCCAAGGAATAGAGACTCAGCCTACTCAACCTCTCCCTATAGCTCACACCCTCTAGTCCTGGCAACATCCTCATAAATCTTATCTGTACCTGCTCCAGCTTGACAATATGTTTCCTATAACATAGTGCCCAGAATTGAACACAATACTCAAAATGCGGTCTCACCAACGTCTTACACAGCTGCAACATGACCTCCCAACTTCTATACTCAATGCTCTGACTGATGAAGGCCAATGTGCCAAAAGCCTTTTTGACCACCTTATCTACCTGCGACTCTTCTTCTTCTTCATTCGTGTGGCGTGCACAGCCTAAAGTTGTTGGACAACTTGTTCTATTTGATCTTCCGTTTGCGCGCGTCGAGTTGATTGCATTAGTCGAAACAGGGCGGACCACGTGAAGGTTGCAATCTCCCCACCCCTACCTGTGACTCGACCTTCAAGGAACCGTGCACCTGCACTCCTAGATCCCTCTGCTCTACAACACTCCCCAGAGGCCTGCCACTCACTGTGTAGGTCCTGCCCTTGTTAGACGTCCCAAAATGCAACGCCTCACATTGCTCTGCATTACATTCCATCAACCATTCCTCAGCCCGCCTGGCCAATCGACAAGATCCAGATCCTGCTGCAATTTTTACACACCCATCCTCACTATCTGCAAAACCGCCCGCTTTTGTATCATCAGCAAGCTCGCTGATCTCGTCGGTGGTTAACATGTTGATTATAATCAGGGCGGTGCGATTCTTGTTTGTCCCTCTTTAATTATCAACCTTTTTCCCGTGATTTGATTCCCCCTTCCATTCTGTGGCTGGGTGGCCCAGTGGCGCAGCTGGTAGAGCTGCTGCCTGACAGCGCCAGAGCCCCCGGTTCGATTCTCACCTCGGTTTCTGTCTGCGTTCGCACGTTCTCCCTGTGGCTGCCATGAAGTCATACACTACGGAAACAGACCAAGTCAGTGGATATTTTTAAGGCGGTGATAGATAGATTCTTGATTCGTATGGGTATCAGGGGTTATGGGGAGAAGGCATGACGATATCCACCTAACATCACATCTCAACTTTTTATACTCAGTAAGTACCCTGACTGATGGAGCCCAACGTACCAAACGCCTTCCTAATGACACTATCTACCCACAAAGCCATTTTCAGGGAACTCGATACCCGCTCTTCTAGATCCCTTTGCTTTGCTGTACAACACTCCCCAGCGCCCTGTCGTTCACTGTCAATGTCCTGCCCTGGTTTGACTTCGCAAAATGCTACACGCCAGGCTCTGTGTGGTTTGCGGCTGGAGTAGGTTAGGAAGGAGAAAAGTCAAGACGGCCAATATCCCGCTGGCAGTTAGAAATGAAAAGATCTAAAGGGAGTAGAAGGGCATCCGGGGGAGTCGAAGAGAAGGGGGGCCCGGTGGAGACTGGAGAAGGGGGTCATTGGGTGAGGGGGAGTAGAAGGGGAGTCTGAGGAAGAGTTCCGACCCAAAACATCATGCATCCTTTTAACATGGAATGCAACATGGAATCAAGTGCATTAGCCCACCGAGCCTATGCCGACCAATGATGCTGCCTGGCCTGCTGAGTTGCTCTAACACTTTGTGTCTATCTAATGGGCCTGTCCCACTTACGCGACTTTTTCCGCGACTGCCAGCACCCGCCGCAGGTCGGCGAAAATTTTCAACGTGTTGAAAATCCAGCGGCGACCAGAAAGACGCTACGACTCTTTGGGAGGACTGACGAGACGA
The DNA here is from genome assembly GCA_035221665.1 of Okamejei kenojei. Taxonomy (NCBI): domain Eukaryota; kingdom Metazoa; phylum Chordata; class Chondrichthyes; order Rajiformes; family Rajidae; genus Okamejei; species Okamejei kenojei. Next base: position 7,453,101 of record CM069132.1, on the reverse strand, counting down.
CTCAGGACCATACAGGCAACACCCTGGCGACACCCTGGCGACATGTCGCGGGGTGAAGCCTGTATTGTCGTGAGTAGTCGCCCAAAGAGTCGTACCTTGTTCTGGTCGCCGCTGGATTTTTAACATGTTGACATTTTTCGACGACCTATGACGGGTGCCGGCAGTCGCGTTAAGTGGGACAGGCCCATAAGAATTACATTATTTCAATCCTGGCATTTATGACAATTAAATGCTCTTGACTCTCGGGATTGGCGATGCAATCTCATGGTCTCCACTTTCTTGTTCCTTTTTTTCCCTCCGAAGGGCAAGACGGGACTGGTAAAGGAAGTAAGGTTAGACTGTGATGAGGGGAGATGGAAAACTGCATGCTTGTATTCTGCGGGAATTTCGAACCAGGAATTGCAAGGAGAGAAAGTGAATTGGTCACTGGGAGCCAGCATAGACTAAATGGGCTGAATGGCCTCTTTCTACGTGGTAAGAAGAATATGAAGTGCGCGAGCAGCCCTATCATTGATCATGTCAATATATCAGTAGCCATGGGCTCAGCCACTTGTGTCCCCATAATGACTGGGAGGAATCTCTTCACCAAGAGCTAAAGCATGCAGATGTATTTATCTCCCTCCAGTTCGTTCCTACTGTCACGTGTTGTGCAGTGCATCCTCTTTCAATCAACAGGGAGACACATATGGGTGGCTGTTCAGTAACATGCATGATTGAATGACTGCCAAAGTCTGCAATCTGCCGTTTGTAGCTGAGAGACTTGCAACAGCACTATGCGTGCGCGAATCATGTGAATTAATGAGATGGTAAGTTGTTAAAGGAAGTATACCCAATTAACAATACAGATGGCACAGCAATTTTGTTTAGTTTAGTTTAGGCCGTGTCTGCACCGATCAACGATCCCTGCACAATTAAGGGCCTGTCCCACTGTACGAGAGCTCTCCCGAGTTTAAAAAAAAATCAAACTCGTGGGTAGATTGTACGTAGCGGGTACGTCGGAGCTCGGGACGTCTCTTAGCGACTCGTAACGCTAACGGCAGGTACTCGGGAAACGCGGTAAGCTCGTGAAGTTTTTCCAACAGTGTGGAGAGTGTCTACGAGAGCCCCGAGTGCCTACGAATGGCTATTACCGTAATTCTCCGAGTTCGAATCTCGTGAATTACCTCGTACAGTGGGGCGGGGGCTTAACACTGCCCAACACACACAAGGGACAATTTACATTTATACCAATTATACCAAGACGATTAACCTGCAAACCTGCACGTCTTTGAGAGTGTGGGAGGAAACTGAAGATCTCGGAGAAAGCCCACGCCGTCACGGGGTGAACGCACAAACTCCATACAGACAGCACCCGTGGTCGGGATCGAACCCGGGTCTCTGGCGCTGTAAGGCAGCGACTCTGTGGCATCGTGCCACACCTAATTATTAGAAGAACATGAAACATTACCAAACTGGGCAACCCATAAGAATTTGCATCGAGATCAGTGGAAAATTGAACCATGCATCGTTTTGTGAGTTATCCAGTTTAAATACCACCGATTCCATGAAATTATACCACAGCTCAAACCTTACATCCACTTTGTTATTCAGGTGATATTTCCACCTGTAAAAGATAATAGTTTTAAGAACGTAATTTTCACATCAAGCATCACATTTCAGAGTGCTAATGATTGAGAAAACAGAGCAAGGTTGACAACTCTCTCGTGCTGCAGTTTTATCTAACCAATACCTTCCAATGTGTAACCTATTAAATAGCAATTAAATATTGATTGACTTGCCACCATGTTTACGCCATGTAATTTGACTTTGTGATTCCAAAGGAAGTGCCTCTTTAAAAACACTGTACAATGACTTTCCCAGAAACTTCCATTGTTTAAGACATGGTGTAATGCTCCCGACATTTAAGATAGCAATCTCTCTGTTTACAGTGAACAATAGCATGGCTGATCGTTTCGCTGGGCTCAGTCTGCCTGGGCTTACCCGACCTCCCGGTTGTCAAACAGTAATTCCCCTTCCCATTCCCACACTGACCTTTCTGTCCTGGGCCTCCTCCATTGTGAGAGTGAGGCCTAACGTAAATTGGAGGAGCAGCATCTCATATTTCGCTTGGGCAGCTTACAGCCCAGCAGAATGACTATTGAAGATAGACACAAAAAGCTGGAGAAACTCAGCGGGACAGGCAGCATCTCTGGAGAGTAATTGGTGATGTTTCGAGTTGAGACCCTACTTTAAAATACCTTGCATTTACCTTGTAACCCTTGCAACCCCTCCCTCTCTGTCCCTCTCCCACCCAATCACTGTACCAGCTTCAAAGTCATCTTGTTGAGTCTCATTGCCTGTAACTCATTTTCACTTAGCCCTCAGCTAACAACGACCTGTTTTTTCTTTATCATCGTTACTTTTTTTGCATATCTTTCATTCATTTGTTCTGTATCTATCCACATCTCTCGTTTCCCTTTCCCCTGACTATCAGTTTGAAGAATCAAAGAGTCTAAAGGAGTCAAAAGAGTTTATTGTCATGTGTCCCTGACAGGACAATGAAATTCTTTCTTTGCATAGCACAACGGAACATAGTAGGCATTGACTACAATTATATACGTAAATACACACATTAATTAATAAAGTGCAAATAACAGGTGGAGGGGTATTAATGTTCAGAGTTTTGTCCGAGCCAAGTTTAATAGCCTGATGGCTCTGGGGAAGTAGCTATTCCTGAACCTGGTCGTTGCAGTTCTCAGGCTCCTGTACCTTCTACCCGAAGGTAGCAGGGAGATGAGTGTGTGGCCAGGGTGGTGTGGGTCCTTGATGATGCTGCCAGCCTTTTTGAGGCAGCGACAGTGGTAGATCACCTTGATGGAAGGAAGGTCAGAGCCGATGATGGACTGGGCAGTGTTTACTACTTTTTGAAGTCTTTTCCTCTCCAGGGCACTCAAGTTGCCGAACCAAGCCACGATGCAACCGGTCAGCAAGAAGGGTCTCGACCCAAAACGTCACCCATTCCTTTTCTTCAGAGTTGCTGCCTGAACTGCTGAGTTACTCCAACTTTTTGTGTCTCGCGTGGGAGATACAATGGGTTCAATCAGGTGTTTATTGACAAACTGCCAGAGCTTTGTGTTTAAAATATTAAAAACCCTTGCAATCCAGAATAATGCTGCATTGCTTGACATATTTCCTACAAGCATTGTTCCATAATCCGCACCCCATTTGATCAAATAAGAGCAATATGATGCAAAACATGAGGATCTTCAGCCATATTACCAGTAAATGACCAAAATCCACTTTTAATTCAACAATATTTTTTAATTATTTGATACCTCAGTACATTTAGCACTAAATTCCCACTTTGCAGAATCATTCCCAGGTTGCTTAATCAAAGTTGTTCCTTTCGGTGTATAATGTGAGTTCAAGCTATTCGGAGCAGAGGACCAGCCAGGTGCCAATGTGAACACATCCATCAAGCTTCAAACTAGCACATAGAAAAATAGAAGTAGCTTTGCTGACAGCAAAGTAATTTACCAAGACTGAGAGCTGAACATCCAGGGATATTCAATATTCAGGAGGGATAGACAGAAAGGAAAAGGAGGTGGGGTAGCGTTGCTGGGTAGAGAGGAGATTAACGCAATAAAAAGATTGAGAGAATTGTATAGAAACTTACAAAATTCTTAAGGGGTTGGACAGGCTAGATGCAGGAAGATTGTTCCCGATGTTGGGGAAGTCCAGGACAAGGGGTCACAGTTTAAGGATAAGGGACTGAGATGATATTTTTTTTTTCACACATCTGTGGAATTCTCTGCCACAGAAGGTAGTTGAGGCCAGTTCATTGGCTATATTTATGATGGAGTTTGATGTGGCCCTTGTGGCTAAAGGGATCAGGGGGTATGGAGAGAAGGCAGGTACAGGATACTGAGTTGGATGATCAGCCATGATCATATTGAATGGCGATGTAGGCTCGAAGGGCCAAATGGCCTACTCCTGCACCTATTTTCTATGATTCTGAAAAGGGAGGGAGAGAGAAAACGGAGAATTACAGACCAGTTAGTCTAACATCGGTAGTGGGGAAAATACTAGAGTCAGTTATTAAAGATGGGATAGCAGCACATTTCGAAAGTAGTGAAATCATTGGACAAAGTCAGCATGGATTTATGAAAGGTAAATCACGTCTGACGAATCTTATAGAATTTTTCGAAGATGTAACTAGTAGAGTGGATAAGGGAGAACCTGTGGATGTGTTATATCTGGACTTTCAGAAGGCTTTCGACAAGGTCCCACATAAGAGATTAGCATACAAACTTAAAGCACACGGTATTGGGGATTCACTATTGATGTGGATTGAGAACTGGCTGGCAGACAGGAAGCAAAGGGTAGGAGTAAATGGGCCATTTTCAGAATGGCAGGCAGTGACTAGTGGGGTACCGCTAGGCTCTGTGCTGGGACCCCAGCTATTTACAATATATATTAATGATCTGGATGAGGGAATTGAATGCAACATCTCCAAGTTTACGGATGACATGAAGCTGGGGGGCAGTGTTAGCTGTGAGGAGGATGCTAGGAGGCTGCAAGGTGACTTGGATAGGTTGGGTGAGTGGGCAAATGCATGGCAGGTGCAGTATAATGTGGATAAATGTGAAGTTATCCACTTTGGCGGCAAAAACAGGAGGGTAGACTATTATCTGAACAGTGGCCAATTAGGAAAAGGGGAGATGCAACAAGACCTGGGTGTGATGGTACACCAGTCATTGAAAGTAGGCATCAGGTGCAGCAGGCTGTGAAGAAAGCGAATGGTATGTTGGCATTCATAGCAAAAGGATTTGAGTACAAGAGCAGGGAGGTTCTACTGCAGTTGTACGGGGTCTTGGTGAGGCCACACCTGGAGTATTACATACAGTTTTAGGAGATTGTGGGGGGATCTTATAGAGACTTAGAAAATACTTAAGGGGTTGGACAGGCTATATGCAGGAAGATTGTTCCCGATGTTGGGGAAATCCAGGACAATGGGTCACAGTTTAAGGATAAGGGACTGAGATGATATTTTTTTTTGCACACATCTGTGGAATTCTCTGCCACAGAAGGTAGTTGAGGCCAGTTCATTGCCTATATTTATGATGGAGTTCGATGTGGCCCTTGTGGCTAAAGGGATCAGGGGGTATGGAGAGAAGGCAGGTAAGGGATACTGAGTTGGATGATCAGCCATGATTATATTGAATGGCGGTGCGGGCTCGAAGGGCCGAATGGCCTACTCCTGCACCTATTTTCTATGTTTCTATGTTTCCATATAACACCTGGAACGTGATAGAAAAATGCTTCACAAGAATATGGACACAAAATGTGTAGGAAGGAACTGCAGATGCTGGTTTAAACCGAAGATAGACAGAAAATGCTGGAGGAACTCAGCGGGTCGGGCAGCATCTCTGGAGAAAAGATATAGGTGATGTTTCGGGTAGAGACGCTTCTTCAGACCAATCGAGAGTCCAGGCTTGATGTTCCTTCAATGAATGTTCAGTGTTAGGTCAGGTGAGGTAACAGAACAGGGCTCATGAGCTGCCCACTGATACCTGTTAGAATGGCTTAGAATGCCATTACACACTCTCTTCACTGCAGAAACAGTCAAAAGTGAAACAGAATGGTCTTCATACAAGATTTTGTCTTTACTATGTCCCCAATCTATCTCATTTTACTTTGTTTGGAAATTGGCACATGAAATTGAAGAGTATGAAATTGGGCAGCACGAAGGCGCAGCGGTAGAGTTGCTGCCTCACAGCGCCAGAGACCCGTGTTCGATCCTGACTACGGGTGCTTGTCTGTACGGAGTTTGTACGTTCTCCCCGTGACCTGCGTGGGTTTTCTCCGAGATCTTCGGTTTGCTCCCACACCCCAAAGACGTACAGGTTTGTAGATTAATTGGCTTGAAAACAGGTGTTTAGAACATTTTGCAAAGTAATTAAAAAGAAATAACTGAAATATCACATTTACATAAGTATTCAGACCCTTTACTCAGTACTTTGTTGAGGCACCTTTGGCAGCGATTACAGCCTCAAGTCTTCTTGGGTATGACGCTACAAGCTTGGCACACCTGTATTTGGGTAATTTCTCCCATTCTTCTCTGCAGATCCTCTCAAGCTCTGTCAGGTTGGATGGGGAGCGTCGATGCACAGCTATTTTCAGCTCCCTCCAGAGATGTTCGATCGGGTTCAAGTCCGGGCTCTGGCTGGGCCACTCAAGGACATTCACAGACTTGTCATGAAGCCACTCCTGCGTTGTCTTGGCTGTGTGCTTTGGGTTGTTGTCCTGTCGGAAGGCGAACCTCTGCCCCAGTCAGAGGTCCAGAACACTCTGGAGCAGGTTTTCATCAAGGATCTCTCTGTACTTTGCTCCGTTCATCTTTCCCTCGATCCCGACTAGTCTCCCAGTTCCTGCCTCTGAAAAACATCCCCACAGCATGATGCTGCCACCACCATGCTTCACCGTAGGTATGTTATTGGCCAGGTGATGACCGGGCCTGGTTTCCTCCAGATGTGACGCGTGGCATTCAGGCCAAAGAGTTCAATCTTGGTTTCATCAGACCAGAGAATCTTGTTTATCAGGGTCCGAGAGTCCTTTAGGTGCCTTTTGGCAAACTCCAGGCAGGCTGTCATGTGCCTTTTACTGAGAATTGGCTTCCGTCTGGCCACTCTACCATAAAGGCCTGATTGGTGGAGTGCTGCAGATATAGTTATCCTTCTGGAAGGTTCTCCCATCTCCACAAAGGAACTCTGGAGCTCTGTCAGAGTGACCATCGGGTTCTTGGTCACCTCCCTGACCAAGGCCCTTCTCCCCCGATTGCTCAGTTTGGCCAGGCGGCCAGCTCTATGAAGAGTCCTGGTGGTTCCAAAGTTCTTCCTTTTAAGAATGACGGAGGCCACTGTGCTCTTCAGGACCTGCAATGCTTTTGTTTTGTTTTATACCCTTCCCCAGATCTGTGTCTCGACACAATCCTGTCTCGGAGGTCTACGGACAATTCCTTCGTCTTCATGGCTTGGTGTTTGCTCTGACATGCACCGTCAACTGTGGGACCTTATATAGACAGGGGTGTGCCTTTCCAAATCATGTCCAATCAATTTAATTTACCACTGGTGGACTCCAATCAAGTTGCAGAAACATCTCAAGGATAATCAATAGAAACAGGGTGAACCTAAGTTCAATTTTGAGTGTCATATAGCAAAGGGTCTGAATACTTACGTAAATGTAATATTTCAGTTATTTCTTTTTAAAACTTTGCAAAAAATTGCGAAATCACCTGTTTTCACTTCTTCATTCTGGGGTATTGTGTGCAGTTTGATGGTTAAAAAAAAAAAGAATTTAATCCATTTTAAAATAAGGCTGTAACGTAACAAAATGTGGAAAAAGTGAAGGGGTCTGAATACTTTCTGAATGCAGTGTACCTGTACTCATCCATTCAGGCATTGCCACCGCTAAATCGCAGTTACTTCTTTGCTGTAAAATGAGTAAAACGTTGATCATATTTTACTTCTCTCTTGCGTTGCTTTCTTATTGCTTCCAGCTCTTGGCAGATGAAAGAACAAAGAGGTTTACTGCTTTGCAGCTTTCCCCCTGACAAGTGGTGACATGTTAGTCAGAGTGTTGACATCTAACTCAGAGATGAAGGCAAGTGTTCCAGGAAACTGAACCTCACAACTCAGCAAAAAGCAAAAGAAAAACTGTGATCGTAAACTTAGCAAATATACTAACGATAGTATTTAATCTACTAAAGCAAGGCCTCCCCTCTCTCCATCCTTTCCCCACCCAAGTCGTACTAGCTTCAAAGTCATCTTGTTGAGTCTCATTGTCCGTAATCTCGTCTATATCTCTCGTTTCCCTTTTTCCTGGACTCTCATTCTGAAGAAGGGTCTCGACCTGAAACGTCACCGATTCCGTTTCTCCAGTGACGCTCTCTGACCCGCTGAGTGACTCCAGCTTTTTGTGTTTATCTTCGGTTCAAACCAGCATCTGTTGTTCCTTCCAACACATTAGCAATATACTGTACTAATTGCTTTGAAGGATTTCAAAAAGTGAAAAATATATATTTGAAACAAAGAACACAGCTAGCTTCCAGTGCTGTGAAACATGTTAACGAAGGAACTGCAGATGCTGGAAAAATCGAAGGTTGACAAAAAGTCTGAAGAAGGGTTTTGGCCCGAAACGTTGCCTATTTCCTTCGCTCCATAGATGCTGCCGCACCCGCTGCGTTTCTCCAGCTGTGGAAACATATAATGGCTTTAACTTTAGAACTACTGATGAATCAACATGACAACGTCCAAACAATTTATGTTGACGGTAGAGTTGCTGCATTACAGCGCTTGCAGCTTTAGAGACCCGGGTTCGATCCTGACTACCGGTGCTGTCTGTACGGAGTTTGCACGTTCTCCCCGTGACCTGCTTGGGTTTTCTCCGAGATCTTTGGTTTCCTCCCACACTCCAAAGACGTGCAGGTTTGTAGGTTAATTGGCTTGGTGTAAATGTAAAAATTGTCCCTACCGTAGGATAGTGTGAATGAGCGGAGATCGCTGGACGGTGCGGACTCGAAGGGCCGAGGGGCGAGTTTCCATCCTGCATCTCTAAACTAAAATCTTGAAAGGCAATTATTCTGCTGCAGTTTTTAAATGGTGATTTAGCTAAAAGGGAACGTCTACTGATGTTCTAATTCAAACATGCTGAACAAATATTTTCCCTGGCATTTAGAGATGTGGATGAAAATGATTCTCTTGATCCAGTGGTGGATCAGAAATTAATGCCTGTGATATCAACCAAGGAAATAATATCTAAGATCAATGTGATACTCCAGTGGACTCAGCCAATAAAATTATTTAATTTGCCGTTGTTCTGTTTATAACTATTTCAGAATTATTTTCTTACAAAATAACAAAGTTTAGCAAATTTTAATAACATTTTCTTAATTTTGAACTCAGGCCAGTTCTGTGGAGGAAGCATATTAGGTTATAGTACCATTCCAACACCATGGGTCATTCCTGACTATATTCTGTTCTGTGTGGAATTTGCATGTTTTTCCTCTGTGTCCTCTGGTTTCGTCCCACATCCTAAGACATGCCGCTTGGTAGAGTCATTGGGGACTGTAAAGTGTTTTCGATATATGGGTGAGTTTCAAGAGAAATTGGGAGAGAGGGATTAATGAGAGAGGCATGTAAAAGAGTACTCCAAAGGCGTACAGGTTTGTAGGTTAATTGGCTTGGTGTAAACGTAAATTGTCCCCTAGTGTGTGTAGGAAGCGAGCGGGCAAGATCATCTCTGACCCCTCTCACCCTGGCCACAAACTCTTTGAATCACTTCCCTCTGGAAGGCGACTCCGGACTGTCAAAGCCGCCACAGCCAGACATAAAAACAGCTTTCTTCCACGAGTAATAGCTCTACTCAATAACCAAAAGTCTGTAGCCTCCTTTTGCTCTGGTATTTTAATTTAATTTGCATGTTTAATCAAATTATGTTTTATTATTAATGTTTAATGTTTTATGTGTCATTCGTAGCTGTCACTGTATGTCGTTGTCACCTGCGGGCGGAGCATCAAGGCAAATTCCTTGTATGTGAATACTTGGCCAATAAACTTATTCATTCATTCATTCATTCATTTAATCATTCAAGATTGTGTTAATGCGCGGGAATCGCTGGTTAGTGCGGACTCGGTGGGCCAAAGGGCCTGTTTCTGTGCTGTGTCTCTAGACGTAACTAAAGTTGGTTACTGGGAAATAACTGTAGAAATGGCACTGATGGTCCAGATCTGAAAGTTGGCACAGAGACACATAGGGGCACTAATGGCCTCGTTCTATATCATACGAAAATATAAATCATAGAACATAGAACAGTCCAGTACAAGAACAGGTCCTTCAGCCCTCGACGTCTGTGCCGAACTTAATGCCAAGACCATTGGAGAGAAGGAATGGGTGACGTTTCGGGTCGAGACCCTTCTTCAGACTGGAGTTATGGACTTGGACCCTAAAATCCCTCTGTATATCAATGCTGTTAAGGGTCTTATCATTAATTATATATTTTATCCTGATATTCGACCCCTCGAAGTGCAACACCTCAACCTTGCTCAGATTAAACTCCATCTGCCATTTCTCTGCCCGTTTGGCGGCACTGTGGCGCAGTGGTCGAGTTGTTGCCTTGCAGCGCTGGGGACCCGGGTTCGATCCCGACTAGGGGCGCTTGTCCGTACGGAGTTCGTACGTTCTCCCTGTGACCTGCGTGGGTTTTCCCCAAGATGTTCGGTTTCCTCCCACGTGCAGGTTTGGAGCTTCATTGGCTTGGTGTAAATATAAAAATTGTGCCTAGTGTGTGTAGGCTAGCGTTAATGTGCGGGGATCGCTGGTCGGCGCGGACCCGGTGGGGCGAAGGGCCTGTTTCCAGGCTGTACCTCTAAAATTAAAACCAAACTGAATGTCTGTAGCTGCTCTACATCCTACTGTATACATCTCTCCTCGCAGACCGCAACCACAGCAATCTTGGTGCCATCTGGAAATATACTAGCCAACCCATGGACATTATTGCCTAAGTCATTTATATAGTTCATAGATAACGAGGTCCCAGCACAGATCCCTGTGTAGTCCACTGGTTACAGAACCCCCGGTTCCAATCAGTAAGCCAGTTCAGAATCCATACAACCAAGTCAATGCTGATCCCATGCATCTTAATATCTCGTGGGGTCTTCCTCAAAAGATAAAAGAGCCTTCTCTCCTCGATCACCTTCGTCACCTCCTTGAAGAACTCAATCTAGTTCAAGAGTCTAGAGCCAAGAGTGTTTTATTGTCGTGTGTCCCCGATAGAACGATGGCATTCTTACTTGCAGCAGCACAACAGAATATGTCAACATAGTACACTGTCAACAATATATTACATGAGAAAATAGAGTTCAGTGTGTGTATAAATGTACACTGTTCTACCAATGCCCCAACCAATGAAGACAAGCATACCACATCCCTATTGAAATACTATATCTACTTGTGTCGCCAGCTTTACGAGTTTACCCAAGAGCTCTCCCGAGTTTAAAAAAAAAATCAAACTCGTGGTAAGTACGTAGCGGGTACGTCGGAGCTCGGGACGTCTCTTAGCGGCTCGTAACGCTAACGGCAGGTACTCGGGGAAACGCGGGAAGCTCGTGAAGTTTTTTCAGCACTGTGAAAAATGTCCACGAGAGCCCCGAGTACCTACGAGCGGCCATTACCGTAATTCTCCGAGTTCGAATCAGGGGAAACTCGGGAGAACTCTTGAATTACCTCGTACAGTGGGACAGGCCCTTTAGGAACTAGGGCCCCAAAATTCTTCTCTATATCAATGCTTTTAAGGGACTTATCATTATACATTAACAAGTTAGAAAGACATGTCCTGCCACTTACAAATCCACGATGATTGTCCCGAATTAACCCATTCTCTTCTAAAAGGGAGTAACTCCTATTCTGAAGAATCCTCTCCAATGGGGCCCAAACCACTGATGTGAGGCTCACTGGCCTATAATTCCCTGGATTCTCTTAAACAAATCAACAACATTAGCTATTCTCCATTCCTCAAGGACCTTGTTTGTGGCTAGAAAAAATGCAAAGATTTTCGCCAAGGCTCTCACGATCTCCCTCTTGACCCATCAATAGCCTGAGCTAGATCGCATCAGGCCCGAGGGATATATCCACCTTAATAAAACATAGGATCTAGTACATACAGCATGGTACTAGGGCTGCTCCGTGGCGCAGCAGGCGTGTTGCTGCCTTACAGCGTTTGCTGCTCTGATTCCTATAGATATTCAGTTGACAGCACTACTTTTGTCAGCAACGATTCCCCCTCAAGAAAAGGGGCAGTAGATCATTTGGAGATCAGTGGGCCATATTGGCTTCCTAATTCTTATAACCATGTGACCATGTTGGAAGCTGACCTGATTGGATTTAAATACCATGGTTTAATAAAGAGTCACGAGTGTGTTATAGACAATAGACAATAGGTGCAGGAGTAGGCCATTCGGCCCTTCGAGCCAGCACAGCCATTCAATGTGATCATGGCTGATCATCCCCAATCAGTACCCCGTTCCTGCCTTCTCCCCATATCCCCTGACTCCGCTATCGTTAAGAGCCCTATCTAGCCGTATTACTGTTACATGCAATGGGAACGCTATTTACAATGAAACTAGTACTTGCTGCAAATCTGCAGCATTTATTGGCATCTCCCTATTAAGTATCGAATGGGATTTTTCATCTTGCCTGCTATTGAGATGAGAAGTGGAGAATAACTCCTTAAAATGGCAAAACTGCAAGGAAATGAACCGAAAATTAGTTTTTGTACAAAAATATCTTCCAATTCAAAACACAAAATTAACCATTTACCATGAAGACCCTTTCCCTGACACTTCAATATTTCAAATCTTATCGTCTTATTGTTGCTCTAGCTAATTTGATGTAGCAGTTTCCATACTCTGTGTAGGAAGCAGCTGCAAATGCTGGTTTAAACCAAAGAAGCTGGAGTAACTCAGCGGGACAGGCAGCATCTCTGGAGAGAAGGAATGGGGTGACGTTTCAGGTCAAGATCCTTCTTCAGATTTCAGATTCTCAGTCTGAAGATGGGTCTCAGCCCGAAACGTCACCTATTCCTTTTCTCCAGAGATGCTCTCCTGACCCGCTGTGTCACTCCAGCTTTTCGTGTCTACCTATGGTTTCAACCAGCATTTGCTTCCTACGCAGTATATGGAGAATACGACATCAAATCAGATAGCCCAGAGCGTACAAACTCCGTACAGACAAGCACCCGTAGTCGGGATCGAACCCTGGTCTCTGGCGCTGCAAGCGCTGTAAGGCAGCAACTCTACCCCTGCGCCACCGTGCCGCTGTTATGTTATTGCGGTATTGTGAGCTAACCCAGATACTTTTGTTTTACAAAGGTAGGCATAAAATCAAAGAAGCAATAAAATCAGCCCACTCTAATACGAACCTTAGACACAAAATGCTGGAGTAACTCTGCGGGGCAGGCATCATCTGTGGAGAGAAGGAATGGGTGAAGTTTCCGGTCGAGACCCTTCTTCAGACTGGTCCCAGGGGAGTGGGCGGTACATAGATAAGGAAGTACATAGATAAGGAAGTGCGAGGTGTGAAAGCAGGACACAGGAAATGGAGATCAAGGAAAATGTAGAATAGGTCGTTGTTAGTTGTGAGAAGGTAACAACAAAACAAACAGAGATAACAACAGAGATAACATGTAGTCGGAGACAGTAATAGCCCTGTCCCACGGTACGAGTTCATTCCAAGAGCTCTTCCAAGTTTAAAAAAAATCAAACTCGTGGTAAGCACAGAGAATGAACGTAGCGGGTACGTCGGAGCTCGGGGACGTCTCTTAGCGGCTCGTAACGCTAACGGCAGGTACTCGGGAAGACTCGCTAACGGCAGGTAAGCTCGGGAAGACTCGTGAAGATTTTTCAACATGCGGAAAAATGTCCACGAGAGCCCCGAGTACCGACGAGCGGCCATTACCGTAAATCTCCGAGTTCGAATCAGGGCAAACGCGGGAGAGCTCTTGGAATGAACTCGTACTGTGGGACAGGGCTTTAAGGTTAATTGGAGAACTGGGAAGGGGAAGGGGTGGAGAGAGAGGGAAAGCAAGAGTTACTTGAAGTTAGAGAAGGCAATGTTCATACAGCTGAGGTGTAAGCTGCCCAAGGGAAATATGAGGTGCTGTTCCTCCAATTTGCTGCTGGGCCTAATCTCTAGATAGAAGGAATGGGTGACATTTCGGGGCGAGACCTTTTTTTCAGACAATCCCAGGACACTGATGAATTCTTCAGGGAAATGTTCTGGAACCATCCATATACAGCTTCATCAATGACCTTGCTTGCGTCACAATGTCAGAAGTGGGAATGAACCTTGAGAATTGGCCAATGTTCAAGATTATTTACAAGTCCTTGTAAAATGCGTGCGGTACCCCACATGTCGCCAACAATCCACAATTAACAAGCAATATATATCTTTTAATAGGACCCTTTCACATTCCAGACTTTGTGGGAAGAACCTACTTATATTGAGTGAAAATGGGCAGCATTAAAGTCAGTCTGTAAGTTCTTTCCCCTCTCACTTTAAACCTTTGCCTTCTAGTTGTTTATGGGCCCCAAGCAGGCAAACGGGACTAGCCTGGATGTCAATTTGGTTGGAATGGGACCGAAGGGCCTATTTCTGTGCTGTGAGTGTCATGCAACAGACAATGGGTGCAGGAGTAGGCCATTCGGCCCTTCGATCTAGCACCGCCATTCACTGTGATCATGGCTGATCATCCACAATCAGTACCCCTGTTCCTGCCTTCTCCCCATATCCCCTGACTCTGCTATCTTTAAGAGACCTATCTAGCTCTCTCTTGAAAGTATCCAAATATGCAGCATCCACCGCCCTCTGAGGCAGAGAATTCCACAGGCTCACATAACTCTGTGTGAAAAAGTGTTTCCTCATCTCCGTTCTAAATAGCTTTCCTCTGATTCTTAAACTGTGGCCCCTGGTTCTGGACTGCCCCAACAACGGGAACATGTTTCCTGCCTCTAGCGTGTCCAAACCCTTAATAATCTTATATGTTTCAATAAGCTCCTCTCTCATCCTTCTAAACTCCAGAGTATACAAGCCCAGCCCCGCCATTTTCTCAGCATATGACAGTCCTGCCATCCTGGGAATTAACCTTATGAACCTATGCTGCACTCCCTCAATAGCAAGAATGTCCTTCCTCAAATTTGGAGACCAAAACTGCATGCAATACTCCAGGTGTGGTCTCACTAGGGCTCTGTACAACTGCAGAAGGACCTCTTTGTTCCTATACTCAACTCCTCTTGGTATGAAGGCCAACATGCCATTCTATTTCTTCACTGCCTGCTGTACCTGCATGCTTACTTTCATAGACTGATGTACAAGGAACCCCAGATCCTGTTGTACTTCCCCTTTTCACAACTTGACACCCACCATTTAGATAATAATCTTCCTTCCTGTTTTTGCTACCAAAGTGGATAACCTCACATTTATCCACATTAAACTGCATCTGCCATGCATCTGCCCACTCACCCAATCTGTCCAAGTCACCCTGCATTCACATAGCATCCTCCTCACAGTTCACACTGCCACCCAGCTTTGTGTCACCTGCAAATTTGCTAATGTTACTTGAAATCCCCTCATCTAAATCATTGATATATATTGTAAATAGCTGCAATCCCAGCACCGAGCCTTGCGGTACCCCACTAGTCACTGCCTGTCATTCTGAAAGGGACCGGTTATTGTTTCTTGTCTGCCAACCAATTCTCTATCCATGTCAGTACCCTACCCCCAATACCATGTGCCCTAATTTTGCCCACTAATCTCTGATGTGGGACCTTATCAAATGCTTTCTGAAAGTCCAGGTACACTACATCCACTGGCTCTCCCTTGTCCATTTTCCTAGTTACATCCTCAAAAAAGTCCAGAAGATTAGTCAAGCATGATTTCCCCTTCGTAAATCCATGCTGACTCGGACCAATCCTGTCCAGGCAAGACATTCATAGAGTCACACAGCATGGAAATAATTAGGCCATTCGGCCCAACTTGCCCACACCGGCGAACATGCCCCAGCTACACTATTCCCACCTGCCTGCGCTTGGTCCATATCCCTCCAAACCTGTCCTATCCATGTACCTGTCTGTTTCTTAAACATTGGGATAGTCCCTGCCTCAACTACCTCCTCTGGCAGCTTGTTCCATACAGCCACCACCCTTTGTGTGAAAATGTTACCCCTCAGATTCCTATTAAATCTTTTCCCCTTCACCTTAAACCTATGTCCTCTGGTTCCCGATTCACCTACTCTGGGCAAGAGACTCTGCATCTGCCTCTCTCATGATTTTATACACCTCAAAAATATCACCCTTCATCCTCCTGCGCTCCAAGGAATAGAGACCCAGCCTATTCAACCTCTTCCTATATCTCACATCCTCTAGTCTTTGCAACATCCTCGTAAATCTTCTCTGTACCCTTTCCAACTTGACATCATATTTCCTATGACATGGTGCCCAGAACTTAACACAATCCTCTAAATGCGGCCTCACCAATTTGAGCTTGATAGAGCTCTTAAAGATAGTGGAGTCAGGGGATATGGGGAGAAGGCAGGAACAGGGTACTGATTGGGGGTGATCAGCCATGATCACATTGAATGGTGGTGCTGGCTCGAAGGACCGAATGGCCTACTCCTGCACCTATTGTCTATTGTCTATCATACAACTGCAACATGACCTACCAACTTCTACACTCAACCGCTCTATGAAGCTGACTCCACAGATTATGTTCATTTTCTTGTGTAGGAAGGAACTGCAGATGTTGGCTTAAACTGAAGATAGACACAAAAAGCTGGAGTAACTGCGGGTCAGACGGCATCTCTGAAGAAACGGAATAGGTGACGTTTCGGGTCCAGTCGTCTGAAGTCTGAAGAATGGTCTCAACCCGAAACGTCACCTATTCCTTCTCTCCAGAGACGCTGCCTGTCCCGCTGAGTTACTCCAGCTTTTTGTGTCTATCTTCAATGTTAATTTTTTCCTCGTGGACAATCATTCTCTCTATTGGCATAAGTTAAATCATCACACTTCTCTGCCTCAATGTCATCTTTTGACTTATTTATTTACCCTATGGATGCTCCATTATGAAAATGATATTGAAGTGCAATATTTTAATGAAACATCAAAGCTTATTTCACAACCAGAGAAAGTTGGCAGTAGGCCAAAGTAAACACGAACAAAAAATGCTGCTGTTTAAAACAGTGCAAGTTACAAGTGCAGGCACGGTGGCGCAGCGGTAGAGTTGCCGCCTCACAGCGCCGGAGACCCGGGTTCGATCCCAACTACGGGGGCTGTCTGTACGGAGTTTGTACACACTGCACCCCGTGACCCGCGCGGGTTTTCTCCGAGATCTTCGGTTTCCTCCCACGCTCCAAAGACCCGCAGGTGTGTAGGTAAATTGGCTTGGTGTAAATGTAAAAAAAGAAAATTGTCCCTAGTGAGTGTAGCATGGTGTTAATGTGCGAGGATCGCTGGTCGGCATTGGTCGGCATGGACCCGGTGGGCCGAAGGGCCTGCTGTGTTTCAAAACTAAACTAAACTAAAAACAAACTGCTGGAGGAATTCAGTGGGTGGATCAACAGCTGGGGAGTGGGAGGAGGGAATTATGAATGCATCAGGTCAAGACTGATGTATCATCGATAAACCCCACCCCCCTCCCGCCATGGATGCTGCTTTATCTATTGAGTTCCTTTCAGCAATACCAGCATCTGCAGTCTCCTTTATCACTTTAAAATGTGTTTCAGCGATTTTAAACTCCAAGTACTTTTGGCACATTGGCCTTCATCAGTCAGAGTATTGAGTATAGAAGTTGAGAGGTCACGTTGCAGTTGCAAAAAACGTAGGTGAAGCCGCATTTAGCGGATTGTGTTCAGGTCTGAGCACCGTGTTATAGTAAAAGACTAGACTAAGTGGGACCCGTTGGGGCTGGTCCCCCAATGCAATATTCCACCTCTTCACCAATTCCAATATTGCTGTCCAGTGGGGGGGGGGGGTTTCTGGAGCGCTAGTAAGGGTGTTGTGGGCTGAAGGGACTGGTTTCCAGAGGGCTAGTATGGACATTGTGGGCCGAATGGATTCTTGGGCTGGCAGCTCAGTCACTCAAGCCTGTTTGGCTGGCAGCTCACTCACTCATGGCTGGTGGGCTGGCAGTTGACTCACGGATATTCCTTGAAATTCCATTTCAAGCATGGTGCAAGACCACCAAATTCAAGTGCAGTTTCTTACCACTTCAAGCAGGGTGCAAGGCCAGCAAATTCAAGGGCAGTTTCATACTATTTCAAGCAGGGTGCAAGACAGCGAGTCGTGACCACTCCCTCCTCCGTCTTGCAGAGATTGAGCCACGCCCACACTTCAGGGTTTTATAGTCCCTCCCCCCTCCCACCAGAAAGGGTGTGGCCTTCATGGCGTGATTGACAGGAGAGAGAACCTCAACATTTAAAAAATACTAATAACTCTTATTTTTCATCGATGGGAAAAACCCTCGGCACCTGATGAGCGGAGGAGGATTCTGAGTAAGATGGACAAAAATCACAGCCATACGTTATAGCATTTTTTCTAAAATCAATATAAAGCACTAACAGGAAGTGGTCAAGATTAGACTTTTAATTATATAGAAGGCAAGGCAACTTTAATTAGGCAAGGCAACTTTAATTAGGCAACACAGCTTTAGCATTTCCAATCCAAAGGCAACACAGCTTTAGCATTTCCAAACCAAAGGCAACACAGCTTTAGCATTAAGGACACTGACAGGTCAGTAAAACCACTCACAGTTTAGTAAACATGTGTTCAGTGTTATTCACAGCTCAGACCGAGAGACATGACCCCCTCACTCCCCCATCTTGCAGAGACTGACTGAGGCACTCAACACTTCTGGGTTTTATGGTCCCTCTGGAAGGGGCGTGGCCTTCAGGAGAGAGAATCTCAACATTTTTTAAACACTAATAACTCTTTTATTTTTAATTGATGGGAAAAATCCTCTTGTCCTGCGCAGCAGAGGGGGACTCTGAGTAAGATGGCCAAAAATCACAGTCGTAAGTGGCAGCGTTTTTTCTAAAATCAATATACAGAACAACAGGAAGTGGTCAAGATCAGACTTTTAGTAATATTTGCCTAGCTGGAAAGGGTACAGAGAAGATTTACAAGGATGTTGCCAGGACAAGAGGGTCTGGTCTATAGGGAGAGGTTGAGTAGTCTGTGACTCCTTGGACCGTGACTAGTCACACGTGATAATAAAGTATTCAGTATTCAACAGACAATAGACAATAGGTGCATGAGAGGGCCATTCGGCCCTTTGAGCCATTCACTGTGATCATGGCTGATCATCCACAATCGGTACTCCGTTCCTTCCTTCTCCCCATATCCCTTGACTCATTATGACTGCGTGACAGGCAGGATTTATAAACTGAAACACTGGCATTATACTTGAGTCTAAAAGCGCAATAAACCAAGTCTCCTTTTATGGCTAACTTAAGGAAATGTTTATCAATGCACTTAAGGAAATGTTTATCAATGCACCTTTCACATCAATGACAGCGATGTGGAGTTGGTCAGTAGCACTAAGTTCCTGGGGGTGCAGATCACTAACAGTCTGACCTGGTCAAATAACATCTCATCAATAGTTAAGAGAGCGCAGCAGCGGTTGCACTTTCAGCGCCGGATGAGAAGAGCTCACCTCCCCCATCCCGTCCTCACCACTTTCTACAGGGGCACCATAGAGAGTATTTTGACCAGCTGTATCTCTGTCTGGTTTGGGGACTGTAAAGCCTCCGACTGGAGGTCCGTGCAGAGAGTGGTGAGGACAGCGGAAAAAAAATCATCGGGACTTCTCTATTCAGGAGGGATAGACAGAAAGGAAAAGGAGGTGGAGTAGCGTTGCTGGTTAGAGAGGAGATTAACGCAATAGAGAGGAAGGACATTAGCTTGGAGGCTGTGGAATCGATATGGATAGAGCTGCGAAACACTAAAGGGCAGAAAACGCTAGTGGGAGTTGTGTACAGGCCACCTAACAGTAGTAGTGGAGTTGGGGATGGCATCAAACATGAAATTAGAAATGCGTGCAACAAAGGTAAAACAGTTATAATGGGTGACTTCACTCTACATATAGATAGGGTGAATCAAAGCACGGCTCAGTGCTGGGACCCCCAGCTATTTACAATATATATTAATGATCTGGATGAGGGAATTGAATGCAACATCTCCAAGTTTGGGGATGATGAAGCTGGGGGGCAGTGTTAGCTGTGAGGAGGATGCTAGGACGCTGCAAGGTGACTTGGATAGGTTGGGTGAGTGGGCAAATGCATGGCAGATGCAGTATAATGTGGATAAATGTGAGGTTATCCACTTTGGCGGCAAAAACAGGAGGGTAGACTATTATCTGAATGGTGGCCGATTAGGAAAAGGGGAGATGCAACGAGACCTGGGTGTCATGGTACACCAGTCATTGAAAGTAGGCATGCAGGTGCAGCAAGCTGTGAAGAAAGCGAATGGTATGTTGGCATTCATAGCAAGAGGATTTGAGTACAAGAGCAGGGAGGTTCTACTGCAGTTGTACAGGGTCTTGGTGAGGCCACACCTGGAGTAATTGCGTACAGTTTTGGTCTCCTAATCTGAGGAAAGACATTCTTGCCATAGAGGGAATACAGAGAAGGTTCACCAGACTGATTCCTGGGATGGCAGGACTTCCATATGAAGAAAGACTGGATAGACACGGCTCGTACTCGCTTGAATTTAGGAGATTGAGGGGGGATCTTATAGAGACTTACAATATTCTTAAGGGGTTGGACAGGCTGGATGCAGGAAGATTGTTCCCAATGCGGGGAAACTCCAGAACAGTCACAGTTTAAGGATAAGGGGCAAGTCTTTTAGGACCGAGATGAGAAAATAATTTTTCACACAGAGAGTGGTGAGTCTGTGGAATTCTCTGCACAGAAGGTAGTTGAGGCCAGTTCATTGGCTATATTTAAGAGGGAGTTAGATGTGGCCCTTGTGGCTAAAGGGATCAGGGGGTATGGAGAGAAGGCAGGTACAGGATACTGAGTTGGATGATCAGCCATGATCATATTGAATGGCGGTGTAGGCTCGAAGGGCCGAATGGCCTACTCCTGCACTATTTTCTATGATTCTATGACTCTCTCCCCTCAATCGGGGATATTGCGACCAAATGTTGCGCATCAAAGGCCAGCAGTATTATAAAAGACCCCACACATCTCCGTCACGGACTGTTCACTCTGCTGCCCTCGGGCAAAATATATCGTAGCATAAGGAGCAGAACATCAAGGTTCTGCAACAGCTTCTTCCCACGAGCCATCAGACTCCTGAATGCCATGTAATGGGCTGCCACCATTGTCTATTTTATCTTTTTATCCTCTTATTCTTTTATCCATTTTATCCTTCTGTTTATTATCATGTTGCACGGGGAGCCAAATGCAACGGAATTTCGTTTGGAATTGCATATATCGATGTATTTCTAAATGACAATAGAGTTTGTTTGAGTTTGACCTAACTTCAGACAAACTGCAACATCTCATGATCAACAAAGCTTCTTTGGAAGTGTGGTCAAGTTTGTAATGTCAGGAAATACTTACCTAAGTAATGATGTCTTAGAAGTATGGTCAATGCACAGGAGGTTGTTATACGAGCTGCAATGCGGTTCCTCGGGGAAAGGCAGCCCTCTCAATCACCGTTATATAGAGATTGAACACATGTCCTGTCTGAAACCTAACATGGAATGCGCAGTATTAAACAAAGGCAGAAACTAGCTCATCTCATCTCCTCCATCTGAAAATAAATACCCTTGTAGTACTGGAAATCAGACGTGTACTTTTTGGGGAAGATAGGCACGGAAAGATGGAGTAATAGCCCTGTCCCACAGTGCGAGTTCATTCCAAGAGCTCTCCCGAGTTTAAAAAAAATCAAACTCGTGGTAAGCACGGAGAATGAACGTAGCGGGTACGTTGGAGCTCGGGGACGTCTGTTAGGTGCTCGGGAAGGCTCGCTAACGGCAAGTAAGCTCGGGAAGACGCGTGAAGATTTTACAACACGATGAAAAATGTCCACGAGAGCCCCGAGTACCATTAATGACGAGTGGCGATTAACGTAAATCTCCGAGTTCGAATCAGGGCCAAACTCGGGAGAGCTCTTGGAATGAACTTCGTACCGTGGGACAGGGGTTTAACTCAGCGGGACAGGCAGCACCACTGGAGAGAAGGAATGGGGTGACGTTTCGGGTCGAGACCCTTCTTCAGACCCGACCAGACGTATCGACCCGAAACGTCACCCCATTTCCTTCCCTCCAGAGATGCTGCCTGTCCCGCTGAGTTGCTCCAGCTTTTTGTGTGTCTACCTTCTACTTAAACCAGCACTTGCAGTTCCTTCCTCCGCATATACTTCTCGGTGACGGCTTGGTAACAACACGTTTTACTGAGTGGAGTCTGACGTGCATTTTAGTGTCACAGGATCATAGCCACAAATGGTCAAGAGCTGATGAGTGCACATGTACCTTATATGGTTCCCAATAGTCCTCTAAGTCACACTGACATTGGGGCTGTATATAGCAAGGGCAAGTACTCAGTGACAGCTCGACATAACTCCGTTAAACCCTTGAATCGTTTGCACTGTACATGCTGAATCGTTTTGTTGTGTTCAGCCCCGTTAATAGTTAAAGCAATCTTCCTCTGAAAGCAAAGGTGAAAACGTCTGACAGTTTTCTACGCGATGTATTTTCACGAATAGATAAAGAAAAAACGAAGGCCACTAGTTGAAACAGTTTTCAGACTATAAATCTCTTATTGTGCTTCACTGCTCTTCAATTAGAGCTGAACTGGCATACGTGCTGAGCACAATGTTTAATCTGGCATAGAATAAGACATGTTGGCTTTCCCCAGCCTGGAAGTCTGCCAAGTAATATTAGCAAAACCCTTTTTTTTTCGACAACCGACGGGCTTTTGTCTGAATTCATGTTGAACTGAACAATGGTTTTCACGCTCGTACCCATTCACATGCATTTTATTAATCGTCTTTTTTCCAAGCAACTGTGAATAGCCTGAATTCACCTTCCACTTTCGAAGTCAGCTGTTGCACATAGTGTTGTGTCATAGCACACACTGCATGCACTTTGATAAGACCTTCAATGTGTTTGTCTGTGCTAGCAGACTTAGTACAGTCACATCCTGTGGCAAATGTTTTATTGCACTATTGGCAGCTCTGTCACAATGTGCAATTCTAAGGAGCATGAAAGGAAGCAGATAAGGAAACAGGGGACTTAAGAAATCACTTCTGTTCCATAAGCAGTATTTTGAAAGTCTTCTGAACAATTCTGACCCCGTGAAAAAAAGTTTGTTTTCACTGTTCTGCATCTCAAGTGCTGTGTCCTATTGCATGCTTTACGGTAGGATTTGTGATACCAGCAGTGGTTACTTGCGGCATTTGTCTGTACCAGGAACGGCGTTTCCCTTTCCCCTGACTCTCATTCTGAAGAAGGGTCTCGACCCGAAACGTCACCCCATTCCTTTTCTCCAGAGATGCTGCCTGACCCGCTGAGTTACTCCAGCTTTTTGTGTGTTGAAATTAATGTTGAAACTTCCTTGCGGGGATGTAATAGGAACCAAAACGCTTTTGTTGGCTGTGGGGGGTAGAATGACAAACATATTATACACTTAAATAAAAACGCATCCATTCTGAGTGCTTAATGAGTATTCAAATGGGCCTGTACCCCTGCTAGGCAAGTCAACCTTTCCCACCCTATCTTCAAACATACAGTATACCTGAATTCGAGCCATGGTTTTCGATAGTCATGTCATAAGTGATAGGAGCAGATTTAGGCCATTCGGCCCATCAAGTCTACGGCATTCTAACATAGCTGATCTATCTCTCCCTCCGAACCCCATTCTCCTGCCCCTGACACCCGTACTAATCAAGAATCTATCTATCTCTGCCTTAAAAATATCCATTGACTTGGCCTCCACAGCCTTCTGCGGCAAAGAATTCCACAGGTTCACCACCCTCTGGTTAAAGAAATTCCTCCTCATCTCAATAGACAATAGACAATAGACAATAGACAATAGGTGCAGGGGTGGGCCATTCGGCCCTTCGAGCCAGCACCGCCATTCAATGTGATCATGGCTGATCATCCACAATCAGTACCCCGTTCCTGCCATCTCTCCATATCCTTTGACTCTCTCTTTAAGAGCTCTATCCTTTGACTCTCTCTTGAAAGCATCCAGAGAATTGGCCTCCACTGCCTTCTGAGACAGAGAATTCCACAGATTCACAACTTTCTGGGCGAAAAAGTTTTTCCTCATCTCCGTTCTAAATGGCCTCCCCCCCCCCCCCCTTATTCTTAAACCGTGGCCCCTGGTTCCGGACTCCGCCAACATCGGAAATATGTTTCCTGCCTCTGGAGTGTCCAATCCCTAAATAATCTCATATGTTTCTATAAGATCCCCTCTCATCCCAAATTCCATTGTATACAAGCCCAGTCGCTCCATTCTTTCTTCATATGCCAGCCCCGCCATCCCGGGAATTAACCCGGTGAACCTACGCTGCACTCCCTCAATAGCAAGAATGTCCATCCTCAAATTTGGAGACCACAACTCCTAAAGGAACGTCCTTTAATTCTGAGGCTATGACCTTTAGTCCTGGACCCTCCCACTAGTGGAAACATCCTCTCCACATCCACTCTATCCAAGCCTTTCATTATTCGGTAAGTTTCAATGAGGTCCCCCCTCATTCATCTAAACTCCAGCGAGTACAGGCCCAGTGCCGTCAAACACTCATGGAGTGGAGAGGAGTGATGAACCAAAGGTGAGCTGATGTTCAGCATCTGTAAGATCCAACTCCCCCTCCCATTCCACATCCGACCTCTCGGTCCTGGGCCTCCTCCACGGCCAGAGTGAGCAACACCGCAAACTGGAGGAACAGCACCTCATATTCCGCTTGGGGAGTCTGCATCCTTTGGGCTTGAATATTGAATTTTCTCAATTCTGTTAACCCTTGCTGTCTCCTCCCCTTCCCACCTCTCCCTCAGCCCTCGGGCCCTGGCATTCCCTCTATCTCTATCTCCCTCCCCCACCCCAGTCGCACCAGCTTCTCATTTTCACATCACAAACAGCTTACAATGGCTTGTTCCCTTTATCACCGATACTTTTTTGCATATCTTTCACTCATTGTTCCTTATCTCTCCACATCACCGTCTATATCTCTCGTTTCCCTGATCCCTGACCAGTCTGAAGAAGGGTCTCGACCCGAAACGTCGCCTATCTCCTTCGCTCCTTAGATGCTGCTGCACCCGCTGAGTTTCTCCAGCTTTTTGTGTACCCTCTGTAAGATCCATGCTGTTCACAGAAATAGTGCTTTTGATTCAAAGGGTGGGAGAGTGTGGAAGTCCTATATCCTGCCCCTATCCTTCCCCTATAAACCCCCATAATCTCCCCCCCCCCCAATCTAACAGGATCTCAAAGGGGCAACAGTCACACAGTGAGTAGACACCAAATGCTGGAGTAACACAGCAGGGCAGGCAGCATCTCTGGAGGGAAGGAACGGGTGGCGTTTCGGGTTGAGACCCTTCTTCGGTCAGAAAGTCAGGGGAGAGGGAAACTGGAGATATGGGATGGGCGAGCTGTGTAAATGACGGATCAAAGCAGACAATGCTCAATGAAAGCAGGTCTTGGTGAGGGAATGCGTGCAGTTTTGGTCTCCAAAACTGAGGAAGGACATTATTGCATAGAGGAGTGCAGAGAAGGTTCACCTGATTCCTGGGATGTCAGGGTCAGACTCTTCTTCTTATAGGATGTTGGGGAAGTCCAGGACAAGGGGGCTTAAGAGGGAAATCCTTTTAAGACCGAGATGAGAAAGTGTCTCTGGAATTCTCTGAGCGATGTGGCCCTGGTGGCTTGTGGTAAGGGGATCCGGGAACTGATGGATGATCAGCCATGATCAAGCAGGCTGCCTACTCCTGCACCTATCTATGTCTATGAAATGCAGAATGGTTCACTGATGACCGAGGGGAAGGTGGCAACGAGGTATCCAATCAGTAAAACTATTCGGGAGGACAGTGAAACTAGCAGGAGAACTAGGACGGGGAGGGATGGAGAGAGAGGGAAAGCAAGGGTTGCTTGAAGTTGGGCAAATTAATATTCATACCACTGGGTTGTAAGCTGCCCACGGTGAGTGGTGGCTATATGGAATGAGCTGATAGTGGAGGTAGTGAAGCAGGTACTCTAATGCCCCTGTCCCACTTAGGAAACCTGAAAGGAAACCTCTTTGCGGAGACATGGCGCCCCACCCAAGGTTTCCGTGCGGTTCCCGGAGGTTTTTGTCAGTCTCCCTAATGGTCGAAAGTGGTTTCTGCTTCTTCTAAGTTCCGGCGATTATTTCAAAAAATTCAAAAGCGGCCGCGACTAAAAATGGGTTGCCGTTAAAAATCGGTCATTTTTCAGTCGAAGCCGGTTGCGATGCCAGTTGAAGGTGGTTGCCGGAGGTTGCAGGTAGTGGAAGGTAAGACCCTTTTTTCACCCAGTTTTATTCCACCAGGGAGGTCTTACCTTCCACTACCTGCAACTTCCGGCGCAAAGTCTCCAGAGGTTTCCGTTCAGGTTTCCTAAGTGGGACAGGGGCATAAGACATTTGGACCGGTACTTGAATAGGAAAGGATTAGAATGATATGGGCAGGTGACCAAATGTGGGCGGGTGAGACCAGTGTTGATCGGCAAGTTGGTCAGCACGGGCAAGTTGGGCCGATTGGCCTTCTTCCATGCTGTACGATCATTACTCCAACCTCCACCGCACTACCCCACTACCCTGAAGGCTGTGGATGCTGTCACTACTGGACCCTTTGAGAATAACAGCGACAGATAAATTCCCCTCAGCAGATGTAATAATACCTCTCCAGGTGGACTTTTCTAAGCTGTTCGTTCCGACAGGCGAACAGAGTAAAAGAGCGAGTGGGAAAACGAAGATGATTAATGATGGCCATAAGTTTGATTTGAAAAGAAGTGTAAGATTGGACAGGTACTTGTTTAGGAGTAGATAGGGCAAACGCAGGCAGGTGGGACTAGTGTCGATGGGGCACCTTGGTCGGCCGGATGGTGGGATAGTCAGCAGGGCTTTGTTAGTGGGCATGAGAGAGAGTGAGAGA
Source organism: Okamejei kenojei (assembly GCA_035221665.1). NCBI lineage: Eukaryota > Metazoa > Chordata > Chondrichthyes > Rajiformes > Rajidae > Okamejei > Okamejei kenojei. Next base: position 7,426,402 of record CM069132.1, on the reverse strand, counting down.
GAGAAAGAGAGAGAGAGGGAGAGAAAGCAAGAGAGAGAGAGAGAGAGAGAGAGAGAGAGAGAGAGAGAGAGGGAGAGAGAGAGAAAGAAAGAGTGAGAGAGAGTGAGACAGAGACAGACAGAGAGGCAGAGAGAGAGAGAGAGAGCAAGAAAGAGCAAGAGAGAGAGAGCAAGAGAGAGAGAAAGAGAGAGAGAGAAAGAGAGAGAGAGAGAGAGAGAGAGAGAGAGAGAGAGAGAGAGAGAGAGAGAGAGAGAGAGAGAGAGAGAGAGAGGGAGAGAGAGAGAGAGAGAGAGATGGAGAGAGGAGAGAGAGAGCGAGAGAGAGAGAGAGAGAGAGAGAGGGAGAGAGGGAGAGAGCAAGCGAGAGAGAGAGAGAGAGAGAAGGAAAGAGTGAGAGAGAGCAAGACAGAGACAGACAGAGAGGCAGAGAGAGAAAGAGAGCAAGAAAGAGCAAGAGAGAGAGAGAGAGGGAGAGAGCAAGAGAGGGAGAGAGGGAGAGAGCAAGAGAGAGAGAGAGAGAGAGAGAGAGAGAGAGAGAGAGAGAGAGCAAGAGAGAGAGAGAGAGAGAGAGAGAGAGAGAGAGAGAGAGAGAGAGAGAGAGAGAGAGAGAGAGAATGGGTTTAGGAGGGAAAGACAGATCAGCCATGATTGAATGGTGGAGTAGACTTAATGGGCTGAATGGCCTAATTCTGCTCCTATCACGTATGACCTTGTGACACACTGCGCACACACACAACGTAGACACAGACAGGCCGCGAGCATCGACTCTTCAAGCCCACAGCTGAGCCGCCAGGAAGAAACCTGAGACCGCCAGCGCCTCCTCGCGAGGCAAGGGTGAACTGCGGGGAGAGGCCTGTGATCGCCACGCCTCCGCTATTTCGTTCACCCTTACCAAAAGTGCAGGTGGTAGAGTTGGGTCCATCCTGACCGGGAGCTGCCTGACGGAGTTTGCACGTTCTCCCCGTGACCTGCGTGGGTTTTTCCCCCGAGATCTCCGGTTTTCCCCGTACAGTAGGATAAATTGGCTCGGTGTAAATGTAAATTGTCCCTAGTGTGTGTCGGGTAGTGTTAATGTGCGGGGATCGCTGGTCAGTACGGACCCGGTGGGCAGAAGGGCCTGTTTCCGCGCTGCATCTCTAAACTAAAACTAAACTACCGCAAGTGTTGGTGTGGTCACTGCCGGACCGGGCGTCATCCCTGACGCCAACTATAAATGAGACAGAGGTGGACAACACAGAGGTGGACAAAAATGCCGGAGAAACCCAGCGGGTTTGGCAGCATCTATGGAGCGAAGGAAATAGGCGACGTTTTGGGCCGAAACCCTTCTGCAGACTGATCATAACTGACATGGAGGTAAACGTAGATGGTTTGGTTAGTAGGCTTGCAGATGGCACCTAGATTGCTGGGGCGGTGGGCTGTGAGGAAGGCTGCCATGGTAAGCGCTGGCAAACAGATCAACCACACAAATGGGCGGTAACAACGGTAGATGGAGTTTAATCCAAGCGAGTGTGAGGTGCTGCACTTGGAGAGGTCAAAGAAGATATACAATTAACAGCATTGGCCTTTAACAGCATTGAAAGATCAAATATTAGAGGGCACAGTTGTGAGGCGAGAGTGGCAAAGTTTAAAGGAGTTGTGTGGGGCAGAGTTTTACACATTGCTGAGTGTGTTGCTGGAGGCTGTGGTGGAGGCTGATACAATAGTAGCATTGATGAGACTTTTGGATAGACACACGGATTTGCAAGGAATGGAGGGATGTGGATTATATTGTCTTGGCATCATGTTCGACACAGGCATTGTGGGAACAAAGGCCCCTACCCTCTGCTGTACTGTTTATGTTCTATGTTCCACAGGGAACTTTGTTAATGGGGGTGAGAAAGTGAGAGAGAGAGAGAGAGAGGGAGGGAGGGAGAGAGGGGGGGAGAGGGAGAGTGAGAGAGGGAGAGAGAGAGAGCAAGAGAGAGTGAATCTGATTTTTATACCTGCATTTAAAGCAATAGGGTAACCAGGGAGAAGGTGGGACTGCTCATGGATAAAGGAGCGAATGTATACTGGGAGACGGAGGGTGTTGGCCTGGTACTGAACAGTGCTTTGCATCTGTGTTCACCAAGGAGCAGGACATGGAGGAGAGTGAGATTAGTGTGGAGAATGCTGATATGCGAGGGCTTTTTGAAATAAAAAAAGCAGGTGGTCCTGGTGGTCTTTGAGAGCATTATGGTGGATGAAACACTAGGGCCCGAAGGAATCAATGTTGGTTAGTTGGTTAGTTGGTCAGTTCAATTTATTGTCATCTGCACTGAGCTACAACAAAAGGCTTTTGTCGCGTGCTAACCAGACAGTGGCAAGACGTTACAGGATTACAATCGAGCCATTTACAGTGTAGAGGTGCATGATAAAGGGAATAACGTTTAGTGCAAGGTAAAGCCAGCAAAGGCCGATCAAGGATAGTCCGAGGCAGCGTGAGGTGTGAGTGGAATCAATGAAAGGGACGTTAGTTTGTGTGATGGTCTGGGCTGCTGCCATGATCCTCTGCCATTTCATACGGTCTCGAAAGGAGCTGCTCCCAAACCAAGCTGCCGTGCATCCCGATAAAAATGCTGCCTACGGAGCATCCGTAGGAGCCTGGAAGAAGGTCTTTGCAGCTTCTCTAGTCGCAGGTGAGACCCCAGAGGACTGGAGCGTCGGCAATAGGGTGCCTTGGTTTCAGGAGGGAAAGTGGAGAAAATTCAGGGAATTGTAAGCTGCTGAGCCTCACAGCAGTGGTACATATAAGCAAGTCTTTTGGTGAGGATTCCTTGGGGTAGTATTTGCTCAGATTTGGAAAAGAATGAGCTAATTGGGGACAGTCAACTGGGATTTTTATGAGACGCGTTTTGTCCTACCAACTGAGTTTTTTCTTAACAAGGTAACAAAGATGATCAATGTGTGGTGGATGCATATGCAAGTTATCTGGTTGTCTGAATTCAGAACTGGCTCACTGAAGAAGGTTGTCGTGTTGGGATAATATTCAGGCTGGTCTATGACTAGTGGAGTTCCGCATAGATTTGTGCTGGGACCTCTGTTGTTTGTGATTATATATAAACAACTTGGACATGAATGTTGATGAGTTACTTAGTAATGGGCCTGTCCCACAGGCGATTTTTTCGGCAACTGCCGGCGACTGTCATAGCCGTAACAGGTCGCCAAAAAAAACGGCGACTGGACCCCCCTACGACAATGTCTACGACAATGTCTACAACAACCTACCACCTAGTCGACATCAAGCTACCGACAACCGGCGACCCATTAAAGCCCCTGTCCCACTTAGGAGACCTAAACAGCAACCTCTGGTGACCTTGCCCGCCACCCAAGGTTTCCATGAGGTCACCGGAGGTTTTGGCCACTCTCCCTAATGGTCGAAAGTGGTTTCCGCGTGGTCGAGGCTTCGTCTAGGTTGCTGCTATTTTTTCATCATGATTAAAACCGGCCTCGACTAACAATAGGTTGCCGTTTTTAAAATCGATCATTTTTTAGTCGCAGGTCTAGTCGAAGCCTTCATAGTTTTCTTCATAGTCGAGGAAGGTTTTCAACGTATGCGTGGGAGGTGGTAGGAGGTTGCAGGTCACCTCGACCTTGATTTTTTTTTTGGGTGGCGGGCAAGGTCACCAGAGGTTGCTGTTTAGGTCTCCTGGCGACTGGCTACAACCACCCCGACGACAACCTACGTCCACCCGCGACAAGCTATGACCCTGTTGGCGACAACTGAAGACAACTGAAGACAATTCAGTCGCCGGTACCTATCGCTGGTTGACGTAGGTAGTCGCTAATGGAATTCACTGAAGTCAGCACCGGCGACGACTTACGACACCCGGCGACGACCTACGACACCCGGCGACGACCTACGACACCCGGCGACGACCTACGACACCCGGCGACGACCTACGACACCCGGCGACGACCTACGACACCCGGCGACGACCTACGACACCCGGCGACGACCTACGACAAGCCAACTGTCGCCGACTGTCACCGAACATTTTTGAACATTTCAAAATCCAGCGGCGACCAGAGAAACGCTACGATTCTTTGGGCGACTGAGGAGACGACTCACGACCATACAGGCAACACCCCGGCGACCATGTGGCGACAGCCTAGTCGCCTGTAGTCGCCTAAAAAATATCCTAAGTGAAAAAAGGGGCACAAAATATTTGCTCTCTTTCCTGTTTAACAACATCTTCCTACAGCAGGGTGAGCAAAACTGAACACCGATCTCCAAATGTGGCCTCACCGGTGCCTTATACAGCTGCAACATAACATTCCAACCACTGCACTCAAATCCCTGACCGATGAGAGCCAAAGTGCCGAAACCCTTTTAACCACCTTATCTACCTTTGATGCCACTTTCCGGGAACTTTGTACCTGCAGTCCTAGATCACTCTGCTCTACAACACTCCCCAGAGCCCTGCCGTTTACTATGAAGGTCCTGCCCTGGTTAGACTTCCCAAAATGTGACAGCTCTTATTTATCTGCATTAAGTGTGGTGTGGCGGCGCCTAACGGCAGCGGCTCGACTCCAGTCCGTCTGTCTTTTATTTTATTTTTGTCTCGATAAATGTATGTCGTGACTCTAGTTTTTATTATTTTCCTTTAGCTGAGTATATGTGGGGGTGTGGGGGGTGTGTGTGTTTGGGGGGTGGGGGAAACCGTTAGTCTCTTCCCTGTATGGGGACCTGACTTTTTCCCTGTCGGGTCTCCGATGTCGTTGGGCCTAACATCGTGGAGCCGGCGGTGGCCTCCGGCCGGAACCAACCTGAAGGCTCCAGTCGCGGATCCTGCGGACTCGCCATCGCGGAGCTGGCCGTCTTCGGAACGGGAAGAGCTGTGGAGGCGCGCGGCTGAGACCCGACCGGAGCTTCGGAGGCTCCGGCCGCGGGCCCGGTGGACAGGAACGTCGGGAGCTCGCGGGCCCCTGGTGGGAGACCGCTTTTCGGAGCTCCCGCAACGGCAACTTCTCCCGCCGGAATCGCGGGGTTTAAAGGACTCGGAGCGGGGCCTAACATCACCCGGCATGGCTTAAACAGCCGCGGGACTTACCATCGCCCGCCGGGGGCTTTAACATCGTGAGCCCCAGTCGCCTTGACGCTGCAGTTGGACTGCTGGACCGCGGGAGAAGAACACAGGGAAGAGATAAGACTTTTGCCTTCCATCACAGTGAGGAGGTGTTGGAGATTCACTGTGATGGATGTTTGTGTAAACTGTGTTAAGTGTGGGTCTTGGGTTTTTTTGTAATGTTAAGACTGTAGAAAATGCAATTTCATTCAAACTCTGGGCTTGAACATTGAATTTTCTCAATTCTGTTAACCCTTGCTGTCTCCTCCCCTTCCCACCTCTCCCTCAGCCCTCGGGCCCTGGCATTCCCTCTCTCTCTCTCTATCTCCCTCCCCCACCCTAGTCGCACTAGCTTCTCATTTTCACACCACAAACAGCTTACAATGGCTTGTTCCCTTTATCATCGATACTTTTTTGCATATCTTTCATTCATTGTTCTTTATCTCTCCACATCACCGTCTATATCTCTCGTTTCCCTGATCCCTGACCAGCCTGAAGAAGGGTCTCGACCTGAAACGTCGCCTATCTCCTTCGTTCCTTAGATGCTGCTGCACCCGCTGAGTTTCTCCAGCCTTTTGTGTACCTTCATTCAAACCAAGCTGTTTGAATGACAATAAAAGGCATTCTATTCTATTCTAATAACCATTAACCATTCCTCAGCTCGCTTGCCCAACTGATCAAGATCCTGCTGTAACCATCTTCGCCCTCTACTATACCACCCATTATAGTGGCATCGGCAAACTTACTAATCATGCCTTGTTCATTCTCAGTCAAAACATTGATGTAGATGACAAACAGTAACAGGTCCAGTAGCGCACACTGAGGCACATCACTAGTGACAGGCCTCCAGTCCGAGAGACAATCTTCTACAATCTGGGAGGTTAGATCGCACGGGATCCAAGGAGAGATAGCTGACTGGATAGAAACTTGGCTGATGGAAGAAGATTGTGATGAACATATAAAATTATAAAAGGACCGGATGAGCTAGATGCAGGAAACATGTTCCCAATGTTGGGCGACTCCAGAACCAGGGGCTACAGTCTTAGAATAAAGGGGAGGCCATTTAAAGGGAGGTGAGAAAAAACTTTTTTACGCAGAGAGTTGTGAATTTATGGAATTCCCTGCCACAGAGGGCAGTTGAGGCCAAGTCACTGGATGGATTTAAGAGAGAGTTAGATGGAGCTCTAGGGGCTAGTGGAGTCAAGGGATATGGGGAGAAGGCAGGCACGGGTTATTGATTGGGAACGATCAGCCATGATCACAATGAACGGCGGTGCTGGCTCGAAGGGCCGAATGGCCTCCTCCTGCACCATTTCTCTATGTTTCTAGGTTTCACCCTTATAAAAGCTGTCCAGGGTCTGACCTCTCCAGAGGAGCATGGGTGAAGCTCAACAGACTTGGTACTGGAGTTGGGCGTTTCAATGCCAGCGTGTGGAGATGGGGGCTCCGCCAGAGCCCAGCCTGTGAATGCGGAGCAGAACAACAGACAGCCAACCATGTCATCTCTGGGTGCCCGCTCTACCACCCACCATATGGAGCTCAGAGCCTGGCAGACATTGACGTAGAGACAACAACCTGGCTGCTCCACACCCGGCTTGAGATCTAACTACTCCTTTGGATTATGTTTCATTCGAAAGAAGAAGACCCTCTGCCATCACAATCTTCTTCCATCACCCAATTTTCCATCCGGTCAGCTATCTCTCCTTGGATCCCGGGCGATCTAACCTTCCAGAGCAGCCTAACATGCGGAACCTAGTCAAATGCCTTGCTGAAATCCATGTAGACAATGTCTACTCCTCCACCCTCATCAGCCTTAGGGGTTACACCATCAAAAAACTCAGTCACCTTCAATGAGACACGTACCCACATACAAAACTGTGCTGACTATCGCTAATCAGCCCTTGTCTATCCAATGCATGAATATCTTATCCCTTAGATTACTCTCCAGCAGCTTTCCAACTACAGGTGTGAAGCTCACTGGTCTACAGTTCCCAGGCTTTTCCTTGCAGCCTTTCTTAACTAGAGGCTCAACATTTGGCACCCTCCAGTCTCCCCGCACCTCACCCGCATTTAATCTCAGCCGGGGCTCCTGCAATTTCCTCTCCAGCTTCCCGCAGTGTCCTCGGATATATCTGATCAGGCCCGAGAGATTTGTCCACCTTCACACACGCCAGCAGCTTCAGCACCTCCTCGACCGTGATACTGACTGCTCTGGTCACTTCCATTGACTGCCCCAACTCCTCGTGTCTTACTCCATGGTGAAAACAGCGGAGAAATGCTCCCTGAGCGCCACGCCCATCTCCTGCGGCTCCACACAGAGACGACCGCTTCAGTTCCTCAGGGGCCCTAATTTCTTTCCGGTTACCTTTTTTCCCCTTAAAATCCCTGCTGGAGCTGCCTCCTGATTTTCCCCTTTTTGCCCTCCTGATTTCCTTCTTTAGCGTGCCGCTCAGTCCCCGAAATCTTCTCCAGGGACACACTTGTCCGCAGCTGCATCTATCTCTCCCTTGCCTCCTCTTATTCGGAAGCAGAGCCCCAGTTTCTTCTCAGCGACCAGACCGCCTAGGGTTGCCAACTGTCCCGTATTAGCCGGGACATCCCGTATATTGGGCTCAATTGGTTTGTCCCATACGGGATCCCGTATTTGGCTGCTACTCGGGTCGAGGGGGCTGTCGGGTCGGAGCGCCGCATCCGGCCCCGCCCCAGCCGTCCTGAGGCAGTGCAGCCCATGGAGTGCAGCAGCAGCAGCAGCGCCTCGCCCGTGGCCCCCGTCGGTCGGCAGCCCGGCCAGCTGTCCGACCTGCGGACCTTCGCTTTCCGCCGACGCCACCACCACCCCTCCTTCTCATCGGTTCATGAGTTGGCTGGGGCGCCGGACTTTGCGCGCGGCCCGGGCTAAAACTCCTCAGCTGGCCCGCCGGCTGGGCTTGTGTGTGCGGTCCAGCACCCGGGCCAACTCATCATTCACCCAGCCACGGCCCAGTCGATCAACGAATTGCCGGTCTGGAATTTGTCCCGTATTTTGACCTTTTGTCCCTTATTTGGGAGTGAGAAAGTTGGCAAACCTAAGCCCGCCTGCTACTCTAACAGGAATATGCGTGCCCTGAACTCTTGCCAGCACACTTTTAAAACCATCCCACTTTCCAGATGCTCCTTTTCCTGCAAACAACTCGCTCCAATCAATTAGAGCAAGTCACTGACTAATAATACCTTCAATGTTGGCCTTGCACCAATTTTGAATTTTAACCAAAGTTAGACACAAAAAGCTGGAGTAACTCAGCGGGACAAGGCAGCGTCTCTGGAGAGAAGGAATGGGTGACGTTTTGGGACGAGACCCTTCTTTTAACTTGTGGTCCTGCCCCCTCCTGTCTTTAACCGTAACTATCTTAAAGCTCATAGAACGGTGGTCGCTGGTCCCAGAAGGCTCATCCAGTAACTCTTCATCCACTTGCCTCCCAGTTTCCTAAGACTAGATCAAGTGTTGTTCTCTCCCATGTAGGGGCCTCCATATACTCTCCAGAATACGCTGCTTGGGGTGGTGGTAGAGGCAGGTATGATACTGGTGTTGAAGTGGCTTTGAAATAGGCACTTGGAAATGCAGGGAACTGTAAGTCTAGTTTAACTTAGAGATACAGCGCGGAAACAGGCCCTTCGGCCCCCCGAGTCCGCACCGACCAGCGGACCCCGCGCACTAACACTGCCCTACACGCACTAGAGACGATTTACACATGCACCGAGCCAATTAACCTACAAACCTGTACGTTTTTGGAGTGTGGGAGGAAACCGAAGATCTCTGAGAAAACCCACGCGGTCACAGGGAGAGAACGTACAAACTCCGTACAGACAGCGCCCGTAGTCGGGATCGAACCTGCGTGCCTGGCGCTGCAAACACTGCAAGGCTGCAACTCTACCGCAGCGCCACTCTGCCGCCTACAAATGTAGGAATATGGTATTATGTTCGGAAAATAAATGTTAGACCGATGGGTCTTTTTCTGTGCTGTACTTTTCCTAAGTAAGATAGGACAAAGCTTTCTCATCTCTCTCCTCAATCTGAACTCTAATTTTTAATGAAAGTTTCTGTACCCTCGTTTCCCCGTGATGAGAAATAGTTCTCTGTATCGATGCTACTACCCACATCGTTTGACCTGTTAAATTCTTCGGATCAGAACAATCAGAGGAGGAATTTCTTTAGTCAGAGGGCGGTGAATCTGTGGAATTCTTTGCTACAGAAGGCTGTGTCGGCCAAGTCAGTGGATATTTGTAAGGCAGAGATGGATAGATTCTTGATTAGTGCGAGTGTCCGAGGTTATGGGGAGAAGGCATGAGAAGGCATTTCCGAAGATAATGCCACAGAAGGTAGTTGAGGCCAGTTCGTTGGCCTATATTTAAGAGGGAGTTAGATGTGGCCCTTGTGGCTAAAGGGATCAGGGGGTATGGAGAGAAGGCAGGTACGGGATACTGAGTTGGATGATCAGCCATGATCGTATTGAATGGCGGTGCAGGCTCGAAGGGCCGAGTGGCCTACTCCTGCACCTATTTTCTATGATTCTATGAATGGGGTTGGGAGGGAGAGACAGATCAGCCATGGTTGAATGGCAGAGTAGACTTGATGGGCCGAATGGCCTAATTCTGCTCCTATCACGTGTGATTTTATGACCTAATAACAAACCCCAATCTTCTACAAGATTTTAATTTCATACAAAATAAGCTTATGGGTTGGCCCTTTAAGCCTTGAAATGATTGTGGTGACTTTATGTTGCGAAGCCTAGCTATACTTGGCAAAGTGCAGAGCTGAAAGCTGAATACATTTCCAGATGTGGCCTCATCAACTGAAACACAACTTCCTCTCTTTCATTCTCCAGCCCCGAGGGTAATCATTTACATTACCGATCATTCCCTGAGTGCTCAGCCATCATCAACATGAATTTGCTTGGGGATATTGTTCAGCCACGAATCCCATGCACGGGATGTCTATCATCATCTGTGGCGATATGAGTTTCAACAAGGAAAACATTATTATGGTCATGTCTTTCCACACATTTTAGTGATTCGAGATGTCTGTGGCCCTCATGCGTCTCGTTTGGTGTGACGGCACGGTGGCGCAGCGGCAGAGTCACTGGCTTGCAGCGAGTACAGCGCCAGAGACCCGGGTTCGATCCTGACTACGGGCGCTTGTCCGTACGGAGTCTGTACGTTCTCCCCGTGACCCGCGTGAGTTTTCCCCGAGATCTTCGGTTTCCTCCCACACTCCAAAGACGTACAGGTTTGTAGGTTATTTGACTTGGTGTAATGTAAGATTGTCCCTGGTGTGTGTAGGGCAGTGTTAATGTGCGGGGATTTTTCTCAATTCTGTTAACCCTTGCTGTCGCCTCCCCTTCCCACCTCTCCCTCAGCCCTCGGGCCCTGGCATTCCCTCTCTCTCTATCTCCCTCCCCCACCCTAGTCGCACTAGCTTCTCATTTTCACACCACAAACAGCTTACAATGGCCTGTTCCCTTTATCATCGATACTTTTTTGCATATCTTTCATTCATTGTTCCTTATCTCTCCACATCACCGTCTATATCTCTCGTTTCCCTGATCCCTGACCAGTCTGAAGAAGGGTCTCGACCCGAAACGTCGCCTATCTCCTTCGCTCCTTAGATGCTGCTGCACCCGCTGAGTTTCTCCAGCCTTTTTGTGTAACCCTCGATTCTCCAGCATCTGCAATTCCTCCTTCAACACTTAATGTGCGGGGATCGCTGGTCGGTGCGGACCCGGGGGTCCAAGGGCCCTGTTTCCGCGCTGCATCTCTAAACTAAACTAGGCAGAAATGTGAGGTGTTGCAGGCATGGACACCAAATGTCAGGAGAAACGATATAATTAATAGCATGACAAGTCCAAAACTCCCTGAAGTTGGCAACATAAGTAGATGCAGTGATAAAGAAGGCATATGGCATGGAACATTGAACCATACAGCACAGAAACGGGCCCTAAGGCCCACAATGTTTGTGCAGAACATAATGCCAAGTTAAACTGATCTCACCCGCCTGCACATGATCCAAAGCCCTCTATTCCCTGCACTTCCATGTGCCTATCTAAAACCTTCTTATACACCACCACCGTATCTGCCTCCTCCCCCACACCTGGCCGTGAGCTCCAGGTCCCCACCACTCTCTGTGTAAAATAACTTGCCCCACATCCCATGAAACTTTCCCTCTCTCACCTTAGAGCTATGCATTCTAGTGTTGGATACTGAGCAAAAGGTTCTGACATCTACCAGAGTTAAGCCCCTGTCCCACGTAGGAGACCTAAACAGCAACCTCTGGTGGACCTTGCCCGCCACCCAAGGTTTCCATGAGGTCACCGGAGGTTTTGGCCACTCTCCCTAATGGTCGAAAGTGGTTTCCGCGTGGTCGGGTCTTCATCTAGGTTGCTGCTATTTGTTCATCACGATTAAAACCGGCCTCGACTAAAAATAGGTTGCCGTTTTAAAAATCAATAATGTTTTAGTCGCAGGTCTGGTCGAAGCCGGTTGCGACGCCAGTCGAAGGTAGTCAAGGGAGGTCGAAGGAGGTTTTCTTCATAGTAAGGGAAGGTTTCCAACATATGCCAGGGAGGTTGCAGGTCACCTCCACCTTGATTTTATTTTGGGTGGCGGGCAAGGTCACCAGAGGTTGCTGTTTGGGTCTCCTAAGTGGGACAGGCCCTTTAGTGTGCCTCTCATAATTGTATATACTTCTATTAAGTGTCCTCTCAACCTCACATTGCTTTCATCGTTCGGGGCATTACGAGAGTCAGGAAGTCACGATGCAGCTCCATAGGACTTTGGTTTGGTTCCATTTGGAGCATTGCGTGTAGTTCTGGTCGGCCCATCACAGGAAGGTTGTGGAGGCTTTGGAAAGTGTGCAGGGATGGGTTACTGGCGGCACGGTGGCTCAGCGGTAGAGTTGCCGCCTCACAGCGAACGCAGCGCCGGAGACCCGGGTTCCATCCCGACCACGGGCGCTGTCTGTACGGAGTTTGCACGTTCTCCCCGTGACCTGCGTGGGTTTTCTCCGAGATCTTCGGTTTCCTCCCCCACACTCCAAAAACGTACAGGTTTGTAAGGTTAATTGGCTTGGTAATGAGTGTAAATTGTCCCTGGTGTGTGAGGGATAGTGTTAATGTGCCGGGGATCGCTGGTCGGCGCGGAACCAGTGGGGCGAAGGGCCTGTTTCTGCGCTGTCTCTCTAAACTAAACTAAGCTAAACAACTGGAATGATCCTCGATTAGGGGGTATATGCAACTTGGAGTGGATGTTCAGACTTGTATTGTTTTCTCTGGATTGCAAAAGATTGTGGGGAAACCTGATAGAGTCAAGTCAAGTCACTTTTATTTCTACAGCACATTTAAAAAACAACTCTCGTTGACCAAAGTGCTTTACATTGGTGGAGGCACTAACGTTATACAACATTGGTTCATGGATTAAGTACATGGTTAAGTGATAGAGGTATATAGAAATATGAGAGGCATAAATAGGGTAGACAGTCAGAATCTTTTTCCCCGGGATGGAAAATGTAAATACTAGAGGGCATAGCCTTAAGGTGAGAGGGAAGATAGACACAGAAAGTTGGAGGAACCCAGCGGGACAGGCAGCATCTCTGGAGAGAAGAAACGGGTGACGTTTCAGGTCGAGACCCTTCTTCGGACGAGATGTTCGGGGTAACTTTTTCACACAGATGGTAGTGAACACGCTGCCAGGGTTGGTGGTTGAGGCTGACACGACAGTGGCATTTCAGAGAGTTTTGAATAGGCATATGGATGGATATGGATTGTATGCAAGTAGATAAGTGATGGTCTTGGCATTATGTTCAGGACACACCTTGTGGGACGGAGGGCCTGTTCTTGTGCTGTAGTGTTCTGTGTTCTATGTCTATGGCGAGAGCTCTAGTTATACACAGAAATAGTGTGTGTATTCTGAAGCATTACCGACAGGGAGGCTTAAATTAGGTCAGACTTATGATTATGTTGTTAACTGCTTTCCAGACAATCAATTATGGTGCCAATCATTTCAGAAGTACCGTTTATAATCTGGTGCTTTTTAAGCTTTAATTTACAATTTGGGAATGCGTGATTATGCACTGCTTTCAGCCAAGTGTCGGATGGGTCTAGGATTATGCTTCCAAACTTTTCTCTTTTACATTTCAGAGCGGCGCTGTGGCGCAGGGGTAGAGCGACTGCCTCACGGCGCCAGAGACCCAGGTTCGATCCCGACTACGGGTGCTGTCTGTATGAAGTTTGTACGTTCTCCCCGTAACCTGCGTGGGTTTTTCCCCCCGAGATCTTCTGTTTCCACCCACGCTCCGTAGACATACAGGTATGTAGGTTCATTAGCTTAGTGTAAAATGTAAAAATGTCCCCGGTATGTGTGGGGTAATGTTAATGTTCGAGGATTGCAGGTCGGTGCGGACTTGATGGGCCGAAAAGGGCCTGCTTCCTCGCTTTATCCCTCAACTAAAAAAAAAATAAATCCACGTTTTGTTCTCAGGCCATCCTTTGGAAACAAGGGTGACTTCCCCTCTTCCCTTGTCTCTTTATCCCTTCCCTCACCTTTCCACTGTTATCTTCCCACGCAAAGCACCTCCTCCCCACATATTTCCCACTGTAGCTGCAGGAGATGTAACACCTGTCCCTATATCTCCTCCCTCACATCCCCCCAGGGACCTCTACTGTTTGTGATATATAGAAATGACCCAGATTAAGGGGGGGGGGGGGGGGGCACAGTAGCGCAGTGGTAGAGTTGCTGCCTTACAGTGCCAGAGACCCGGGTTCGATCCCGACTACCGGTGCTGTCCGTACGGAGTTTGCACGTTCTCCCCATGACCACGTGGGTTTTCTCCGAGATCTGTGGTTTACTCCCACACTCCAAAGACGTAGAGGTTTGTAGGTTAATTGGCTAGGTGTATGGGTAAATTGCCCCTAGGATAGTGGTAATGTGTCGGGTAGTGCGTAATGTGCGGGGATTGCAGGTCGGTGTGGACTTGGTGGGCCGAAGGGCCTGTTTCTGCACTGTGTCTCTAAAAACTAAAAACTAAAACTCAAATTAAATGTAAATGTGGATGAGTTGGTGAGTAGGTTTGCTGATGACACCAACATTGGAGAAGTTGCAGACAGTGAGGACCTTGTTGATATCTCATCTATATCAACAGTATATAGATCAGATGCAGAAATGGGCAGAGAAATGTGGCAATGTTACAACATTTTGAGATTTTAAAAAACAAGTCTGCAATTTATCCCATCAGATAAAGTATAAAAAGAAGTTTAATTTGACACCTAATTCACTTTCATATCTTCAGTACTAAAAAAAGTTATGGCCATCTTCATACTCGGCAATTAGCATCTTGTTCCCCATTGCCTTTCCATTGACTTAACTCAAAATTTGCGATCGAGGACAGTCAAAAGCCCATAACTTTCTTAAAAATTAAGAGAACTGAATGAAATTTTCAGTTATTATAGATTGAAGCATTCTGAAACAAATATGAAACAATCTTACTTGGATGACCTGAAATTAAAGCATATAATTAGTTAGTTACCTAATTGTAGCTAATTACAAAATTCAATGACTAGATCGAAACATCTATCCATTTCTTAAGAAAAATCAATTACTAGATCTAAACATCTATCCATTTCTTATGAAAAGGTTTACATTTTTAAATAGCCTCAGTGTCCATATAACATTCACACAAGAATTCACAATATAACATGATTTTTAAATCTCATTGTCATTGATCTATAGGCCAAATGGAAGGAATTTAATGTTTAATTCCCGTAACACTTCCGAGAACGGTAGTCGGAACGATTTTTCTGCTGAACAGCCTTAGAAAGTTCGACTCTGACAGGCAGGAGAAAACGGCATTTTAAATCCATTGATGGCCCCCCCCCCCGTCTTCTCTTGTTCCCCCTCCTCCCAGACGGACCATGGACAGTTCCCCTGGTCCTCACCTTTCACCCCACCAACTTCCGCATCCAACACCATCCTCCGACATGTCATCACATACATCTCGACGGCCCATTTCACTCTCGACAGTCCCCCCCTCTCTCGACAGCAGTCCCCCCTCTCTCGACAGTCCCCCTCTCTCTCGACAGTCCCCCTCTCTCTCGACAGTCCCCCTCGTCCCCCTCTCTCGACAGTCCCCCTCTCTCTCGACAGTCCCCACCTCTCTTCGACAGTCCCCTCTCTCTCGACAGTCCCCCTCTCTCTCGACAGTCCCTCCTCTCTCTCGACAGTCCACCTCCCCCCCTCGACAGTCCCCCTCTCTCGACAGTCCCCCTCTCTCTCGACAGTCCCCCTCTCTCTCGACAGTACCCCCTCTCTCTCGACAGTCCCCCCTCTCTCTCGACAGTCCCCCCTCTCTCTCGACAGTCCCCCCCTCTCTCGACAGTCCCCCCTCTCTCTCGATAGTCCCCCTCTCTCTCGACAGTCCCCCCCCTCTCTCTCGACAATCCCCCTCTCTCTCGACAAGCCCCCTCTCTCTCGACAAGTCCCCCTCTCTCTCGACAAGTCCCCCCTCTCTCTCGACAGTCCCCCTCTCTCTCGACAGTCCCCCTCTCTCTCGACAGTCCCCACCTCTCTCAATCCCCCTCTCTCTCGACAGTCCCCCCTCTCTCTCGACAGTCCCCCCCTCTCTCGACAATCCCCCCCTCTCTCGACAATCCCCCCTCTCTCTCGACAGTCCCCCTCTCTCTCGACAGTCCCCCTCTCTCTCGACAGTCCCCCCCCTCTCTCGACAGTCCCCCTCTCTCTCGACAAGTCCCCCCTCTCTCGACAGTCCCCCTCTCTCTCGACAAGTCCCCCTCTCTCTCGACAGTCCCCCTCTCTCTCGATAGTCCCCCTCTCTCAGTCCCCCCTCTCTCTCGACAGTCCCCCCCTCTCTCGACAGCCCCTCTCTCTCGACAGCCCCCCTCTCTCTCGTCCCCCTCTCTCTCGACAGTCCCCCTCTCTCTCGACAGTCCCCCTCTCTCTCGACAGTCCCCCTCTCTCTCGACAGTCCCCCTCTCTCTCGACAGTCCCCCTCTCTCTCGATAGTCCCCCCTCTCTCGATAGTCCCCCCCCTCTCTCGACAGTCCCCCTCTCTCTCGACAGTCCCCCCTCTCTCTTGACAATCCCCCTCTCTCTCGACAGTCCTCCTCTCTCTCGACAGTCCCCCCTCTCTCTCTCGACAGTCCCCCTCTCTCTCGACAGTCCCCCCTCTCTCTCGATAGTCCCCCCTGTCTCTCGACAGTCCCCCTCTCTCTCGACAGTCCCCCTCTCTCTCGACAGTCCCCCTCTCTCTCGACAATCCCCCTCTCTCTTGAAGGTCCGTCTCGTTCTTGACAGTACATCTCGATCTCGCTTTTGTCCCAACCATCTGCCAATGAAACCCCCCTCACCAGTACCCACCTGTCAATTGCCTGCATTTGTCCTGCACCCACCTCCCTTCCAGCTTTCTCGTCCCTACTACAATCAGTCCTGATCAGATATATCCGAGGACATTGTGGGAAACCAGAGAGGGAATTTGCGGGAGCCCTGGTTGAAATTTACGAGTCGTCATTTGATACAGGAGAGGTGCCGGAAGGCTGGAGGGTGGCAAGTGTTGTGCCTCTATTCAAGAAGGGCTGCAGAGATCTTTTGGCCAGTGAGCTTAACATCTGTAGTTGCTAAGCTATGAGAGAGTATTCTGGGGGATAGGGTATAAAGGCATTTAGACAGACAAGGGTTCATTAGGGGTAGTCAACATAGTTTTATACGTGGGAGGTTATGTCTCATGAAACTGATTGAGTTTTTGAATAGGTGACCAAAAAGTTGATGAGGGCAGATCCGTAGATGTTGTATATATGAAGCAGTGAAACTTTTGACAAGGTTCCGCATGGTAGGTTCTCTGGAAGGTTAGATTGCATGGGATCCATGAAGAGAAAGCTGGATGGATACAAAATTGTCTTCATGGGAGGAAGCAGAAGGTGATGGTGGAAGGTCGCTTCTCGGACTGGAGGTCCGTGACTAGTGGTGGGCCTCAGGGTTCGTGCTAGACCTGTTAGTCATCTATATCAATAATTTGGATGAGAACATACAGGGGAAAATTAGCAAGTTTGCTGATGATACAAAAGTGGGTAGTTTTGTAAATAGTGAAGATATTGTGAAAAATTGATTGGCCAGGTGGACTGAGGAATGGTTGATGGACCACACCTGGAGTATTGCGTACAGTTTTGGTCTCCTAATCTGAGGAAAGACATTCTTGCCATAGAGGGAGTATAGAGAAGGTTCACCAGACTGATTCCTGGGATGGCACGACTTCCGTATGAAGAAAGGCTGGATAGACTTGGCTTGTACTCGCTGGAATTTAGAAGATTGAGGGGGGATCTCATAGAGACTTACAAAATTCTTAAGGGGTTGGACAGGCTGGATGCAGGAAGATTGTTCCCGATGTTGGGGAAGTCCAGGACAAGCGGTCACAGTTTAAGGATAAGGAGGAAGTCTTTTAGGACCGAGATGAGAAAATCGTTTTTTTTTCACACAGAGAGTGGTGAATCTGTGGAATTCTCTGCCACAGAAGGTAGTTGAGGCCAGTTCGTTGGCCATATTTAAGAGGGAGTTGGATGTGGCCCTTGTGGCTGAAGGGATCAGGTATGGAGAGAAGGCAGGTACAGGATACTGAGTTGGATGATCAGCCATGATCATATTGAATGGCGGTGCAGGCTCGAAGGGCCGAATGGCCTGCTCCTGCACCTAATTTCTATGTTTCTATGGAATTTAATACAGAGACATGTGAGTTGTGACATTTTGGGACGTCTAACAAGGGCAGGACCTACGCAGAGAATGGTAGAGCTCTGGGGAGTGTTGTAGAGCAGAGGGATCTAGGAGTGCAGGTGCTTGGTTCCTTGAAGGTCGAGTCGCAGATAGATAAGGTGGTCAAAAAAGCTTTAGGCACATTGACCTTCATCAGTCAGAGTATTGAGTATAGAAGTTGGGAGGTCACGTTGTATAAGATGCTGGTGAAACCACATTTAGAGTATTGTGTTCATTTCCGGGCACCATGTTATAGGAAAGATGTTGTCAAGCTGGAAAGAGTAGAGAGAAAGTTTATGAGGATGTTGCCAGGACTAGTGGGTCTGAGCTACCAGGAGAGGTTGAGTTGGCTGGGACTCCATGGAGCACTGGAGGATGAGGGGGCTTTTCTTATAGAGGTGTACAAAATTATGAGAGGAACAGATTGGCTAGATACACAGAGTCCCGTGCCCAGAGTAGGGGAATCGAGAACCAGAGGACATAGGTTTAAGGTGAGGGGGGAACGATTTAATAGGAATCTGATATAAATAGGTAACTTTTTCACGCAAAGGGTGGTGGGTGTATGGAACAAGCTGCCAGAGGAGGTAGTTGAGGCAGGGACTATCCCAACGTTTACGAAACATTGAGGCTGGTACATGGATAGGGCAGGTTTGGAGGGATATGGGCCAAGCGCAGGCAGGTGTGACTAGTGTAGCTGGGACGTGTTGGCCGGTGTGGGCAAGTTGGGCCGAAGGGTCTGTTTCCACACTGGATCACTCTATGGCTACGACTCTATGAAATTCTGAATGGCCTATTCCTGCTTCCATTTCATCTGTTCTTCATTCATTGACCGAAGGAAGATGTGCCAACCATTGAAACCGTTACCTTAGTCATGACGCTAAGGCTTTGATTCCATCGGAAAACGCAGAGGCCGGGCCGGTCAGTTCCAACAGCCCATAGCTGGCCAATGTTGCCTGTCGGCAAAAGGTTGGCGTTTGTCGGAGTCCACTCTCCATTCAAGCATCTTGTTTCTAAGTGGGAAGAGACACAAAGCGCTGGAGTAACTCAGCGCATCAGGCAGCATCTCTGGAGAAAAGGAATAGGTGACGTTTTGGGTCGACACTCGGAAGAAGACTGTAGAAGGGTCTTGACATGATGCGTTATCTATTCCGTCTCTCCAGAGATGCTGTCTGACCCGCTGGGTTCCTCCAGCTTTTTGTGCCCATCCTCGGTTTAAACCAGCGCCTGCAGTTACGCAGTGGGCCTGATAAAGCAACCTCTTGATAGACTAAAGGGCCTGTCCCACTGTCACGACCTAATTCACAACCTTTTTACTCGTGGACATTTTTCATCATGTTGAAAAAACGCCCCGACCTGCTTGATGCCACGAGTACCTACGACTGGCATCACGACCAACCTGCAACCTACCTGCGACCTCCTACGACCTCGTGACTGCCATGCTGTGAGCGTGAGTCAAGGGCAAACTCGGCAGAGGTCGTGAATTGGGTCGTGAAAGTGGCACAGGCCCTTAACTCCTATCAATACAATAAATCAAGCCCGAAATTATACTTTTCTTTCCTTATCTCACTCTCACT
The DNA here is from genome assembly GCA_035221665.1 of Okamejei kenojei. NCBI lineage: Eukaryota > Metazoa > Chordata > Chondrichthyes > Rajiformes > Rajidae > Okamejei > Okamejei kenojei. Next base: position 7,406,959 of record CM069132.1, on the reverse strand, counting down.
CACATATGTGAAAAAACCCAAACTAAAACTAGGAGAAAGCACCTTGGGGCCAATAATCCTGAAAATGATTATGAAATGATTTTGATATGAAATGAAAATGAGCTCCACCTAAACTATCAGTGGAATTTCATGTTTATATATTTTCAAGGATTGACGAAAATGGGAATGGAATGAACTTGAATGTGGAAAATCTGTACTTTATATTTGGAGAGCTCAAGTATGATAAATCATTTTGGTGGTAAGCAATCATGGCTCATGTTACTAAGGAGCATTCCAGTGTTAGTTGCTAAAGACATGTGGCGATACAGCAATTGGTATATGTAGCCAAATTCCTGTATTACATGTGCACTTAATTAGATAGTGAACAGTAAAAGATACATATCTAATGATAAAGCACTAAAATATGGTTAGCGATATGATAGTAAAATTGATAGGTTATATATATATATATATATATATATATATATATATATATATATACATAATCTTATATCATATATATGATATATATCATATCAGATATCTATATAACTAAAATCTTGACCACTTCCTGTCTGTGCTGTATATTGACTTTAGAAAAAACACTACCATATATCGCTATGATTTTTGGCCATCTTACTCACAGTCCACCTCCGCTGAGGCAGCCCCGAGAATTTGTCCGATCGATTAAAAATATAAAAGTTATGAGTGTTTAAAAAATCTTGAAATCAGCTGATTGGTCCTCTCGCCTGTCAATCACCACGATGAAGGTAACACCTTCCGGGGGGGGGGGGGGGGGGGGGGGGGGGGGGGGGAGGGGCAGGACTATAAAACCCTGGATGCCAGGAAAATCATGAGGGAGCATCCACAACTGTGATTTTAAGCTGTGAATCAACTGAACTGTGAGTCTGCAATGTACTTGCAATAAATTATTTGTTAGCCCTTAATGACAATGCAATGAGTTGTTTGGCAATTTGGTGGCCTGCACTCTGCTTGAAATGCTATGAAATTGAATTTGGTGGCCTGCACTCTGCTTGAAATGGTTTGAAATTGAATTTGGTGAAATGCTATGAAATTGAGTTTGGTGGCTTGCACTCTGCCTGAAATGCTGTGGAACTGCGTCTGGTGGCCTGCACTCTGCCTGAAATGCTGTGAAATTGAGTCTGGTGGCCAGCACGCTGCCTGAAATGCTGTGAAATTGAGTCTGGTGGCCTGCACACTGCCTGAAATGCTGTGAAATTGAGTCTGGTGGCCTGCACTCTGCCTGAAATGCTGTGAAATTGAGTCTGGTGGCCTGCACTCTGCCTGAAATGCTGTGAAATTGAGTCTGGTGGCCTGCACTCTGCCTGAAATGCAGTGAAATTGCGTCTGGAGGCCTGCACTCTGCCTGAAATGCTGTGAAATTGAGTCTGGTGGCCAGCACTCTGCTTGAAATGGAATTTCAAGGAATGGCCGTGAGTGAACTGCCAGCCCACCAGCCCTGAGTGACTGATTTGCCAGCCCACCAGCCCTGAGTGACTGAGTTGCCAGCCCACCAGCCCTGAGTGACTGAACAGCCAGCCCACCAGCCCTGAGTGACTGAGCTGCCAGCCCACCAGGCCTGAGTGACTGAGCTACCCATCTACCAGGCCCGAGTGACTGAGCTGCCAGCCTACCAGGCCTGAGTGACTGAGCTGCCAGCCCAAGAATCCATTCAGCCCACAATGTCCATACTAGCCCTCTGGAAACCAGTCCCTTCGGCCCACAACACCCATACTAGCGCTCCAGAAAGCCCCCCCCCCCCCACTGGCCACCAATATTGGAATTGGTGGAGAGGTGGAATATTGCGTTGGGGGAACCAGCCCTCCCGTGTGAACATGGGACCCAACGGGTCCCACTTAGTCTAGTCATGTATATGTGTATGTGTATATATATATAGTACTCTGCTCATACATACCTACATAGGTTTAAGGAAGGGGAAAAGATTTAATAGGAATCTGAGGGGTAACTTTTTCACAGAAAGGGTGGTGGGTGCATGGAACGAGCTGCCAGAGGAGGTAGTTGAGGATGAGACTATCCCAACATTTAAGAAACAGTTAAACAAGTACATGGATTGGACAGGTTTGGAGGGATATGGGCCAAACATGGGCAGGTGGGTCATGATTAAATGGCAGAGTAAAATTGATGGGCTGAATGGCCTAATTCTGCTTCTATTACTTTTGAAATGTAGACGGGTAGGTGAGTAAGATTGCTGACCAAGCCAAGATTGGAGGAGCTATGGACAATGAGGAAGGCTGTCTGACGATACAGAGGGATGTAGATCGGCTGCAGAAATGGGAAGAGAAATGTCGGAATGAGTTTAACCCGAGTGAGTGTGAACGTGTTACACTTTGGGAGGTTGAATGTAACGAGAGAGTATACAGTTAATGGCCAAGCCCTTAAGACCATTGGTGTGAAGAGGGATCTTGGAGTTCGAGTTGATAGCTCACTGAACGTGACAGCACAAGTAGATAGGGTGGTAAAGGAGGCATTTAAAGAACAGGATATGCATGCCTTTATTGCTAGGGGCATTGAGTATAAGAGTCAGGAATTCATGATGCAACTGTAAGATTTTTGGTTAGGCCACATTTTGAAGTATTGTGTGCAGATCTGATTACAGGAAGAATGTCGAGGCTTTGTAGAGGGTGCAGAGGAGGTTTACCAGAACGCTGCCCGCATTACATGGTTGTAGCTGCAAAGGAAAGGTTAGATCAACGTGGATTGTTTTCTCTGGAACGTCGGAGGTTGAGGGGAGAAGATAGAAGTACATAACGTTATGAGATGCATAGAGAGGGTAGACATTCGGAACCTTTATCACAGGGTGCAAAATGTCCAGCACTAGAGGGCATAGGTGTAAGGTGAGAGGGGAGAACATTTCATCGACATGTTTTTAAACAGACAGTGGTGGGGGCCTGGAACACATTGCCTGGGAACTGCTCTGCCCAGGACAAGAAGGCTCTGCAGAGAGTAGTGCGTTTGGCCGAACGCACTATGGGAACTACACTCGCCCCCCCCCCCCCCCCCTGCAGGAACTATACATCAGGAGGTGCAGATGCAGAGCCAGCAAGATCATGGGGGACCCCTTCCACCCCAACAGACTGTTCCAGCTGCTACGGTCAGGCAAACGCCTCCGTTGCCATGCTGTGAGAACGGAGAGGATGAGAAGGAGTTTCTTCCCATTAGGACTGCAAACTCCGATCTCACCAGGGACTGACTTACTGTACCAATTTACTGTTGTGTGGTGCCTTTTTAAAATTGCTGGGTTTTTTTCTCCCACAAATATGTAATTAATGATTCTGTTCCATTCTGTTTTGTAGTTTCTTTGCACAATCGGCGAGCATTGCCACTTTCCATTTCACTGCACATCTCGTATGCGTATGTGACGAATAAACTTGACTTGACTTGACGAGTTGGTGTTGGAGGCAGATGCGATTGCAGCGTTTAAGAGGCTTTTAGATAGACACATGGAAGTGCAGGGAATAGAGGGCTATGGATCATGTGCAGGCAGATGGGATCAGTTTAACGAGGCATACTGTGCCTGTGCTGTACTGTTCCATGTTCTCTGTCGACCACTTGTGGCTCCAGAAGCTGCAGTCTCTCGTATATCTCCACTTCCTTGCTAGTCACAAAAAGCTGGAGTAACTCAGCGGGACAGGCAGCATCTCTGGAGAGAAGGAATGGGTGACGTTTCGGGTCGAGGCCCGTTCTTCAGGCTCCCTTGCTTGCTAACCTTTCTGCCAACAACAGGGTGCGGGACACGGTGGCACAGCGGTGGAGCGAACGCCTTACGGCGCTCACGGCGCCACGGACCCGGGTTCGATCCCGACTACGGGCGCTGTCTGTACAGAATTTGTACGTTTTCCCCGTGACCTACTTGGGTTTTCTCCGAGATCTTCAGTTTCCTCCCACACTCCAAAGACGTACAGGTTTGGAGGTTAATTGGCTTGGTGTATGTGTAAATTGTCACTAGAAACATAGAAATTAGGTGCAGGAGCAGGCCATTCGGCCCTTCGAGCCTGCACCACCATTCAATATGATCATGGCTGATCATCCAACTCAGTATCCCGTACCTGCCTTCTCTCCATACCCCCTGATCCCTTTAGCCACAATTGTCACATCCAACTCCCTCTTAAATATGGCCAACGAACTGGCCTCAACCACCTTCTGTGGCAGAGAAATCCACAGATTCACCACTCTCTGTGTGAAAAACGATTTTCTCATCTCGGACCTAAAAGACTTCCCCCTTATCCTTAAACTGTGACCCCTTGTCCTGGACTTCCCCATCATCGGGAACAATCTTCCTGCATCTAGCCTGTCCAACCCCTTAAGAACTTACCACTAGTATGTGTAAGATAGTGTTAATGTGCGGGGATCGCTGGTCAGTGCGGACTCGGTGGGCCGAAGGGCCTGTTTCCGTGCTGTATCTCTAAACTAAACTAAACTAAAATTTTAGAACATTCCCGAACCTTTAACCCAGGGATTAAAATTCCCCTCCCCATCTGATTTTCAAAATAAAATCAGAAAAAACAAAGCATTCGAAATTCCAGTGATACGGATTCTCTCTCATAAAGGACATTTTTGTCACTTTTGTGTCGGCATGCCAATACCCACATCCTCAAGGTTTTGATACATCTTTTTGCATTCTTTAAGCATGCTGTTACATGGAAACATCGAAAATATGTGGAGGAGTAGGCCATTCGGCCCATCGATCCAGCACCGCCATTGAATATGATCAGGCTGATCATCCAAAATCAGTACTCCGTTCCTGTTTTCTCCCCATATTCCTTGATTCCGTTAGCCCTAAAAATATATCTAACTCCCTCTTGAATACATACAGTGAATTGGCCTCCACTGTCTTCTGTGGCAGAGAATGCCACAGATTCACCACTCTCTGGGTGAAAAGGCTTTTTCCTCACCTCAGTCATAAATGGCCTACCTCTTAAACTGTGACTCCCCCAACATGGGAAACATTTTTCCTGCATCTACCCTATCCAATCCCTTAACAATTTTATATGTTTCTCTACGATCCCCTCTGATCCTTTTAAATTCTAGTGAATATTAGCCCAGTTGACCCATTCTTTCATCATATGTCAGTCCTGCCATCCTGGGAATTAACCTGGTGAACCTACGCAGCACTCCCTCAATAGCAAGAATGTCCTCCCTCAAATTAGGAGACCAAAACTGGACACAATACTCCAGGTGTGGTCTCACCAGGGCCCAGTACAACTACAGTAGGTCCTTCTTGCTCCTATACTCAAATCCTCTCGCAATGAAGGCCAACATGCCATTAGCTTTCTTCACTGCCTGCTGTACCTGCGTGCTTACTTTCAGTGACTGATGTACAAGGACACCTAGGTCTCGTTGCACCTCCCCTTTTCCTAATCTGACACCATTCAGATAATGTTTAAGAAGGAACTGGAGAAGCTGGAAAAATTGAGAGAAAACAAAAAATGCTGGAGAAACTCAGTGGGTGAGGCAGGATCTATGGAGAAAAGGAGTAGGCGACGATTCGGGTCAAGACCCTTCTTCAGATAATAATCTGCCTTCTTGTTCTTATTAAATGAAGCGATAAACTGTTAACCGTTTTTTGAATTATGGTGTACATGGGACTAATAGCTGAATTGACCCAATTATCAACACAAATATCCTTTAGAAAAAACATAAAACGTTAACTAAATTAGTTTGGGCTGTCAGTTCTGTGTCAAAAGTCTCTTAACCAGAGGGAAATATTGTGAATCTTACAACGACAGCTTCCAGCTGCTGCAAGTTGGTAAATTAATTTAAAATGCCGTTTCAAAAGCAACGTGGTACCTTCTCCCCGTGACCTGCGTGGGTTTTCTCCAGGATCCCCAGTTTCCTCCCAAAGACATGCAGGCTTGTAGGTTAATTGGCTTCGGTAGATTTGTCCCTAGTGTGTGTAGGATAGTGTTAGTGTGCGGGGGGCCGCTGGTCGGTGCGGTCTCGGTGGGCCGAAGGTCCTGGTTCCGCGCTGTATCTCTAAACTAAAACTAAAACAATTACCTAGAGATGTGAATTGGGCAGAAATATTTTTATCAATCAGGATGACTGAATTATTTTAGAACAATTGCAATCCTCAAATAAAAATGAGGGAAAGAAGGCTTCTGTGGTGTATTATGACTTTTAAATTGTTTGCAAACATTGAGAAAACCAATGATTTGCCAAATGGAAGAAATATGCAGCGTATGCACATGACTGAATAGACTAATGTTTTTAACATCAAGGCTGGTCCAAATAATTTACGCCATGGGTCAAATGTTTCACATGTAGGCAGTGACTTATTTAGTTTAGTTTAGTTTCGAGATACAGTGCAGAACCAGGCCCTTCGGCCCACTGAGTCTGCACTGACCAGCGATCCCCGCACATTAACACTATCCCACACACTCCAGGGACAATTTCCATTTACACCAAGCCAATGAACATCTTTGGAGTGTGGGAGGACACCGATCAACTCGGAGAAAACCCACGCAGGTCATTGGGAAGAACGTACAAACTCCATACAGACAGCACCGATAGCCGGGATTGAACCTGGGTCTCGGGCGCTGCAAGTGCTGTAAGGCAGCAACTCTACCGTTGCACCACTGTGCCCGCCTGGTCTATTAATTAGACAAACGCCTCATCATTTTTTTAAAATACAGTGACAAATAACTAGGATCTCGACCTGAAACATCACCCATTGCTTCTCTCCAGAGATGCTGCTGAGTTACTCCAGCTTAATGTGTCTATCTTTGGATTAAACCAGCATCTGCTGTTCCTTCCTACACAGTGAGTTCATCGTATTTTGTTAGTATTGGGAAAGGAGGAATTCACTTGGAAACGGAGAGACCCTTTTTTGTGAATAGTGTCTCAGACTCCTAATTGTTTTTCTGTTTTATGTTTTAATGTTAAACTACTTCATTAATGTTATGTTGTATTTTTATTAGAGAACATCTGAATTTCCCCTGAAAAGGGGATTAATAAAGTATTTATTATTATTATTATTAATTATTGAACTGAACATTTATGACAGGCGAAGAGGGCACAAATATCATATCCCACGCACACTACACTTTATGATTCTTGAATGCACAGCAACATTTCTGGAATGGTCATCCTGCCCTCTAAAACGCGATGAAAGTCCATGAGTGATTCTAGCTAAATTGATTGGAAAGGTACATTCAGGACTGGAAACTGGAGCAGAAATTGGCCATTCAGCCCTTCGAGCCTGCTCCGCTATTCAAAAACAAAGATAGCTGATCACCTACTATCTCAATACCTTATTCCCATCTGTACAGGGGAAGTGCAAACGCTGGTTTACACCGAAGGTAGACACTAAATGCTGGGGTAACTCAGCGGGACAGGCAGCATCTCTGGAGACAAGGAATGGGTGACGTTTCGGGTCGAGGCCCTTCTTCCCATGTTGTATCTGTACCCCTAGATGCCTTTTTGATGTAGAAATATATCTATCAAAATCGAGTCTGAAAGAGTTTGAAGAAGGGTCTCGACCCGAAACATCACCCATTCCTTCTCTCCAGAGATGCTGCCTGTCCCGTTCAGTTACTCCAGCTTTTTGTGTCTACTATGAAAATCAAAAGATTGTTTCAAACTGCTAGCTACACTCTGGCACAAAATTATCATTGTGTTAACAATATGAAGGAAACAATGAATGAATGCACTTTAATATTTCACTCTAAAGTGTGTCTGGGTCTTTCACTGGCAGTTTTACTGCTTGATCACCTTTCACAGATACACATTCATTTGTATCATATTTTTTATAGTTGCCCTCAAACTTTTTTGGCCTGCTCTGTCCCTATCCATAACTATGTCAAACCTAATCGAACAGAGGTGGCTGGTTCCAAAAGGATCCTCCACAAACACTTAATTCACTTGCCCTTCCCAATTACCCATGACTAGATCAAGTGTCACTCTCGCCCATATTGCCGGAGGAAACTTTCCTGAACACCTTTGACAAATTGCACCCCATCTAAACCATTCACGCGATGATATTCCCAGTCAAATATTGGGAAATTTAAAATCCCCTACCATAACAACCTTATTTGGCTTGCAGCTGTCTGCAGTCTCCTGGTATATTTGTTCGTCTAACTCCCGTTGACTATTTGGGGGTCTGTTGTACACCCCCAACGAGGTGACCATCCCTTTCTTGGTCCTCACTTCCACCCATATAGCTTCACTAGACGAACCGTCCGTAATGTCTCCTTTGACTACTGCCGTGACATCTTCCTTAATCAATAACGCAACCCCCCCCCCCCCACTCCTCTTTTCCCCCACCCCTGTCTCTCCTGAAGCTCCTGTACCCCGGGACGTTGAGCTGCCAGTCCTGCCCCTCTCTTAACTAGGTTTAAAATCATGGCTACAACGTCCCAGTCGCGCGTACCTATCCATGCCCTAAGCTCATCTGCCCTACCCGTCAGGCCACTTCGATGTTCTGTGTTATAGACAATAGACTATAGGAGCAGGAGTTGGCCATTCAGCCCTTCGAGCCAGCACCCGCTATTTGTCCCGTCCTTTGGCCAAGCTAAATAAGACGCCCCATTGATGCTAGGCCCATTTTCCCTCATTTAGCTCATATCTCTCTAAGCCTTGCCTAAACCTGTGCAAATGACTTGCACACGCTAGTATTGTACCTGCTTCAATTGCTTTCTCCTGGCAGCCCGTTCCATTGTACGACCACCCTTTGTGTGAAACAGTTGCTCCTCAGGTTCCTAATAACTCTTCTCCCTCTTGGTATTGATAGTGGTTTATTATTGTCGTATAGTTTGGTTTATTACTGTCAGGTGTGCTGAGGTACAGTAATACACTTGTGTGTGTGTGTGTGTGTGTGTGTGCTATCCAAAGATGAGACTAGACTCCACGATTACAATCAAGTTGTCCACAGCACACAGATAGAGGATAAAGAATACAACATCTAGTGCAAGATAAACTCGGGCTAAACTGTGGTTTAAAGGTCTCCAATGAGGTAGCTGGGAGGTCAGGACTCTAGAACTACGAGAGGACTGTTCAGTTGCCAGATAACAGCTGGGAAGAAACTGTTCCTGAATCTGGAGGTGGAAGATTGCAACCCGTTTTGTCGAATGCAATCAACCCGGCGGGCACAATCAAATAAGATCAAATAGAACAAGCTGTCCTGCAACTTTAGGCTGTGCACGCCATACGCAAGAAGAAGTAGTCAATGATGCCAGCAGTCGCCTAAAAAAAAAAATCAGCAAGTGGGACAGGATCTTAAGCCTTCTAAGGAAGTAGAAACATTTGAGTGCTTTCTTGACCACAGCTTTGATGTGGCTGGTCCAGGACAAATTGTTGGTGATATTTATTCCCAGGAACTTAAAAGCTTTCGGACTATCTCCACTTCATTGCCATCAATGTATGCCAGAGTATATGAACAGCTGTGCTTTCTGAAGTCAGTCACGATCTCCTTTGTCTTGAGGGAGAGATCATTGCCTGGGCACCAAGTTACAAGATCCTCAATCTGCTTTCTGTACTGAGATACGGTGACAAACTTGCCTTGTGTGCGATCCAGTCCGATCGCACTATACACGAGTACAACAGGGTGCAAAATATAATATTACAGAGTCCTCGTATTGCAGCTGCAACAAAAGTGTAGCTAAACAAAAGAGAACAAGAGTCGCAGTGATGTAGTTTGAGAGATCAGGACCACACCCTTAATTTATGAAGTTCGGGACTACTCCCTTAACTTATGAAGATCGGAACTATAATCCTAAAGTAAGAAGGTTGGGACTATATCGTTAGCTTATGAACAAACCTATGCCCTATAGTTCTTGACTCTCCGCCCTGAGAAAGAGACTAATTTAGTTTAGTCTAGTTTGGTTTAGAGATACAGCGCGGAAACAGGCCGCTCTGCCCACCAAGTCTGCGCTGACCAGCGATCCCCTGTGCCCTCTAGTTCTTGACTCTCCACCCTGAGAGAAAGACTCATTTAGTTTAGTTTAGCTTAGTTTAGAGATTCTAAAACTTTTAAAATCACCGAAATTTGAGCACCCCAAACAACCAGCAATTTGTGGATAGTGAACAATCTAATATGGGATTAAGTAAATACTTTCCCCTTTGGAACTTAGGTGGCACAGTGGCAGAACCGCTGCGTCATAGCGCCTGAGGCTATGGGTTGCTGTCTGTGTGGAGTTTGCGCGTTCTCCCTGTGACCACGTGGGTTTTCTCCGTGTGCTCCAGTTTCCCCCCCACACTCCAAAGAAGTGCAGCCTTGTAGGTTAATGGGCTTCTGTACATTGCCCCTGGTGTTTATATCGATCCTCTTCATATCGAGTCCACACACAAGATTAGAAGTTGTTCAGCCAGAGCTGAACGCACTTCTTGGCGTCTGCACACAATGGTGTCTGTCTTGTCGCTTCTTGTGCGTGGCGGTGGAAAGATTGGTGGAAACAGGGTGTGACTGTTCTTTCCTTGACCCCAGTCTGTGGGGTACGAAAGTGGGATAACATTGAACGAGTGTGTGGCTGACCGATGGTTGGCATGGAATGGGTGGGTCGGAGTGCCCATTTCCATTCTGTGTCTTTCAAACCCTGCTGGTTGGGATGGCTTTGTCCAGGCATTGTCCGGCCACCCCTCTATTCATGCTATCTTCCCCCCCCCATCCAGGCATTCAATCAGTATGAAGAAATGTCCCGACCCAAAAGTGTCACTCCATAGATGCTCTCCAGAGATGTTCTCCAGAGATGTGTGGGAAGGAACTGCATGTGCTGGGTTTAAACCCAAGAGCGACACACAGAGCTGGAGTAACCCAGCGGGTCAGACAGCATCTCTGGAGAAAAGGAATAGGTGACGTGTCGGGTCCGGTCTGTAGAAGGGTCTCGACCCGAAACGTCGCCTATTCCTTTTTTCCAAAGATGCTGTCTGACCCACTGAGTTACTCCAGCTTTTGTGTCTGTTCTCCAGAGATATTGGCTAACCCGCTGAGTTAATCCAGCAGATAGACACAAAATGCCTGAGTAACTCAGCGAGACAGAGAGAAGGAACGGGTGACGTTTTGGGTCGAGACCCTCCTTTCATGACTCCAGCACTTTGTGTCTTTTTTTTTGGTTGGGGTGAATGTTCTGCTGGATGTCCTACTTTAATTTGTACATTAGTTGTTGCTCCTTTCTTCATCAATTCCTCTTCCTGGGATATCTCTGGGACAATGAGCAGCATTGTCTCCAAGAGGTGTGCGGGAAGGAACTGCAGATGCAGGTTCAACCAAAGACAGACACAAAAAAGCTGGAGTAACTCAGAGGGTCAGACAGCATCTCTGGAGAAAAGGAAGAGGTGACGTTTCGGGTCGAGACCAGTCTGAAGAAGGGTCTTGACCTGTAACGTCACCTATTCCTTTCTCTAGAGATGCTGACCTACCTGCTGAGTTGTTCCAGCTTTTTGTGCCTTGTCTCAAAGAGGTTCTCTACCTTCTAAGGAATATATGCAAACAGTAAACTCTGTCTCTTCCAAGTTTTGTTGAAAAATCCTGGAAAAGATTTGTAATGCAACAAATATATATAGGCAAATAAGTTTAGATCTGATTATTTGGTGCTACAATTTGTTAGATATTTATATATGGAAATTAAAAGGAAACATTTCTCCATAGAAAGACACAAAAAGCTGGAATAACCCAGCGGGCCAGACAGCATCTCTGGAGAAAAGGAATAGGTGACGTTTTACGTCGAGACCCTTCTTCAGACCTCACCATCTACAGTACATCTCTTGTTTCCCTTTCCCCCTGACTCTCATTCGGAAGAAGGGTCTCGACCCGAAACGTCACCTATTCCTTTTCTCCAGAGATGCCGTCTGACCCGCTGAGTTACTCCAGCTGTTTTGAGTCGATCTTCGGTTTAAACCAGCATCTGCAGTTCATTCCTACACGCATTCACTCCCCCATTAGTACCGTGAAATAATTCTTTTGACCATGTCTAGTTTGTGAATTTTAAATCATTTGGATGGAATAAGGTTGAATAACAGATGGGAACCTGTTTATTGCCAGTCTCGTTGCCATCAGCCTCCTGCTGACTTCCAGTGATGCTTGTGATATTTGATTCCCATGTCATTTTAAGTCTGAAAGCTGGTTTCACTTGTGAAAAGCGCGTCTGGTTCTCCAAGTTACAATCAATACAGGGTAGGTCTTTACATCATCCAGCTGATGTTCTCAAATTTTTTTAGGGGGTTGATGTCAAACCAACTGTGCAGATAAATCACACACTTAGTTACAGCTGCCATAAGAGACCTAAAGGGCCTGTCCCACTTACGCGATTTATTCGGCGAATTTCCAGCGTCAGGCATAGTCATTGGAAATCCAGCGGCCACCAGAAAAAGGTGCGACTCTTTGGGCGACTGCTCACGACCAAACAGGCGTCAGCCCGCGACATGTCGCCTGTATGGTTGCGCGAGTAGTCGTCCAAAAAAGTCACACCTTTTTCTGGTCGCCGCTGGATTTTCAACATGTGGAAAATTTTCGGCGATCTGCTGCGGCTATGACGTGTGCCGGCAAGTCACCTAAAAAAATCGCGTAAGTGGGACAGGCCCTTTATTCTATCAGAATTATAAAAGATATAAACCTGTGAATCCTGGAAGTCAGAACTCGAAGCGAGCCTATAAGCACCTTTAGGTTTACGTTTCAATTACATTTCCTTTTCTGAACTCTTCCTTCCTTGGTCTGGTTTGGTTCAGCCACCAAGCACGACATCCGATCAGCAGAGAAGGTTATTGGCTGCAATCTTCCCTCCGTTGACTGAACTGTACACGGCAAGGGCCAGGAAGCGAGCGGGCAAGATCATCTCTGACCCCTCTCACCCTGGCCACAAACTCTTTGAATCACTTCCCTCTGGAAGGCGACTCTGGACTGTCAAAGACACCACAGCCAGAATTAAAAACAGCTTTTTTCCCACGAGTAGTAGCCCTACTCAATAACCAAAAATCTGTAGCCTTTGGATTAGTTTAGAGATACAGCGCGGAAACTGGCCGTTTGGCCCACCGAGTCCGCACTGACCAGCGATCCGCGCACACCGACACCATCTCGCACACACCAGTTTTGCATTTACATCAAGCCAATTAACCTACAAACCTGAAGATCTCGGGGAAAACCCACACAGGCCACGGGGAGAACGTACAAACTCCGTACAGACAGCACCCGTTTTCGGGATCAAACCCGGGTCTCTGGCGCTGCGAGGCATCAACTCTACCGCCGCGCCACACAAAGGCAGTTCTGATGAAAAGTTACCGCAGGCCTCCTCAAAAAATGTCCAAATGGAACAACGACCTTCTTGTACTTTGGTTAGAGTCAGAGAGTCGTACAGCACGGAAACAGGCCTGCCCAAACTGTCCATGCCAACCAAGATGCTCCATTTAAACTGAAGAAGGGTCTCGACCCGAAAAGTCATCCATTCCTTCTCTCCAGAGATGCTGCCTGTCCCGCTGAGTTACTCCAGCATTTTATGTCTATCTCCATTTAAACCAGTTCCATTTACCTGCATTTGGTCCATATCCTATCCATGCATCTGTCCAGGTGTTGTTTAAATGCTGTTATTGTACCTGCCTCAATGACCTCCTGTGGCAGCACATTCCATGTACCCACCACCCTCTGGGTGAAAAATGTGCCCCAGAAGTTTCTATTAAATATTTCCCCTCCCCCTTAAACCTATGTCCTCTGGTTCTTGATTCCCCTCTCCTGGGTAAAAGTGTGCATACACTATAGCAATTCTCTTCATGATTTTATACCCCTCTAGAAGATCGCCTCTCGGCCACATATGCTCCGAGGAGCAAAGTCCTAGCCTGCCCAACCTCTCCCTGTAGCTCGGGCCTTCGAGTCCTGGTAACATCCTCGTAAATCTTCTCAGCACTCTATCCAGCTTAATGTCCTCCGCCGATAGCAGAATGATCAAAAGTTAAGCGTATTGTATGTAAAATGAGGAATGCCTCTATTTAGTTTCGAAACGTGACCTCTAGCTTGCAGTCACCTGTCATTTTAATCACCCCCCTCCCCCTCCCCCTCATCCCTCTGACCTCCATCCATGGCCTGCTGCGTTCCTTTAGCATTGGTTTGATCATCGGTTTGACAGTTCCTTGATCTCCAGCGCCCTTCTGGTTCTGAAAAAGGGACATTGACCTGAAACGTCAACTCTTTCATCGACCAACTGTGCTCTAGACCCGCCAACTCTTCAAGAAAGAGGGATACAAGGAACTGCAGGTGCTGGTTTACAAAAAAAAAAGACACAAAGTGCTGGAGTAACGCAGCTGGCCACACAGCAAACGGGTCAAAGACAATGAGGCTCAACAAGACGACTTTGAAGCGAGTACGACTTGTGTTTTTGTGTTTCGTGGAGTTTCTTGTCCCGAAACGGTAAGTGCTTTCTCTTTCTACTGATGTAGACAATAGATGCAGGAGTAGGCCATTCGGCCCTACGAGCCAGCACCGCCATTCAATGTGATCACGGCTGATCATCCCCAATCAGTACCCCGTTCCTGCCTTCTCCCCGTATCCCCTGACTCCGCTATCTTCAAGAGCCCTATCTAGCTCTCTCTTGAAAGCATCCAGAGAACCGGCCTCCACCGCCAGGAAGAGAATTCCACTGACTCACCACTCTCTGTGAGAAAAAAGTGTTTCCTCGTCTCCGTTCTAAATGGCTTACTCCTTATTCATAAACTGTGGCCCCTGGTTCTGGACTCCCCCAACATCGGGAACATCTTTCCTGCCTCTAGCGTGTCCAAACCCTTAATAATCTTTTATGTTTCAAATGTAGCCTGACCTGCTAGGTACTTCCAGCATTTTCTGTTTTTTTGCCATTTCCTTAGCCTTTGTTTTCAGGAGAGGCACAGTGGCTCAGCACTAGAGTTGCTGCCTCACAGAGCCAGAGACCCAGGTTCAATCCTGACCTGTCTGTATGGAGTTGGCACGTTCTCCTGGTGACAGCGATAGTTTTCTCCGGGTGCTCCGGTTCCCTCCCACATTCCCAAGGCGTGCAGGTTTGTAGGTTAATTGGCGTCTGTAAGTTGCCCCTAGTGTGTGGGATGCGAGATAACATGGAACTAGTGATCAATGGTCAACGTGGGCTCGGTGAGTCTGAAACGGGCCTGTTTCCACGCTGTATCGCCAAACTAACCTGACAAATCCGTCTGAAGATGGGTCTCGGCGCGAAACGTCGCCTATTTCGTCCTCTCCACAGATGCTGCCTCACCCGCTGAGTTTCTCCAGCATTTTTGCCTACCTTCGATTGTTCCAGCATCTGCAGCCCCTTCTCAAACACTGACTGAAATAACAATGTTTAACATTGAAATTTTATGTTTTAAGGCTAAATAATATTAATGTAAAATGCAACATAAATAAATGGAATGATTGCACCGAGCATCACATTAATCTCCGAATCTTCAATTAATATGTTGCTGCAAATCAGCTTACATCTGTACTATCTTCAGCCCTAAATTAAATGTCTTTTAACAATTATTTTGCGCAACTCTTGAAGTACAATCTTTACAGGTTGCACGCGAAATGCAGATGTATAAATGTCTTATAAAAGATTTTATTATATGGGGTGGTGTAGCAGTAGAGCTACTGCCCTACAGGGCTAGAGTCCCGAGTTAGATCCTGATGGTATGGAGTTTGTACGTTCTTCCCCTGACCTGCGTAGGTGATCTCCGAGATCTCCGAGATCTCCTCCCACTGCTCTCCAGACAATCAATTATGTTGCCCATCATTTCGGAAGTACCGTTTATAATCTGGTGCTTTTTAAGTTTTATTTTACAATTTAGCAACATTTAGTGATTGTGCACTGTTTTCAGCCAAGTGTAGGATGGATCTAGGTTTACGGTTGCAAACTTAGTATTTTCTCTTTTACATTTTAGGGCGGCGCGGTGGCGCAGCAGTAGAGCGACTGCCTCACAGCGCCAGCGACCGGAGTTCGATCCCGACTACGAGCGCTTGTCTGTACGGAGTTTGTACCTTCTCCCCACGACCACGTAGATTTTCTCCGAGATCTTCAGTTTTTCCCCCACACTCCAAAGACGTGCAGGTTTGCACGTTAATTGACTTGGTGTACATGTAAATTGTCCCCAGAGTGCGGGGGATAGTGTTTGTGTGCGGGGATCGCTGGTCGGTGCGGACCCGGTGGGCCGAAGGGCCGGATTTCATGCCGTATCTCGAAACTAAACTAAAAAAGGAATATCTGTGGATTTATTGAACTGGGCTGTGGGCAGGATGTATCGGTACACTCCTGTCGGCAAGCTGCGTACAGTTCCCTTAATGCACACTCCCTCTTATTGTTCTCTGTTCCTGGTCATGCCTATCCCTAACTCAACAGCATTCTTATTGATAAAAGTAACTCGATCCTTCACTCAAAGACTTCCACCACCATTGATTTTGGGCACCCATATCCGAGGGAAGGATGTGCTGGTCTCTGGAGAGGGTCCAGAGGAGGTTTACAAGAATGATCCCAGGAATCAGTGGGTTAACATGCGATGAGCATTTGACGGCACTGGGCCTGCACTCGCTGGAGTTGAGAAGAATGAGGTGGGACCTCATAGAAACTTACCGAACAGTGAAAGGCTTGGATAGAGTGGATGTGGAGAGGGTGTTTCCACTAGTGGGAGAGTCTAGGACTAGAGGCCTCAGCATTGAAGGCCAGCTTCTCATTTTCACACCACAAACAGCTTACAATGGCTTGTTCCCTTTATCACCGATACTTTTTTGCATATCTTTCACTCATTGTTCCTTATCTCTCCACATCACCGTCTATATCTCTCGTTTCCCTGATCCCTGACCAGTCTGAAGAAGGGTCTCGACCCGAAACGTCGCCTATCTCCTTCGCTCCTTAGATGCTGCTGCACCCGCTGAGTTTCTCCAGCTTTTTGTGTACCATTGAAGGACGTTCGTTTGGGAAAGAGATGAGGAGGAATTTCTTTAGTCATTAGATGGTGAATCTGTGGATTTTTTTGCCACAGAAGGCTGTGGAGGCCAAATCAGTGGATATTTTTAAGGTAGAGATCAACAAATTCTTGATTAATGCGGGCGTCAGGGGTTATGGGGAGAAGGCAGGAGATTGGGGATAGGAGGGAGAGATAGATCAGCCATGATTGAATGGCAGAGTAGACTTGATGGGCTGAATGGGCTAATTCTGCTCCCATCACATAAACTTAAGTTAAAATTTGCCCTCTGATATTATTCATCACAATGCTACATGTTCAATTGCCTTTTCACATCTTGTTCAAGGGATATGGGGAGAAAGCAGGAACGGGGTACTGATTCTGAATGATGGCATGATCATATCGAATGGGGGTGCTGGCTCGAAGGGCCGAATGGCCCACTCCTGCACCTATTGTCTATGTTTCAATGTTATCGTTATTTCTATTGTTAGCAGCCATGTTTGTAATTCCAGGTCGTGTCTACATGAGCCTCAAACCCTCGTGCACCTTCATTCCACTCTGCGGTTTGTTTGGAAAGACAGCTGGCTTCCGTGAACCTTTAGTTCAGCACCTGTCCCCACTCCTTGATAGAAATTGATTAAAGTGGTCCTGCATGACAGATGGGGGATGTTCGTCATAATGAATGCATGACTGGAAATCACCCTGTGTGAGCGAACCTGCTACTAGAGCCAGGAATTGTTAGTGCTGAAAGATTAGGACCAAACTGTACCAAATGATAAATGGAATAACGTTTAGTGCCGATTAAGCTAGTCAATCCAATCAAGGATAGTCCGAGGGTCTCCAATGAGGTGGATAGTAGTTCAGCACTGCTCTCTGGTTGTGGTGGGATGATTCAGTTGCCTGGTAACAGCTGGGAAGAAACTGTCGCTGAATCTGGAGGTGTGGCGTTTTCACACTTCTGTACCGTTTGCCCGATGGGAGAGGGGAGAAGAGGGAGTGGCCAGGGTGCGACTCGTCCTTGATTATGCTGCCGGCCTTGCCGAGGCAGCGTGAGGTGTAAATGGGGTCAATGGAAGGGAAGGTTACACAAAAAGCTGGAGAAACTCAGCGGGTGCAGCAGCATCTAAGGAGCGAAGGAGATAGGCGACGTTTCGGGTCGAGACCCTTCTTCAGACTGATCAGGGAAACGAGAGATATAGACGGTGATGTGGAGAGATAAGGAACAATGAGTGAAAGATATGCAAAAATGTATTGTAAGCTGTTTGTGGTGTGAAAATGAGAAGCTGGTGCGACTGGGGTGGGGGAGGGAGATAGAGATAGAGGGAATGCCGGCCCGAGGGCTGAGGAAGAGGTGGGAAGGGGAGGAGACAGCAAGGGTTAACAGAATTGAGAAATTCAATGTTCAAGCCCAAAGGATGCAGACTCCCCAAGCGGAATATGAGGTGCTGTTCCTCCAGCTTGCGGTGTTGCTCACTCTGGCCGTGGAGGAGGCCCAGGACCGAGAGGTCGGATGCGGAATGGGAGGGGGAGTTGAAGTGCTGAGCCACCGGGAGGTCGGGTTGGTTATTGCGGACCGAGCGGAGGTGTTCGGCGAAGCGATCGCCAAGCCTCCGCTTGGTCTCACCGATGGAAGGGAAGTTGGATTGAGTGATGGTCTGGGCTGCGTCCACAATTCGCTGCAGTTTCTGGATGGAGCTGTTCCCAAACCAAGCTGTGATGCGTCCCGATGGAATTATTTCAGTCATTTCCTCCATTGCCAGAGTGAGGCCACGTGCAAACTGGAAGAACTGCACCTCACATTCCGCTTGTGTAGCTTACAACCCAACAGCACGAACACTGAATTCTCCATTTTAAGTAACAACCTCATCCTCCCCCCCCTAACCCCCCCCCCTCCCGCCAGCCTTTCCCAGCTCTCTTCCCTGACCCCACCAAATGGGCACCTTTCCCCCACTATACTTCCCTCCTTTCTCCATCCACTTATATTTCTTCTTCTGGCAATAGATACAAAATGTTGGAGTAACTCAGCAGGACAGGCAGCATCTCTGGAGAGAAGGAATGGGTGATGTTTCGGGTCGAGACCCTTCTTCAGACCGAGAGTCAGGGGAGAGGGAGACACAGAGATAAGGAAGGGTAAGGTGTGAAAACTAGGCACCCAAAGAGATGCGGAACATGGAATAAAGTAGAGTATTTATCTCGGTCTCAATTTCCTTGTGATGCAGGTGGCAGTGCGAATCTGTTCCTTTTATGGAAAGAGCTGTTTTTTAAGTCTTTATAATTTCTGTTTTAAGATGACATTTCTACTCTTAAGAGAAATTTTTAAAATTATTTGTCAGCTAGGAGAAGGTGACAATGAAGCATACAGAGATAAAGATTTAATCTGGGGGATAGTCAGACTGGTCGGCGAACTAGGAAGGGGGAGGGATGGAGAGAGAAGGAAAGCAAAGGGTACTTGAAGTTAGAGAAGTCAATATTCATACCACTGGCTTTGAGTTTACCTGGACAGTAAACTGGACTGGTCCAGGAACGCTGAGGCCCTGTACAAGAAGGGACAGAGCCGGCTGTACTGTTTGAGAGGGCTCCGCTCCTTCAACGTCTGCAGTAAGACACTGCAGATGTTCTACCAATCGGTGGTAGCCAGAGCCATCTTCTTCGCTGCCGTGTGCTGGGGCAGGAAGGCGAGGGTCGTGGATGCCAACAGGACCAACAAACTCACCAGGAAGGCTGGCTCCGTCCTGGGGGCGGAGTTGGAGCCATGGGAGGTGGTCTTGGAGGGGAGGATGCTCCTCAAACTGCAGAGCATCCTGGACAATGCAGCGCACCCCCTCCGTGACACACTGGACAACCTGAGGAGCACCTTCAGCAACAGACTGGTTCCATCAAGATGCAGGTCAGAACGGCACAGGAGATCCTTCTTCCCTGTGGATATCGAACTGTACAGCTTCTCCCCCGTCTGTCATGAGGTAGACTGACTCCCCAATCTTTGCTCATCCCAAACCTTTCCACTCGTCACTTTAATTTCACGTTTTATGTATTTTGAGTTTTTATGACGGTTGGCAGACCCATTTCCCTCCTGGGACAATATAAAGTTCTATTGTATTGTATCGTATCGTAGCTGCCAAAACGTAATATGAAGTGCTGTTCCTCCAATTTGAGCTGGGCCTCACTCTGGCAGTGGAGGAGGCCCAGGCCAGAAAGGTCAGTGTGGGGGAAATGTGTAAGAAAGAACTGCAGATGCTGGTTTAAATCGAAGGTAGACACAAAATGCTGGAGTAACTCAGCGGTGAGGCAATATCTCTGGAGGGAAGGAATGGGTGACGTTTTGGGGTGAGACCCTTCTTCAGACTCATGTCAGGGGAGGGGGCGGGACAGGGATAGAATGTAGTCAGAGACAGTGGGAGAACTGGGAAGGGGAAGGGGATGGAGAGAGAGGGAAAGCAAGGGCTATTTGAAGTTAGAGAAGTCAATATTCATACCGCTGGGGTGTAAACTACACAAGCGAAATATGAGGTGCTGTTCCTCCAATTTGTGCTGGGCCTGACTCTGACAGTGGAGGAGGCCCAGGACAGAAAGTTCAGATTGGGAATGGGAGGGGGAGTTAAAGTGCTGAGCAACCGGGAGGTCAGGTAGTTGAAGACGGACTGAGCGGAGGTGTTCAGCGAAACGATCGCCGAGCCTGCGCTTGGTCTCGCCGATGTAGAGAAGACCTCTACATCTCCTGCTGAGTTACCCCAGCATTTGTGTCTAAGGTCAGTGAGAGAATGAGAATGGGGAGTTAAAGTGTTTCGCAACATGGAGATCAGGTAGGTTTAGGCAGACTGAGCAGAGGTGTTCAGCGAAACAATGGCCCAGCCTGCGCTTATTCCTTATTCCGGTGTCATATTTCACTTCACTTCTCGTTGCCCTACGGCCCTTTGTCCACTCTTCATATCTGGTCTTTGTCCACTCATCTTAGGAAGTTCGGCATGTCACCATCAACTCTCACCGACTTCTGCATTTTATCGGGGTGCAACATGGTTTGGGAGCAACTCCATCCAAGACCGCAAGAAATTGCAGAGAATTGTGGACGCAGCCCAGACCATCACACAGACCAGCCTCCCGTCCCTTGACTCAATTTACACCTCATGTTGCCTCAGCACCAATTACCCAATTATCAATTATAAAAATTATTAATTACTTGCTGCATCACAACAGAATATGTAAACGTAGTACTCTGTAAACAATATAAAAAATGAGGAAAAAAAGTTCAGTTTGTGTACATGCACACAAATTATGCACGACTGCACCTGTCTTCATGAATAAAGTTGCTGATAGTTGCTGTAAGTGGCAAGAACTAGAGATATCGTATTATGCAACTCATTCTGTGTCAAATCATTTGTCTTAAAAATATATCAGAGACATTTTGTGAGGGTGAAGGGAGAAAGATTTAATGGGAATCTGAGGGGTAACTTTTTCACACAAAGGGTGGTAGGTGTTTGGAACAAGTTGCCAGAGGAGGTAGTTGGGGCTGGGACTATCCCAACATTTAAGAACCAGTTAGACAGGTACATGGATAGGACAGGTTTGGAAGGATATGGACCAAGCGCAGGCGTTCGGGACAAGTGTAGCTGGGACAGGTTGGTCGGTGTCGGCAAGATGGGCCGAAGGGCCTGTTTCCACACTGGATCACTCTGTGGCTCTGTGACTAAATTAATAGACTGAAATCTGATAAATGCCAAAGACCTCTTGACTTGCATCCCAAGGTTTAGAAAGAGGTAGAAATGGAGAGAGTTGAAAAAGGGTTGTGTTGAATTAGGATCATTAAGAATTTGAAAGATGTTGGTGTTTCGAGGGGACCTAAGTTTATAAGTACATGAATCATGGAAGGTTTTAATTCAAGCAATTAGCAAGGCAAATGACACAAACCACACCCCTGGGTATTTCTCCATCTTTGCTGTGGGAAACTTTTAAAGCCTATGTTAGAGGCTGTATTATTGCACCAAGCTTTTCAAAACAAGAAAAATAAGTCTCAATAATTGGAATTAGAAAAACAGATAAGACAGTTAGACCTAGAAAACGCGGCTGACCCAACGATCGCATAACATAATAAGATAGCTTCATTAATATTTAAATTAGACCAGATTCTCTGCAAAAGTTATTAGGGTATTTCAATATACTAAACAAAAAAAAAAATTTGAATTTGGTGATAAACCACACAAGTTACTAGCACGTCAACTCCACAAATTAGAGAATGACCGTACAATACACAAAATTAGATCAGAAAAAGGAGATCTGCTTGCATTGCCTAAAGACATTAATGAAAGATTCTTACAATTCTACCAAACACTATATTCATCAAAAACGACAGTCGATCCTGCAAAGATGAAAAGTTTTCATGAGAATTGCAATCTCCCATTCCTTAACGAGGAGGAACGGGATGAATTAGGCGCAGAGATAACAACAAAAGACATCGTAGAGACTATTAAATCATTGAAAAGTGGAAAAGCTCCTGGCCCGGATGGGTTTAGTAGCGAATTTTATTAAAAAATTAAGGATTTAATTTCTCCACGCTTACAAGCCCTTTATATTCAAGCATTTAAAGAACAGACTTTACTACAAACTCGTGCTGAATCAACTATTACATTAATTCCAAAAAAAGATAAAAAATCTTGAGGAGCCTGGATCCTACAGGGCAATAGCCCTTTTAAACACGGATCAGGAGATACCAGCTAAGACTTTGGCTCGTAGATTAAGCTTGGTTATCGGTAAACTAATACATCCAGAACAAATTGGGGTTATACGTAAACGACACTCGTTTTATAATTTGAAACGTTTGTTTAACATAATATATTCGCAGAGAATGCCAAATGAACAATGAATAATCTAACAATGATTTCTCTAGATGCAGAAAAAGCTTTCGACCAAGTGGAATGGTCTTATCTTTTCACAGTGTTGGAAAAATTTCAATTGGGAGAAAACTTTACTTTATGGGTGAAGCTTTTATAACACTAATCCGTCAGCTAGAATAGTAGTCTCCTCAAGTCGCTCTTCAGGCGACTTGAGGAGACTACTTATGACCATGCAGGCGTCACGCCACAACCATGTGGTGACAGCGTAGTTGCATGCAGTCGCCCAAACAAATCGCCTAAGTGGGACAGGGGCTTAACTCTCCCCCTCAACCCCACTCTCCCGCCTTCTCGCCATAAACCCTGACACCCGTACTAATCAAGAATCTATACATCTCTGCCTTAAAAATATCCATTGACTTGGCCTCCACAGTGTATTGGATCGTCCGTGGTGCTATTTAATGGTGGAGCAGACAGAAGGAGTCCAAAGGTCTATTTCTGTTCCTATTGCTTATATTTTTTAAATATCTTTGTTCAATTCTTAAAGGTCTGATATCCTTTCTTTCACACAGACAGACGGAGAGGCGGGACTGGAGGACTGCCTCATAAAGAGTGAAGCATCTGTGGAAGGAATGAACAGTCGACATCTCAAGATAGGTCCATTCACTCCACAGATGCCGCCTAACCCACTGAGTTTCTCCTGTACTTCGTGTCTCGATCAAGATTCCAGCATCTGCAGTTCCTTATGTTTCCATCACGCTTAGAGTCATAGAGTGATACTAGGTATGTTACAAAACTTACCTTGAGTGGCGCTGCAGTTCCGCCGCTCCCCGTGTGCGCGACTTTGGCGCCTTTCAGAGGGGGGCGGGTTTAAAATGCTGTTTTTTGCCAGACAATTCAAATCGATCCATGTCAGGGGATTTCATCACTAAAGAGAAATCGCTCCAACATTTGATTTATGAAGGTATTTTTAAACTACACTAGATCATTTATTAGCTAGAATAATTTAAAAATCATCTTCTAAAGCCGTGAGCGCCGACAACGGGAAGGATTTTACGTAGGGGAGAAAAGAAAGTACACAGTTTATTTTTACATAAAAACGTGGTTCTTAGGAAGCCTTTAATCATATTTTCATGTTGCGAAAAGGGGACAAAAAATATATACGAACCGGCTGTATTTTTCCTGCCGACTGTGGGTTAAATTCACTGCAAACCGCAACGTTCCAATCCACCGCGTTCCACTAAAACCCACTCGCAAGTTAATTTAAATGGCCATTAATTTACAGGAATTACACACTAAATTCCTTCCATTTGGCCTATAAATTCATGAAAATTAGATTTTAAAATCATGTTATATTGTGAATTATTGTGTGAATGTTATTTGGACACTTAGGCAATTTAAAAAAAGTTTATCTTTTCTTAAGAAATGGATAGATGTTTAGATCTAGTAATTGAAATTTGTAATTAGCTACAATTAGGTAACTCACTAATTATATGCTTTAATTTCAGGTCATCCAAGTACGATTGTTTCATATTTGTTTCAGAATGCTTCAATCTATAATAACTGAAAATTTCATTCAGTTCTCTTAATTTTTAAGAAAGTTATGGGCTTTTGACTGTCCTAGATCACAGCTTTTGAGTTAAGTCAATGGAAAGGCAATGGGGAACAAGATGCTAATTTCTGAGTATGAAAATGGCCATAACTATTTTAATACTGAAGATATGAAAGTGAATTAAACTTGTTTTTATTCTTTATCTGATGGGATAAATTGCAGACTTGATTTTTAAAATCTCAAAATTTTGTAACATTGCTAGTGATACAGTGTGGAAAACAGCCCTTCGGCCCAACGTGCCCACACCGGCCAACATGTCCCAGCTACACTAGTCCCAACCCTGCCAGTTTTTCTTTGCATAATAGCTGGAATATTTAATGGTTCCTTGTTTTTGCAGCTCACACCAAGCCCTCTGTGATGGTTTCTGCCATGTTCACCTCTAGAATGTGGTGTACAAATCCACGTCAACAACATTGATACCTGTGTGTTTAGTTGTCATATGCCTGGCTTCGATCCCGACTACGGGTGCTGTATGTACGGAGTCTGTACGTTGTTCCAGTGAACTGCGCGGGTTTTCACCGAGATCTTCGGTTTCCTCCCACACCCCAAAGACGCACAGGTTTGGGCAGTCACAGTGTCCCAACGATAGAGTTGCTGCCTTACAGTGCTTGCAGCGCCAGAGACCCGGGTTCGATACTGACCGCAGGTGCTGTCTGTACGGAGTTTGTGCGTTCTCCCTGTGACCTGCGCGTGTTTTCGCCGAGATCTTCGGTTTCCTCCCACACTCCAAAGACGTACAGGTTTGTAGGTTTAATTGGCTTGGTACAAATGTGTACCGTCCCTAGTGTGTGTGTAGGGTAGCGTTAATGTGCTGGGATCACTGGGTGGGCCAAAGGGCCTGTTTCCGCGCTGTATCTCTAAACTAAACTAAACAATGTTAATGGATGACCTGAAAGTTGTTGCAGAATTCCTTAAACGTCTGTAGTTACAGCTCAATGGCACCGTATCATTCGTACCACATCAACCTCTTCTTCTAGCTCTCTGACAAAGAGCAATCCAACCAAGACCTCAACGGTGGAACAGGCGGAGGACGATGGCTGACTTTAGTGGAGCGTCACAACGGCTGGGAAGGCGGATGAAGGCTGCAGCAGGAAAGGGTCCCCGGTCGTCTTGGACTCCATGCCACTGGATCCTGGCCCATGAATTGCCAAGGACCATGGGGTGGCTGGCTGTGCACCAGTCTCCCCACGTTAAACAAAGTCGCGCACGGGCGTCCTCCATAGGAGAGGGCAGTCATTTTTGTTTCGAGTGACCGCCCATGATATTTTTAACCTGAGTTTGAGAAAAGGAACAGAAACTAAATGAACCAACTCTCTGCTGACCTTTATTTCCTGTTCAGCTTCAGTTAATTGTGGGTGTTATCCTCAGTGTCTTAACTTTCTCAAATAGGTACACGCCTTGCTCCGTTTCGTGCAGTCTTGCGCTATATTCCTGAAGCGCTGCCGTACATTCGTCCTCCAGTTAAGAGGGCGGCACGGTGGCGCAGCTGCCTCACAGCGCTGGAGACCCGGGTTCGATCCTGACTACGGGTACGGAGTTTGTACGTTCTCCCCGTGACCTGCGTGGGTTTTCTCCAAGATCTTCGGTTTCCTCCCACACTCCAAAGGCGTACAGGTTTGTAGGTTAATTGGCTTGGAGTAAGTGTAAATTGTCCCTAGTGTGTGTAGGGCAGTGTTAATGTGCGGGGATCGCTGGTCGGTGCGGACTCAGTGGGCCGAAGGGCCTGTTTCTGCGCTGTATCTCTAAACTAAACTATGCTATATGTTAAGGTGTCAGTGGGTGAGCAATGGCTTATTGTTATATATAAGGAAGTAAGATAAATTAAGCCATCTAATCTATCTAACTCTCTTAAATCCATCCAGTGATTTGGTCTCCACTGCCTTCTGTGGCAGATAATTCCACAAAAAATTCACAACTCTCTGGGTGAAAACGTTTTTTCTCACCTCAGTCTTAAATGGGCCCTTTATTCTAAGACTGTGATCCCTGGTTCTGGACTCGTCCAACATTGGGAACATTTTTCCTTCATCTAGCTTATCCAGTCCTTTTATAATTGTACATGTTTCTATAAGATTCCCCCTCATCCTTCTAAACTCAGGTGAATACAAGCCTAGTCTTTTCAATCTTTCCTCATATGACAGTCCCGCCATCCCAGGGATCAATCTCGTGAACCTACGCTGCACTGCCTCGATCACAAGGATGCCCTTCCTCAAATTAGGTAGAATGAGGTAGACATTAAAGAAAAATGTAAAAATTGTCCCGAGTGTGTGTCGGGTAGTGTTAAAGTGTGGGGATCGCCGCTCGGTGCGGACTCGGAGGGCTGAAGGGCCTGTTTCCGCGCTGTATCTCTGCACCTCAAAACTAAACAAAATCACAAAAGTAGGTGAACTACCCATTGTTTCTTCAGGGACAACTAACAATCTGCTGGAGGAACTCAGCAGGTCAAGCAGCATTGGTGGGGGAGAGGAATTGCGTTTCGGGTGGACATTGTGCATCTGCACTAATGGAAGAGAGCCAGGCTAGAGAGGAGAGGGGAGTGGTGAGATGGGAGTAGTAGGTGGCTGGTGGGCTGAGGAGGGGTGAAGGGCGGACTCGGGTAGGGAACGAGGAGAAGGCGTGGCGTTGTGGTGCCCACCCAGTCCGCGCCGTCCAGCGATCCCCGCACGACCCTACACACACTGTGGGGACAATTTACATTAATACCAAGCCAATGAACCTGCAACAGTTATGGGCCAAGTAGGTGGACCTTGCTTCACATAAAATGACTTTTAAACCTGCTCCGCAGCAATAAGTAATCTCTCAGAAGGTAGCAAAGGGTTAATTCGGACGAGGACTGATAAAGTATGAGGATCTTGAGACGTGATGAGATGTGCTGGGAAACATGAAGACAGATACAAAATGCTGGAGTAGGTAACTCAGCGGGACAGGCAGCGTCCTTGGAGAGAAGCAATGGGTGATGTTTCAGGTCGAGTCAATTCTTCAGACTGAAGAAGGGTCTCGACCAGAAACGTCACCCATTTATTCTATCCAGAGATGCAGCCTGTCCGCTGAGTTACTTACTCCAGCATCTTGTGTCTGTCTTCAGTGTAAACCCGCATCTGCAGTTCCTTCCGACAGGCTGTGAAACACGAGCCACATTCCCCATTTCAGGAGTCACCTCTCAGCATAGGCAGGCATTAATTAGTTTAGTTTGGTCTAGTTTAGAGACACAGCATGGAAAGTTGAGTAGAGGAGCAAAGAGGTCCTCCTGCAGTTGTACAGGGCCCTAGTGAGACCGCACCTGGAGTATTGTGTGCAGTTTTGCTCCCCTAATTTGTGGAAGGCCTCTTCTTGCTATTGAGGGAGTGTAGCGTAGGTTCACAAGGTTAATTCCCGGGATGGCGGGACTGTCATATGCTGAGAGAATGGAGCGGCTGGGCTTGTACACTCTGGAATTTAGAAGGAT
This sequence comes from Okamejei kenojei, assembly GCA_035221665.1. NCBI lineage: Eukaryota > Metazoa > Chordata > Chondrichthyes > Rajiformes > Rajidae > Okamejei > Okamejei kenojei. The sequence continues at coordinate 7,379,220 of CM069132.1, read as the reverse complement.
GAGAGGATATCTTATTGAAACATATAAGATTATTAAGGGTTTGGACACGCTAGAGGCAGGAAACATGTTCCTGATGTTGCCCAAGCGAAAGCAAAGAAGAGCAAAGAGGTCCTCCTGCAGTTGTACAGGGCCCTAGTGAGGCCACACCTGGAGTATTGCGTACAGTTTGGTCTCCAAATCTGAGGAAAGACATTCTTGCCATAGACGGGGTACAGAGAAGGTTTGCCAGACTGATTCCTGGGATGTCAGGACTTTCATATGAAGAAAGACTGGATAGACTCGGCTTGTACTCGCTGGAATTTAGAAGATTGAGGGGGTTCTTATTGAGACTTACAAAATTCTTAAGGGTTTGGAGAGGCTAGATGCAGGAAGATTGTTCCAGATGTTGGGGAGGTCCAGAACAAGGGGTCACAGTTTAAGGATAAGGGGGAAATCTTTTAGGACCGAGATGAAAAAAACTATTTTTCACACAGAGTGGTGAGTCTCTGGAATTCTCTGCCACAGAAGGTAGTTGAGGCCACTTCATTGGCTATATTTTGGAGTTAGATGTGGCCCTTGTGGCTTAAGGGATCAGGAGGTATGGAGAGAAGTCAGGTGCGGGATACTGAGTTGGATGATCAGCCATGATCATATTGAATGGCGGTGCAGGCTCAAAGGGCCAAATGGCCTACTCCTGCACCTATTTTCTATGTTTCTATTTCATTTCACTTAAAGCCAGGTTAGACACAATAGACAATAGACGCAGGAGTAGGCCATTCGGCCCTTCGAGCCAGCACCGCCATTCAATGTGATCATGGCTGATCATCCACAATCAGTATCCCGTTCCTGCCTTCTCCCCATATCCCCTGACTCCGCTATGTTTAAGAGCCCTACCTAGCTCTCTCTTGAAAGCATCCAGAGAACCTGCCCCCACCGCCCTCTGAGGCAGAGAATTCCACAGACTCACCACTCTCTGTGAGAAGAAGTGTTTCCTTGTCTCCGTTCTAAATGGCTTAATCCTTATTCTTAAACTGTGGCCCCTGGTTCTGGACTCCCCCAACATCGGGAACATGTTTCCTGCCTCTAGTGTGTCCAAACCCTTAACAATCTTATATGTTTCAATGAGATCCCCTCTCATCATTCTAAACTCCAGAGTGTACAAGCCCAGCCGCTCCATTCTCTCAGCATATGACAGTCCCGCCATCCTGGGAATTAACCTTGTAAACCTACGCTGCACTCCCTCAATAGCAAGAATGTCCTTCCTCAAATTAGGGGACCAAAACTGCACACAATACTCCAGGTGTGGTCTCACTAGGGCTCTGTACAACTGCAGAAGGACCTCTTTGCTCCTATATTCGATTCCTCTTGTTATAAAGGCCAACATGCCATTCGCTTTCTTCACTGCCTGCTGTACCTGCATGCTTACTTTCATAGACTGATGTACAAGGATCCCCAGATCCGTTGTACTTCCCCCTTTTCCCAACTTGACACCATTTAGATAGTAATCTGCCTTCCTGTTTTTGCTACCAAAGTGGATAACCTCACATTTATCCGCATTAAACTTCATCTGCCATGCATCTGCCCACTACCCCAACCTGTCCAAGTCACCCTGCATTCTCATAGCATCCTCCTCACAGTTCACACTGCCACCCAACTTTGTACCTCAAATTTGGTAATGTAACTTTGAATCCCTTCATCCAAATCATTGATGTATATTGTAAATAGCTGCGGTCCCAGAATCAAGCCTTGCGGTACCCCACTAGTCACTGCCTGCCATTCTGAAAGGGACCCGTTAATCCCTACTCTTTGTTTCCTGTCTGCCAACCACTTCTCTATCCATGTCAGCACTCTACCCCCAATATTATGTGGCGTAAATTTGCCCGCTAATATCCTATGTGGGACCTTATCAAATGTTTTCTGAAAGTCCAGGTACACTACATCCACTGGCTCACCTTTGTCCATTTTCCTAGTTACATCTTCAAAAAATTCCAGACGATTAGTCAACAGGCCCTTAATCCGACACAAAATGCTGGAGTAAATCAGCGGGACAGGCAGCATCTCTGGAGAGAAGGAATGGGTGACGTTCCGAGTCGAGACCATTTTCAGACTGAGAGTCGGGGGGGGAAAAGGAAATGAGAGATATATTGACGGGGATGTAGAGAGATATAGAACAAATGAATGAAAGATATGCAAAAAAGTAACGATGATAAAGGAAACTGGCCATTGTTAGCGGTGTGCTAGGGGAGAACGAGAAGCCGGGTGTGACTTCGGTGGGAGAGGGATGGAAAGAGAGGGAATGCCGGGGTCGCTTGAATTTGGAGAAATCAATATTCCTCCAACCTCATCTACTGTATCCGCTGTTCCAGCTGTCAACTTCTCTACTTCGGCGAGGCCAAACGCAGGCTCGGCGATCGTTTCACTTAACACCTCCGCTCAGTCTGTCTTAACCTACCTGATCTCCCGGTGGCCCAGCACTTCAACTCCCCTCCCATTCCCAATCTGACCTTTCTGTCCTGGACCACCTCCACCGTCAGAGTGAGGCCCAGTGCAAATTGGAGGAACAGCACCTCATGTTTCGCTTGGGTAGCTTACACCCTAGCGGTATGAACATTGACTTCCCTAACTTCAAATATCCCTTGCTTTCCCCCTCTCTCCATCCCCTCACCCTTCCCAATTCTACCACCAGTCTCACTGTCTAAAACTACATTCTATCTCTGTCCTGGCATCAGTCTGAAGAAGGGTCTTGACCCTGAAACGTCACCCCTTCCTTCCCTCCAGAGATGCTGCCTGTCCCGCTGAGTTACTCCAGCATTTTGTGTCTCCCTTCAATATTCATACCACTGGGTTGTAAGCTGCCCGTGAAAGCAGCCAAGCACACACAAGCAGTGGGAGTCGTCAGCTGCAAAGTCAATGTTAAAAGTCACTTCCCGAGCACTTAGACGCAGAGCTATAAGTACAATCTCCTCACGCAAATGTCCAGGGTGCTCGATCCTCAACGTTCTTTCCCTTCATCTGAAACAACATGCACCACCTCAATTCAATTCTCATCCACCACCAATCTCCGCACTCCGTGACGCATGCCTAACATTCCTGGGTGGAATTATCTGACCGATAAGTGATTGCCGCAACAAACTATTCTTCAATGGGCCAAATAAAATTTTGACATCTCTCTATATCACATTCTATATCTCTCGTTTCCCTTACCCGACTCTCAGTCTGATTCTAATCCCTGTCCAACGTAAGCTATTTTTTAAGCGACTACAGGTGACTAGGCTGTCGCCACATGGTCGCCGGGTTGCCTGTATGGTCGTGAGCAGTCTCTTCAGTCGCCCAAAGAATCGTAGCATCTCTCTGGTCTCCGCTGGATTTTCAACATGTTCAAAAATTTTTTGGCGGCAGTGGGTTGACGCCAATGAGCGTAGCTTATCTTCTCCTGACGCAAGTGCTGTCGTAGGTTGTCACTGGGTGGCGTAGGTTGGCGCCGGTGCTGACTTTGGTGAATTCCATTGGTGACTACCTATGTCAACAGGTACCGGCGACTGAATTGTCCTCAGTTGTCTTCAATTGTCGCCGACAGGGTGGTTGCTTGTAGGGTTGTCGCGGCTGGTTGGTAGGTTGACTCCTGTTGTCGTAGCTTGTCGTGCGTGGACGTCGGTTGTCGTAGGTGTGGCCACAGTTCTAATGGTCGTCGGTAGCTTGCCGACAAGGAGGTGGTAGGTTGTTGTAGCTTGTCGCAGACATTGGCGTCGGGAAGGGTCCAGTTGCATGTGTTTCAGCAACCTGCTACGACTGTGACAGTCGCCGGCAGTCACCTAAAATAAAAAAAAAAAAAAAAAAAATCGCCTAAGTGGGACAGGCCCTTAACAGGGTTACATCTTTCTGCTGAAGATGGACACAAAATGCTGGAGTAACTCAGCGGGGCAGGTAGCATCTCTGGAGAGAAGGAATGGGCTTCTCGCCAGAGATGTTGCCTGCCCCGCTGAGTTACACCAGCATTTTGTGTCCATCTTTGGTCTAAACCAGCAGCCGCAGTTCCTTGCTGCACATCTTTCTGCTCGGTTAAGTGCTGCAAAACGCCATTTCGCAGGAGGCCCATCCTTTGATGCTGTGTTTCCTGTAAGGCTGACAGGAAGTGGTGGTAGCATCAACAATTC
>CM069132.1:7097587-7370087 GCA_035221665.1 Okamejei kenojei | reverse complement strand
CTGGTATGCCTGTGACTATTTTGAGACCTGACCCCCTTCCGGTCTGCTCAAGTATTTATAACATAATATTATATATTATAATTTACAGATGTTATCATCCTGTACCATCACAATTATGTAGCGACTGAACCTGCTGCACTAAACCAGTGCCAGAAGGATAACTACCTAATAAACTCCAGCCAAATTTAAGGATATAGCTGCAGCCTCCTGGTGAAATAGTGTTCACAAATGTCAACATTGCATATGGCATTATATTGGTCCTGGGACCTATGTTGAAGATAGCCTACCCCTTGATAACCCAATTAACGGCCGTATAACTCCATAATTAATAAACGATAATTTAGCATGAACTCGAAACATTAGCAATCAATAACATTTGCCATGGAACATAAGCATAACAAACTCTTTCATCTCCTGGAAAAGAAAATTCTGCGGTTTTGAGCTGTGCAAACACTTTGAACACATAGAAGGATAGATGTAACAACCCAAACCTTAGGGCAGTTTATTAAACCTGCAGAACATAATTTGAGTTTATCATACAACAACTGATTTCCCAAGCCTCAGGCTGAACCAGCAAATTACGTTTAAAATAACCAAATAAGGTTATATTATTCGCGACAAATCAGGAATCAATTTGCATAATCACTCAATAGGAAATTAAGCGGCCTCTTAATGACTTTATTTGAAACCTCAATTGATAAACAAAATGGACGGAGCCATAAAAGTCCTTCCTACTCCTTTTTAGCGAAAATGTATGTTTCGCCACTGTAATGCCACATATTTTGCAACCAGTGAAATAAACATGAACCATGTTAGGTGTTCCAGTAACCAGAATTTCATAATATAGTGTAATTCAACACCAATTCTGTGTTGCCATTAACCTATACTTGATGATTCTCCTGTGACAACAAGATATGTAACCATTCCATGGGTCTTTAACTGATTGCACCCTCATGACTAACATATGCCATCATCATAATGTATCAACCTGTGCATCACAATATGCACATTTGTCCAATCACTCTTTAACCCATACGATGCCCGTAGGGTCTATAGGTAGTTGATACCCACAACAGACATTTTTTGCAAATCATGCAAATCTCCTCCACCTCCAAACTCGAGATGATATTTGCAACTTGGTATCTGCCGTAAACAGCAACTGTGGCCCGATTTCCGAAACGGTCTTGTAAGACAATCTTGGTCCTTCTACTGAACCTGCGCAATGCTAAACTGCTTGAAAAGCTAGAACAGACCATTTTACATGATTAGACCCCTCAAATTAGCTGATAATGTCTCAATCATTTGTAATGTATAACTAAGTGTACACCTTACCAAGCTGTAAGTGGTCCCTTAATTGTAGAGTAGCACAGGTACAGTGCATGGAACCTCTGGCCAGCCTTCATGCTGCCACCAACTTCAGTGAACCGCTTACTGCCAATAAAGACGTGGGGTGCATTATCACCAAAACTATGAAACCTTGCTTGTTCCAATAGCTTGTGCTTTGTCCTCCAGGTTTCGCCTATGGAAAGGTCTTACCTGAATAGAAGATTTGGCGGCCAACTGTAATGCCCCCCTTAGAGCGGTATTCACTGCATATGTGTTTGGGATGGTAACTTTCTGGCCAGGCATAGACCTCTGGGCACATGCCCTGAATCCCTTGGGCATGCTCTATGGCTATACCCTCAGACTCGGCATTAGACTATACCGATCCCACATGCTCTCCTCTTACGTGAGGGAGCCATTAAGCAGCCCTGATACAAGGTGCTGCTGGCGCAGCTTCAGCAATACGCCGACTTTGCCATGGCCCCAGCGTCAGAATAATACTGACGCAACATGCTCTCCTCCTACATGAGGGAGACCTTAAGCAGGCCTGCTAAAAAGCGCTGCTGACACAATTTCCTATTTAGGGCCATTAGCACCATTTTGTAATATAATTAAAGATTTACTTAACAACAACTGGAGCAGTAATGAACACTGTTTGTCCATCCTTGTGACTTTATTAATTTCACCTGGAGAAACAAGGTGTGTTAACAATGACCTATCAGGCACTTAATAGTTAACCATTTAACAAGATAAGTTGTCTTACTTGCACAGCAGAATCACATCTATACAATTAACAATTAATCTAACGACTAGTATACCTGTTACCAGAGTTTATTGACAGCCATCTGTTGCTAGGGGCGGCATCACAGCCAATTGAATACCTAAAAGTGAATCCCAACATCCTACAAGTCTATTTGATAGACTTAATCTAGCTGGATGGAGGAGCCCAATTTCTCAAATATAGTTTAAGACTTAACAGATCCTGTTATATTGCCTTATCCTAACAATGACCCCTCATCCCCCATGATCACTGTAAATGGGAATACCCTACTAAACAGCTATTCCCATAAAGCAGCCCTGAAGAAGGTACCGCTGGCGCCCATAAAGCAGCCCTGAACAAAGGTGCTGCTGGCGCGGCCTTTCCCATAGGCCAGTATTTGCCATAGATTTGGCGTTCTCGTGAAGCAGCCCTGAGCAAAGGTGCTGCTGGCATAACCTCTCCAATAGGCTAGCCTGCCATAGCTTGGCATCCCCATGAGCAGTCCTGAACAAAGGTACTGTTGGCACAACCTTTCCCATAGGCTGGCACTGCCATAACTTGGCATTCCCATGATGCAGCCCTTCCCAAAGGTGCTGCTGGCTCAGCCTCTGCCATAGGCTGCCATTGCCATAAACTTTACTACTGATCCACCTCCTGCCTAAAGGAGTTTCTCTAAATTCATTCCCAGAGGTGAACCTACCAAATCTTTCTTAATTACTCTGACTATTTTGTCAGCTGTCCACGTATCCTGGGGATTATTGTGGTTAGGGAACCCCATAAATGAATTTCCCCTCCCCGGGAATCAATCCCCGGGCACCCGGGCTACTCATTTACGTGAATGAAACCCCATTTCTTGGGGACTACTGTGGTCTGGGAACCGCATACACTTGAGTTTCCCCACCACCGGGAACCCAGGCTGACCGTTCAGGTCCGTTAAGCCCCATCCCCTAGGGACTACTGCGGTCTGGAACCGCACTATTCTCGGGTATCCCCTCCCCGGGAACCCAACATGTGGAGTCACTGACCACGTTATCAGTGACTCCGATCGCAAACCCGACATTCGCCAGCTCCCCGCTCCCGCGGACGGGTCAGGTTTTCCCCCCCAAAGCCCTAGGCTGGTTCACTCGTGGGCCTCGCGACCATCCCGCAAGAACCCCGGAGGTTCCTGAAGGAAACCTAGAACAGGTAAGAAATGGCACTTACCTGAAACTTTTTTAGACTTACCGTTGGAGGAGCTGCGCTGCTACACAGTCGTCTGCACGAACGGCTGTACGGGGTTCTTCACGTAGTCACTCACGTGACTCCGAAGTAAAATCTTCCTCTTTATTAGATAGTGAAGATGGTTGTGAAAAATTGCAGCAGAACCTGGATCGATTGGCCAGGTGGGCTGAGGAATGGTTGATGGCTGGACCAACACGGTGAATGGTAGGCCACTGGGTAGTGTTGTAGAGCAGAGGGATCTAGGAGTACAGGTGCACGGCTCCTTGAAGGTCAGGTCGCAGGTAGATTAGGTGGTCAAAATAGCTTTTGGCACATTAGCCTTCATCAGTCAGAGTATTGAGTATAGACCACCAGGGGAGCCGGGGAGATGGCAGCCCTGCCGGCAGTCTGTTCGTTTTTTCTTTCCTTTTGTTATTTTTTAGTTTGTTAAAAGTTTTTGTTTTAATGTTCTTCGGTTTGTTTTATGTGGGGGGGGGGGGGGGGATCGGGGGAAACTTTTTTCAGGTTCTTGCCCTCCCGGAGATGTGATCAATTTGCGGATCGCATTCTCCGGGCTCTGCGGCCTACCATCGCTGGAGCTGGAAGCCGCCTCGGACTGTCGTGAGCCCCACCGCGGGGCGCAGACTTAACATCGGAGCGGATCCCTTGCCTGGGATCGCTGCCTCCGCGGCCTGCGGACATACCATCAAGAGCTCGCAGTCTCCGGAGAGGCTGAGTCGGGAGCTCCAACACCGCGGAAGGTTCGACCAGCCCCGACGCGAGGTTCGATCGCCCGGCGCGGGGGAGCTGACAACCCCCAGATGCAGGAGCTGATCGCCTCGAAGCAGAGGGCCCAAATGCTGCCGGCTACGGGAGGCAAGATCATCCCGTCAACGGAGGGCTCGAGGCCCCCGACTGAGGCAGAACAAAAGACTTGAACTTTATTTCGCCTTCCATCACAGTGAGGAGTGTGTAGCAGTCACTGTGGTGGATGTTCATGTTAAAATGTGGTTTTGAGTGATCTGTTGCTTTTAATTGTATGACTGACCTGGCCAATGAAATTCCTCGTATGTTGCAAAACACACTTGGCGAAAAGAGTGTGATTCTGATTCTGATTCTAATTCTGAAGTTGGGAGGTCATGTTGCAGTTGTATAAGACGTTGGTGAGACCACATTTAGAATAATGTGTTCAGTTGTGTGCACCATGTTATGGGAAAGATATTGTCAAGCTTGAAAGGAATCAGAGAAGATTTACAAGGATGTTGCCAGGACTAGAGGGTGTGAGCTATAGGAAGAGGTTGAGTAGGCTGGGTCTCTATTCCTTGGAGCGCAGGAGGATGAGGGGAGATCTTATTGAGGTGTACAAAATCATGAGAGGAATAGATCGTGTAGAAGCACAGAGTCTCTTGCCCAGGGTAGAGTCGAGGACCAGAGGACATGGGTTCAAGGTGAAGGGGAAAAGATTTAACAGGAATCCGAGGGGTAACATTTTCACACAAAGGGTGGTGGGTGTATGGAACAAGCTGCCAGAGAAGGTAGTTGAGGCTGGGACTATCCCAACATTTAAGAAACAGTTAGACAGGTACATGGATAGGACAGGTTTGGAAGGATATGGACCAAACACAGGCAGGTGGGTCTAGTGTAGCTGGGACATGTTGGCCGGCGTGGGCGTTCGTTCGCTCATGTGTCAGATGATGTATAGCTTGCTGTTGGCTTTTGTCGCCGTTCAACGGTTTGACAGAATTGGTCGCCCGACGCGTTGCAGAGTGCGTCGTGTCGCTGTTTCCGGGGGTCGCCACAAGGAGGCGTCTGTCATGATCCCCGCCGGCGTGGGCAAGTTGGGCTGAAGGGCCTGTTTCCACACTGCATCACTCTATGACTCCATGACTCTCTCTGGAGGACCTAGACAACAAAGATTCCAACGTCAGTCTCTTTGAATCTAATATATTGTTATCATGTGTATAGTGAAATGTCTATTTATTAACTATAGCTCTGCCTTAAATGCCATAATCCTCTCCAAAGTCACTTACGAGAAGAAATAAATTATCTTCCAATAAACTGTTATAACTTAACCTCTTAGCCTCCTCCTCCCCAGTAAAAAGAGTCCCAGTCAATGTAGTCTCCCATTGAATCTCAAGGCCTCCTACCCCAACAACATCCTGTGGATGTCCTATGCAGCCTCTCCATCTTAGTCACATCCTTCCTATAGCATAGTGGGCAGAACTGCACACAGGACCCCAGGTGCGGTCTCACCAATCTTTGTACAGCTAGAACATAACATCACAACTCTTGTACTCAATGTTCTGATTGTTCAGTTTATTTCCTAAAAGCCCTGTCCCACTGTACGAGTTCATTCAAGAGCTCTCCCGAGTTAAAAAAAAATAATCAAACTCGTGGTACGCACGGAGAATGAACGTAGCGGGTACGTCGGAGCTCGGGGACGTCGCTTAGCGGCTCGTAACGCTAACGGCAGGTACTCGGGAAACGCGGTAAGCTCGGGAAGACTCGTGAAGATTTTTCAGCATGTTGAAAAATGTCCACGAGAGCCCCGAGTACCCACGAGCGGCCGTTACCGTAAATCTCCGTGTTCGAATCAGGGCCAAACTCGGGAGAGCTCTTGAATGAACTCGTACAGTGGGACAGGGCTTTAAGTTTCACACAAAGGCAGCAGTTGAGAGGTCTAGGAAGGAACTGCAGATGCAGGTTTAAATCGGAGATAGACACAAAAAGCTGGAGTAACTCTGTCTGACGAGATTTTTGTGTCTATCGGCAGTTGAAAGGTACTGCACTCCCAATAAGGTTGGATAAGATAGTTTCACAGTTTAGAATCAAACACATAACAAGTTGTGTTTCCCAATAAAGCTTCACTCTTTAGTGAAATTGCAACTGTGGGGAAATTGTCTTTCCGTTGCTACCATCCGAAGAATGGTGTCAATGTGAAAGGAAATCAGTTTCATAACGTGGAGAAACTGATGATCACAATCTTTTCTTCTTATTCTCCTTTCATGTGGCATGGGTTCGATCCCGACTACGGGTGCTGTCTGTACAGAGCTTGTACGTTCTCCCCGTGCCCTGCGTGGGTTTTCTCCGAGATCTTCGGTTTCCTCCTACACTCCAAAGACATACGGGTTTGTAGGTTCATTGTAAATTGTCCCAAATGTGGGTATGATAGTGTTAATGTGCGGGGATCGCTGGTTGGTGCGGACTCGGTGGGCCAAAGGGCCTGTTTCCGGCTGTATCTCTAAACTAAACTCAACTAAACTAAACTGAAGTGAGAGACATACAAAATGCTGGAGTAACTCAGATGAACAGGCAGCATCTTTGGAGAGAAGGAATGGGCGCCGTTTCGGGTCGAGACCCTTCTTCAGGCTCGTCAGGGGAAAGGGAAACGAGAGACAGAGACGGTGATGTAGAGAGATAACGAACAAATGAATCAAAGATATGCAAAAAAGTAACCATGATAAAGGAAACAGGCCGTTCCTAGGTGTTTGCTAGGTGAGAACGAGAAACTTGTGAAGGAATCCTGTACACACATACTTGTTTTGATTGCGATATATTTTCTGTCTGAAAATCTGACCACAATAGCCTATGGATCTATAAATGTAATATTGTGGGGGAAAAAAATCATCCAGGCAAACTTTGGATGCCCAGCTATAGAATCAACAGCCATCAGGAAAATATGTCAATGGACCCTTGATAAAAGTCAATGACTGCAAGTTGAAGCAGCGAATGCTCTGGGCAGAATAGGAAGGAACTGCAGACGCCGGTGTTCTCACTATAACAGCGGGCATAGACATTTTGGCAAGCAAATCTCGGGAAAACAGTTCTCTCATTGAATGTACTTGTGTCTTCAGTGCTTTAGAAGTCATTACGATTTTATTGAGTAAAAATTTATGCTTACAAATGAAGAGACTCATAAATGTTAAACCATCATAAATTTAGAGATAGCATGGTTACTTTAACTAACATGAGCTGCAGAAGGGTTAACAGATTAAATGAACTTCAATGGGTTATGTCCTGTCATTGGAATCACTTGCGAAAACCAAGGTTAAAAATATGATCAAATCCTTTGACGTTATGTGTGAACAGTGAGCTCAGATAACATCGGTATTAAAATGGGAAGGAAATGAAGGAATATAAACTGGCGCAGAACATTGAGTAAAGGTTCAGAAAAATAAGCACAAGACAAGATAGTTTTGTTTAGTTTAGAGAAATGACGTGGAATCAGACTATTCGGCCTACCGACTAACAATCACCCAACACTAGTTCTATCCTACACTCTTGGGAAAATTTACTGAAGCCAATTAACCTGTATGGGCTTTGGAGTGTGGGGGGGTGGGGGGGGGGGGGGGGGAACTGGAGCACCCGGAGAAAACCCACGCAGTCACCGGGAGAGCGTACATATTGTCAAGCTGGAAAGGGTACAGAGGAGATTTACAAGGATGTCGCCTGGGCTAGAGGGTGTGAGCTATAGGGAGAGGTTGAGTAGGCTGGAACTATATTCCTTGGAGCGCAGGAGGATGAGGGGTGATCTTATAGAGGTGTATAAAATCATGAGAAGAATAGATCGGGTAGATGCACAGAGTCTCTTGCCCAGAGTAGGGGAATCGAGGACCAGGTGACATAGGTTTAAGGTGAAGGGGAAAAGATTTAATAAGAATCTGAGGGGTTGCTTTTTCACACAAAGGGTGGTGGGTGTATGGAACAAGCTGCCAGAGGAGGTCATTGAGGCTGGGACTATCCCAACGTTTAAGAAACAGTTAGACAGGTTTGGAGGGATATGGGCCAAATGCAGGCAGGTGGGTCTAGTGTAGCTGGGACATGTTGGCCGGTGTGGGCAAGTTGGGCTGAAGGGCCTGTTTCCACACTGGATCACTCTATGACTCTATCTTAACCCTCGGAATACTCTCCAGTAAATTGCGTACCAGATGTTTTAAGCTCACCGGTCTTTAGTTGCTAGGCTTGCCCTTGCATCTTAAATCAAGGCACGAAATTAGCTACATCCAGTCTTCCAGCACCTCACCCATGTCTAATGATGATTCTTATCTCTCTGTCAGGTTTGGAGGGATATGGGCCAAATGCAGGCAGGTGGGTCTAGTGTAGCTTGGACATGTTGGCCGGTGTGGGCAAGTTGGGCTGAAGGGCCTATTTCCACACTGTGACTCTATGACTCTACCCCAATTTTATTTTCATTTTGCAGTGTCCGAGATGATGCTAGGTTTGGGAGTGATCACACCGACACTTGTAGTAGGGTGAACCTGCGTGATACATTTTATTTACAGTGGTGAGAAGGTCCAGGGCCGGGTGGGGCCGATGTCTCTCGCTATCGGGACGCATGTGCAGTGGCGCTGGCGGATCTCGGGCTTGTCCCGGCAGCTCAGTCCTGGGTTTTGCCTCTGAGTACGTGTGCAGTCCCTCGTTGACCATGGGCAGGAAGAGACACTGGCGTCTCAGGCTTGCCCCGGCCACTCAGTCTCAGCGTGTAGAGTTGTCACAGCCACGGTGGCGTAACGGTAGAGTTGTTGCCTTACAGCGTTTGCAGAGCCAAAGGGCAGGCTTGTACACTCTGGAGTTTAATTGACTAATCTTCTGGAATTCTTTGAGGAAGTAACCAGGAAAATGGACAAGGGAGAGCCAGTGGATGTAGAGTACCTGGACTTTCAGAAAGCATTTGATAAGATCCCACATAGGAGATTAGTGGGCAAAATGAGGGCAACATGGTATTGGGGGTAGAGTGCTGACATGGATAGAAAATTGGTTGGCAGACAGGAAACAAAGAGTAGGGATTAACGGGTCCCTTTCAGAATGGCAGGCAGTGACTAGTGGGGTACCGCAAGGCTCGGTGCTGGGACCACAGCTATTTACAATATACATCAATGATTTGGATGAAGGGATTCAAAATAACATTAGCAAATTTGCAGATGACACAAAGTTGGGTGGCAGTGTGAACTGTGAGGAGGATGCTATGTGAATGCAGGGTGACTTGGACAGGTTGGGTGAGTGGGCAGATGCATGGCAGATGACGTTTAATGTAGATAAATGTTAGGTTATCCACTTTGGTGGCAAAAACAGGAAGGCAGATTATTATCTGAATGGTGTCATGTTAGGAAAAGGGGAAGTACAACGGGATCTGGGGGTCCTTGTTCATCAGTCACTGAAAGTAAGCATGCAGGTACAGCAGGCAGTGAAGAAAGCGATTGGCATGTTGGCCTTTATAACAAGACGAGTTGAGTATAGGAGCAAAGAGGTCCTACTGCTGTTGTACAGGGCCCTAGTTTGACCACACCTGGAGTATTGTGTGCAGTTGTGGTCTCCAAATCTGAGGAAGGACATTCTTGCTATTGAGGGAGTGCAGTGTAGGTTCACCAGGTTAATTCCCGGGATGGCGGGACTGTCATATGTTGATATGATGGAGCGGCTGGGCTTGTACACTCTGGAGTTTAGAAGGATGAGAGGGGATCTTATTGAAACACATAAGATTGTTAAGCGTTTGGACACACTAGAGGCAAGAAACATGTTCCCGATGCTGTGGGAGTCCAGAACCAGGGGCCACAGTTTAAGGATAAGGGGTAAGCCATTTAGAACGGAGACGAAGAAATACTTTTTCTCACAGAGAGTGGGATTCTCTGCCTCAGAGGGCGGTGGAGGCCGGTTCTCTGGATACTTTCAAGAGGGAGCTAGATAGGGCTCTTAAAAATAGCGAAGTCAGGGGATATGGGGAGAAGGCAGGAACGGGGTACTGATTGGGGATGATCAGCCATGATCACATTGAATGGCGGTGCTGGCTCGAAGGGCCGAATGGCCTACTCCTGCACCTATTGTCTATTGTCTATTGTCTATTGTCTATTGACCTGGGTTCAATCCCGACTGCTGGTGCTGTCTGTACGGAGTTTGTACGTTCTCCCCGTGACAATCTGGGTTTTCTCCGAGATCTTTGGTTTCCTCCCACACTCCAAATCTAGGTTAATTGGCTTGGTGTATGTGTACATTGTCCCTAGTGTGTGTAGGATAGTGTTAATGTGCGGGGATTGCTAGTCTGTGCAGACTCGGCAGGCTGAAGGGCCTGTTTCCGCGCTGTATCTCTAAAACTAAAAAATAAATTAAAGAGACGCTGACTGTCTCGGGTTTCTTCCTGGCAGTCCAATCCGGTGGAGTTGGCGGTCGCAGGTTTTTACCCAGTGGCTCCGTCTTCCTTGAAGCTGCCACAGGGGAACACTGCAGGAAGGGAGGCTACCCACTTAGGAGAATTCTGGATAGGCATATAGATATGCAGAGAATAGAGGGCTATGGATTTTGTGCAGAAAGATAAGAGTTGACCTTTGCATCATGTGTAGCATAGACATTGTGGGTTGAAATGTGTAGGGAGGATTCGCAGATGCTGGTTTAAACTGAAGACAGACACAAAATGCTGGAGTAACTCAGTGGGACAGGCAGCATCTCTGGATAGAAGGAATGGGTGACGATTTGGGTCGAGACCAGTCTGAAGAAGTGTCTCGACCCGAAACATCACCCATTCCTTGTATCCAGAGATGCCACCTGTCTCGCTGAGTTACTCCTACATTTTGTGTCTGTCTTGTGGGTTTGAGGGCCTGTTCTTGCGATATACTGTTCTAGGTTATATGTAAACTCAATGTGAACAATTATTGCATTATTGTAACATAAACAACATTTGAGGAGATTGGGTCGACTGATGCACCCTGGCAAGGCAGCATTAGTGCCACGCACATACCTCCCCCAACACTCACCATCATGTACCCAGTAGGAGGGCATTGCATTGGCATTGACCCAGTAGATCCACGATCCTCAAGAGCCATTCCATGAAAATTTGGGCAAGATGCCAAAATCGCAGGCAATTTTGCAATCAGTCCCGAGAAAGAGGCTGGTGCAGAGTTTCAGAATCTGTAATCAATGAACAAGAGATATGTAACAAAAAGTCACAGAGACTCAGGCAAATGACTCCACATTGGTGCATGTCTAAACAGTTGCCAACATTGTTAAATTGCTCATCCCATTTCTATGCATGGAACATTAGTGTGAGGGTTACTGCTTTTTTTTTCTCGATGATATTTTACAATTATTGGCCTTGCTTATCCCGTCACAGATACTGGCTCTTGATTTCCCCTTGCTATTGCCTGTTATGGTTCACTTTTGATGCCTCAGCCAACAATGTCCTCCTTTGTGTCTGCAAAGCCCTCAATGGGCTTGACCCCACCTACATTAAAAGTCTGCTTACCCACCACACCACCTCCAGGTCGCTCAGATTGGCCGGCTTGGGGTTGCTGAACATCCCGCGGTCTAGGGATAAGCTCAAGGCCGACCGGGCCTTTGCGGTTGCAGCTCCTAGACTGTGGAACAGCGTCCCTCTTCCCATCAGAACGGCCCCCTCCATCGACTCCTTTAAGTCGAGACTAAAAACTCATCTCTACTCCCAAGCCTTTCTTGACGTCCTCCGAGCGAGGGCTATATGTGTGTAGTGATGTTTGTATTTAATCTATGAACCACTGTTGTTTGCTATACTATTCTTATACCAATGTAAAGCACTTTGGCCAACGAGAGTTGTTTTTTAAACATGCTATAGAAATAAAAGTGACTTGACTTGACTTGACTTGATAATGAACAGCGCCAGAGACTCGGGTTCCATCCTGACTACGGGTACTTGTCTGTACGGAGTTAGTACGTTCTCCCCGTGTCCTGCGTGGGTTTTCACTGAGATCTTCGGTGTCCTCCCACATTCCAAAATGTAAATTGTCCCTAGTGTGTGTAGGATAGCGTTAATGTGCGGGGGTCGCTGGTCGGCGCGGACTCAGTTGGCCAAAGGGCCTGTCTCCGTGCTGTATCTCTAAAATTAAAACTAAAAAACTGACAGCTTTAAAATAGAGAATGCCTCAGCTGAAGCTGGCAAGGCAAAGAAGGGTCCCTTGGGAAGAGTAAATCATGAATAATGGATGTTGTGACAGTCCTCCCCACCCCCCCCCCCCCCTAAAATGCCGCTCTCATCCCTATCACTGGCTGAGAATAAGAATAAGGGGCAGGCCATTTAGGACTGGGATGAGGGAAAAAAAAATCCATCCAGAGAGTTGTGAATCTTAGGAATTCTCTGCCAGTGGAGGCCAATTCACTGGATGTTTTCAAGAGAGAGTTAGATTTAGCTCTTTGGGCTAATGGAATCGGGTGATATGGGGAGAAAGCAGGAAAGGGGTACTGATCAGCCAAGATCATATTGAATGGCGGTGCTGGCTCGAAGGTCCAAATGGCTTACTCCTGCACCTATATTCTATGTTTCTATGTATTCCTCTCAGAACCATGTTTCCACAATGGCCATAAGGGCATGGAGCCAACCACCGATCGATCATCTGCCTTCTCCACCATTTGCTTGCATTGACACACTTCAGCCCTTTATGGTCAGCATATATCTTCACCTCTCTCTACTTGTCATTCCTTTGAGACCTTTTGAGAGCGTTTGACGGCATTGGGCCTGTATCGGCTGGAGTTTAGAAGGATGAGGGTGGACCTTCATTGAAACTTACCGAATAGTGAAACGCCTGGATAGAGTGGATGTGGAGAGGATGTTTCCACTAGTGGGAGAGTCTAGGACCAGAGGTCATAGACTCAGAATTAAAGGATGTTCCTTTAGGAAGGTGGTGAGGGGGGATTTCTTTAGTCAGAGGGTGGTGAATCTGTGGAATTCTTTGCTGCAGAAGGCTGTGGAGGCCAAGTCAATGGATATTTTTAAAGCATATATTCTTGGTTAGTACAGGTGTCAGAGGTTATGGGGAGAAGGCATGAGAATGGGGTTAGGAGGGAGAGATAGATCGTCCACGATTCAATAGTGGAATAGACTTGATGGGCAGAATGGCCTAATTCTGCTCCTTTCACTTATGATCTTATGACCTTATGACATGAGATTTACTGGTCCTTGCCCTGGCCATCACACTTTCCAGTTTCTGACATCGTTCTCTGGTTTCCATCTGTTTTCTTTTCTTCCAGAGTTAAATATTTATGTTGCACTCTGTACACAGATTTTTCTTAATATGAACCATTTATAATGTTTATTTTCGCCCTATTCTTCCTGGTTATGAGCAAACACCCAGTCCACACCGACCAGCGATCCCCGCACGTTAACACTATCCCACACTAGGACGGCACGGTGGCGCAGCGGTAGAGTTGCTGCCTTGCAGGGCTCACAGCGCCAGAGACACGGGTTCGATCCCGACTGCGGGTGCTGTCTGTGCGGAGTCTGTACGTTCTCCCCGGGGTTTGGTATAAATGTAAAACTAGTGTGTGTAGGATGGTGTCAGTGTGCGGGGATCGCCCTTCGGTGCAGACTCGGTGGGCCGAAGGGCCTGTTTCCGCGCTGTATCTCTAAACTAAACAACTAAACTAGGGGCAATTTCTACCTTTGACCCAAGCCAATCAACCTGAAGACCTGCACATCTTCGAAGTGTGGGAGGAAACCAAAGTTGGCGGAGAAATCCCATGCAGGTCACGGGGAGAACATGCAGACTCCGTAGAGACAGCGCCCGTAGCCAGGATCGAACCGGGGTCTCTGGCACTGTAAGGCAGCAACTCTACCGTACGCTGTGCCACCGTACTGCCTTTGACCAGTTGGTTCACTTGACAATCTGACATTATGCCCATGATCACATGTTCTCTCCAAATGCAGCTGTGTAATGTTTTTCAATCAACTCTTTGTAAATTAATGCCATTCGGAGAAACCGTCTTTAATCTGTCATCTTCTATTATATCTTTTTTTTTCATGGCCAATCCTTAAGCGTCACAGTTGTTACCAATTTTGGACTTTTGATATTTTGTCTGTTCATTTGGACTTGTGAAATTCATAATCAGATCAACTGCTCATTAAAAGCACAGCATTTAATATATAGTCACATAACCTTGGGGCAATATTACCCATGATCTGGTTTGTTTTATAGTCTTAGAACCAAATATAATTCAAACTCACATACTTGATACTTCCCTCTAAAAAAATGCAATGAAAAACCATAATAATACATAAAGCAAAACTAAAGTAAACTAAAACTCAATGTGCCAGGGAGCATCTCTGGAGAAAAGGGATAGTTGACGTTTTGGGTTGGGATCCGTCTTTAGACTCCTAGTTCAGTTTGAAGAAGGGTTCTGAAACGTCCCCTCTTCTTTTTCTCCATATATGCTGCCTGACCTGCTGCGTTACTCCAACACTTTGTGCCTACATGTGCATGTTGTCAGTAGAGAGTATAGGTAACCAATTAACTACAGTTACCAGGACTTGTGGGAACATTTCTTGCCTGTACTGTAATACACTTTTTTATCTTAGAAATGTATGGATTTGGATCAATAATAATTTCAAACTATTTTGAATTTACTTTAACTTAAATCATGTCTCCAACAATCTTAGTTCCAAATAATTTCCGTGGTAAGAGAACTCAAATTCAAAGGTCAATTTGCTTTGTCTCGCATCTCTATTTCGAACCATGCAGTTTCCATGTTTCAGCACTCTGACCAGAAGGACACCTCTGCCGTGTTTGGCCAGAAGATAGACACTGGAGTAACCCAGCGGGACAGGCAGCATCTCTGGAGAGATGGAATGGGTGACGTTTCTGGTCGAGGCCCTTCTTCAGACCCAATTTGACCAATTCCTTCTCTCCAGAGATGCTGCCGGTCCCGCTGAGCTACTCCGGCATTTTGTGTCTATCTTCGGTCTAGACCAGCATCTGCAGTTCCGTAACATGGCTACATAGAAAATAGGTGCAGGAGGAGGCCATTCGGCCCTTCGAGCCAGCACCGCCATTCATTGTGATCATGGCTGATCGTCCCCAATCAATAACCCGTGCCTGACTTCTCCCCATATCCCTTGATTCCACCAGCCCCTAGAGCTCTAACTCTCTCTTAAATCCATCCAGTGACTTAGCCTCCACTGCCCTCTGTGGCAGGGAATTCCACAAATTCACAGCTCTCTGGGTGAAAACATTTTTTCTCACCTCAGTCTTAAATGACCTACCCTTTATTCTAAGACTGTGGCCCCTGGTTCTGGACTCGCCCAACATTGGGAACATTTTTCCTGCATCTAGCTTGTCCAGTCCTTTTATAATGTTATATGTTTCTATAAGATCCCCCCTCGTCCTTCTAAACTCCAGTGAATACAAGCCTAGTCTTTTCAATCTTTCCTCATATGACAGTCCCGCCATCCCAGGGATCAATCTCATGAACCTACGCTGCACTGCCTCAATCACAAGGATGTCCTTCCTCAAATTAGGAGACCAAAACTGGACAGCTCCTTCCAACACATCTTGCCTGCTATGTTTGTTTCTTTTCCCATTTTCGTCCACTTCCTGGTTTCAGTCTGGCTGTGGCAAAGAGAGTCCCATGTGTGGACCTCCTCCACGCTATTCCCCATCATCCTTCATCGTCCCCGCTGCCCGATGAATCTAAATCTGAAACACTGCCTTCAACGCCATCATTTCAGCTGCACGTTGACAGGTCCCACCTGCTTCTCTTTAGCTGTGGCATATGGCATCAGGCCTAATCATGAAATTAGTACTGCGGAGGTCTTTCTCTCCAAGCCTCAGACTGTTTTTAGTTTAGTTTGGAGATACAGCGCAGAAACAGGCCCTTCGGCCCACCAAGTCTGCACCAATCAGCGACCCCCCCACACTAACACTATCCTACACACACACACACACACACACACTAAGGACAATTTTACATTTATACCAAATCAATTAACCTACATACCCGGACGTCTTTGGAGTGTGGGAAGAAACCGAAGATCTCGGCGAAAACCCACGGGGAGAACGTACAAACTCCGTACAGACAGCAGTCGTAGTCAGGATCGAACCCGGGTCTCTGGAGCTGCAAGCGCTGTAAGGCAGCAACTCTACCGCTGCGCCACCCAGCCGCCCAAGATTCCATCCCTCTACTCCCTGCTATAAAATACTTATTTTGGTTGGTTTCCAGTCATTCTGTTAAGGCCTTCATTCTGGCAATGCATCAACGGCTCCTCTCAATCACAACAGTTTATCTTTTTAATCTGGAATCTCCCCAACTGATCCTTTGCAGTTCTGGCCAGCATCTCTCGTTTTTTCTAGAGAGTATCTTCCTCCTTTGTTTTGCTGCCATGTGGTAACTGGATACACAGCGTCAGAGTCAAAGAGTGATACAGCATAGAAACAGGCCCTTCGGCCCAATGTCCCCAGCTACACGAGTCCCACCTGCCAACGTTTGGTCCATATCGCTCCAAACCTGTCCTATCCATGTTCCTGTCTAACTGTTTCTTAAATGTTGGGATAGTCCCAGCCTCAACTACCTCCTCTGGCAGGTTATTCCATACACCCACCACCCTTTGTGTGAAAAAGTTACTCCTCAGATTCCTATTAAATCTTATCTCCTTCACCTTAAACCTATGCCCTCTGGTCCTCGTTTCATCCTCAATTTTCTATCCATTCAGCTATTCACAAGTAATTCACAAGTTATAGGAGCAGGATTAGGCTATTCGGCCCTTCGAGTCTACTCCGCCATTCAATCATGGCTGATCCCTGCCTCCTAATCCCATTTTCCTGCCTTCTCCCCATAACCTTTGACACCCGTTCTAATCAAGAATGTGTCTATCTCTGCCTTAAAAATATCCACTGACTTGGCCTCCACAGCCCTCTGTGGCAATGGGTTCCACAGATTAACTACCCTCTGACTAAAGAAGTTCCTCCTCACCTCCTTTCTAAAAGAGCGTCCTTTAATTCTGAGGTTTTTGACCACTGGTCCTAGACTCTCCCTCCAGTGGAAACATCCTCTCCAGATCCACTCTATCTATGCCTTTCATTATTCTGTAAGTTTAAATGAGGTCCCCCCTCAACCTTCTAAACTCCAGCCAGCTATCTCATGCAATCCTTAATCCCCTCTCCGATGTTTGTGTTAAGGGCTGTATACAGGATATTCCACATTATTACCCATATCACCCATCTGAGGTATGCTTTTACGAAATTATATTCCCTTCCTTTTTACTGCCAGCAGCGCTAACAGGGGAATATTTTCTTATATTCCCCTTTCTAGCGAACGCCTATGGACTTTACCTGTTTAAACAGCGGGGAATATAGTCTTATATTCCCCTGGTCTCACATCCGGGAACTTGGCAACGTGACGCTGCGTGACGGCAACGTGACGCTGCGTGCGAAATTTAAAATTTATCTTAAAAAAAAAAAATGGCAGCCGGTTGCGAGAAGAGGTTCGCGATTTAAAAGTTCGACCTTCACATTGTCACATAAATGAATTACATAAAATTACATAAATGAAACATAAATGTTACATTCTTTTAGTACCCTTATTTACAATGTTGGAATGGTTTTAGTACCCTTATTTACAATGTTGCAATGCATATTGCAAAATGTATAGATACATTCATATCATATGAGATGTTCAGATTTTCCTCTAGATGTCTGATAATGGGTAATAATAACAATATTGACTGTCCTCTTTCGGGAGATACGACATATATTGCCCTCACTAGATCCATATTGCCCTCGTCTTCGACTCGGGCAATATGAATCTACTTCAGGCAATATATGTCGTATCCCCCTCAAGGCCAGTCAATATTCTATTATTATACAAGCTATGTAACAATGGAAGCTGCCTTCTGCTGTTGGCATTGTCACGTTTTAAAATTCTCTGCCACTTTAGGCTTATGCAATTGGAACCTACTTGCTGAGGAAGGTTTTCGAACTCAAGAGGCGTATCAGAGGCGCCACCCTACCATCGAAGGGATCTACCACAGTCGCTGCCTCAAAAAGGCTGGCAGCATCATCAAGGACCCACACCACCCTGGCCACACACTCATCTCCCCGCTGTCTTCAGGTAGAAGGTACAGGAGCCTGAAATCTGCAACATCCAGGTTCAGGGACAGCTACTTCCCCTCAGCCATCACACTACTAAACTCAACTCAAACAAAATCTGAACTTTAATATTCTACTGCACTTTGTATGCTTAATTATGTGTGTGTGTGTGTGTGTGTGTATATAAATATTCAATGGTATATGGACACACTGATCTGTTCTGTATTATTTATGCCTGCAATATTCTCTTGTGCTGAAGCAAAGCAAGAATGTCATTGTCCTATCTGGGACACACGACAATAAACTCTCTTGAATCTTGAATCTTGAGATTGAGGTCAAATACTTCCTCTTGGCAAAGGAAATGATGCCCTCTGGGTATCTCATTCAGATGGTCTTTTTCAGATCCGATAATGGATTAAGAATTTTTATCGCTGGCTAAGCAGACCACCGGGCTTCAGAAAGGCAGCTGGTTCGAGGGAATTAATGCATTAGTTAAAGCAAGGGAGCCAATTCCAGTAACACAAATACTGGCAGCTGCTGCACTGACATAGAACAGAAGAAATAATAGCCTGAGTGGAGGGAGTCCGGAACCAGGGGACTCAGTGTAAGAATAAGGGGTAGGCCATTTAGGGCTGAGATGAGGAAAAACATTTTCACCCAGAGAATTATGATTCTGTGGAATTCTCTGCAGCAGAAGGCAGTGGTGGCCAATTCACTGGATGTTTTCAAGAGAGAGTTGGAGAGAGCGTTGATCACCGTCCCCTTAGATCTGCATTTTCATCCCTTACCCTTCCATATCTCTATGTCTCCCCTTGTGGAGAAGGGTCTCGATTAAGGAATATGGGGAGAAGGCAGAAACATGGTACAGATTCAGCCATGATCATATTCCATGGTAGTGCTGGCTCGAAGTGTTGACACCTATTTTCTATGTTTCTATGTTGAGAAGGCCATTCAGGCCCTCGTGCTGTTCTTGCGTTCTATAAGATCACGTACCTCCTTTACCTCAGCACCGTTTCCCTGCACCAACCCTAATCTTCTTTCTTCCCTCAATATCTATAACGGTGGCGCAGCGGTAGAGTCGCTGCCTCACAACGCCAGAAACCCGGGTTCGATCCTGACTACAGCTGCTGCCTGTACGGAGTTTGTACGTTCTCCCCGTGACCTGCGTGGGTTTTCTCCGGGTGCTCCGGTTTCCTCCCACACTCCATTAACCTACAGGTTTGTACGTTAATTGGCTTTGGTAAATTACAAATTGTCCCTAGCATGTGTGCGATAGTGTTAATGTGCGGGGATCGCTGGTCGGCGCGGACTCGGTGGGCAAAAGGGCCTGTTTCCGTGCTTTAACTCTAAGCTAAGCTACGCTCTCTATCCAAGTCTTGAAGATATTTAGTTGCTAAGTCTCCACAGGCCTTGTGGCAGAGATTTGTTATTCTCTGGGTGAAAAAAGTAACGATTGCTTCTCGAAAAGTTGTCCCCCATTTTGAGACGGATAAAACCCAGTAGGGTAAACATCAGCTCTGCATCTACCCAGAAGATAGACACACAACGCTGTACAGCAGGCAGTGAAGAAAGCGAATGGCATGTTGGCCTTTATAACAAGGGGAGTTGAGTATAGGAGCAAAGAGGTCCTTCTGCAGTTGTACAGGGCCCTAGTGAGACCACACCTGGAGTATTGTGTGCAGTTTTTTCCCCCTAATTTGAGAAAAGACATTCTTGCTATTGAGGGAGTGCAGCGTAGGTTCACAAGGTTAATTCCCGGGATGGCGGGACTATCATATGCTGAGAGAATGGAGCGGCTGGGCTTGTACACTCTGGAGTTTAGAAGGATGAGAGGGGATCTCATTGAAACATAAGATTGTTAAGGGCTTGGACACCCTAGAGGCAGGAAACATGTTCCCGGTGTTGGGGGAATCCAGAACCAGGGGCTACAGTTTAAGAATAAGGAGTAAGCCATTTCGAACGGAGACGAGAAATCACTTTTTCTCACAGAGAATGGTGAGTCTGTGGAATTCTCTGCCTCAGAGGGCGGTGGAGGCTGGTTCTCTGGAAGCTTTCAAGAGAGAACTAGATAGGGCTCTTAAAAATATTGGAGTCAGAGGATATGGGGAGAAGGCAGGAACGGGGTACTGATTGGGGATGATCAGCCATGATCACATTGAATGGCGGTGCTGGCTCAAAGGGCCAAAAGGCCTGCTCCTTCACCTATTGTCTATTGTCTAACTCAGCAGGACAGGCAGCATATCTGGAGAGAAGGAATGGGTGAAATTTCGGGTTGAGACACTTCTTCAGATTGTTAGGGATAAGGGAAACGAGAGATATAGACGATGATGTAGAGAGATATAGAACAAATGAATGAAAGATATGCAAAAATGTAACAATGATAAAGGAAACAGACCTTTGTTAGCTGTTTGTTGGGTGAAAACGAGAAGCTGGTGTGGGGGAGGAATAGAGAGAGAGGGAATGCCGGGGCTACCTGACGTTAGAGAAACCAATAATCATACCACTGCGCTGTAAGCTGCCCAAGCGAAATATGAGATGCTGTTCCTCCAATTTGTGTTGGCCTCACTGTGGAGGAGACCTACATGAACAACCCCTCATCTTCCAGTTGGCCATGGTTCAGCCTGCTGGGCTTAATAGTGAAATTTCTGACATGCAGATAACATGTCCTTTCTTCCACTTTATATCGGAACCATTTCCACCTGCCATCCATTATTTTTACACTCCCGCACCTCGTGGGGTTGCAGCCTCACGGCACCGGTGACCTGGGTTCAATCCTGACCTTGGCCGCTGATTGTGTGGGGTTTGCACGTTGTGTCTGTGACCAGGTGGGGTTTCCTCCGGGTGCTCCGGCCTCCTCCCACGTCTGAAGACTTGCGGGTCTGTGGGTCAATTGGCCATCTGTAACTTGTGGGCGAACATCGTGCGAGCGGGATGTTTATTCAAACATTCATCTAATATTTCTGTCTTTCTATTTCTGAGTTCTTATCTCCATGCAGTCTATCAGAACTGAACTAAACCGGTATCCATGCAGTCTATCAGAACTGAACTAAACTCTCCGCGTATAGCCTGGTCTACTGAACATGGTCCAGTATGGCAAGCACCACACCAGCAACCCATCACACAACTATAGTACTTTACCCCTTCTGTCCTGTGTGTTCACTCTATCAGAGAGGTTTCCTCGTCTTCAGCTAGGTGGCGCAACGGTAGAGTTGCTGCCCCACAGCGCCAGAGTGCCGGGTTCGATCCCGGCTACGGGTGCTCGTCTGCACGGAGTTTGCACGTTCTCCCCGCGACCTGCGCGGCTTTTCTCCAAGAACCTCCACACTCCAAAGATGTACATGCTTGTGGGTTAATTGGCTCGCGTGTAAACGTAAAGATTGTTCCCAGAGTAGGTTGGTGTTAGCGTGCGGGGGTCGCTGGTCAGCGCGGGCTCGGTGGGCCGAAGGGCCTGTTGCCTCACCGTATCTCTCAACTCAAGTAAATTAAATGAAAGTAAAACCACAGCTGCCTCAATGTCATGTCAGAAGCATAACATCAAAAACTAGTTTCGAGTCTTCTTGCGGTCTGGGACAGTGACACCTCAGAGCAATGCTCACTGTGAAGCGATTCATTGTTGATGAATATTTTAAGACTGACATAAGTGAACCTGAAGAGAAAAAAACTTCATTAGGTTGTTAATCATTATTATTTTCTTAAGCACAGGGTGGCACAACAGTAGTGTTGCTGCCTTAGGGCTCCAGAGACTCGGGTTTGACCCCGATTACGGGTGCTGTCTGTACTGAGTTTGTACATTCTCACTGTGACCTGCGTGGGTTTCCTCCGAGATAGATAATAGCCAATGGACAATAGGTACAGGAGTAGGCCATTCGGCCCTTCGAGCCAGCACCGCCATTCATTGTGATCATGGCTGATCATCCCCAATCAGTGCCCTGTTCCAGCCTTCTCCCCATATCCCCTCTCTTTAAAAGCTCTATCTAACTCTCTTGAAAGCATCCAGAGAATTGGCCTCCACTGCCTTCTGAGGCAGAGAATTCCACAGATTCACAACCATCTGTGTGAAAAGGTTTTTCTACATCTCCGCTCTAAATGGCCTATCCCTTATTCTTAAACTGTGGCCCCTGGTTCTGGACCCCCCCAACATCGGGAATATGTTTCCAGCATGTAGCGTGTCCAATCCCTTAATAATCTTATATGTTTCAATAAGATTCCCTCTCATCCTTCTAAACTCCAGAGTGTACAAGCCCAGCCGCTCCATCATATCAACATATGACAGTCCCGCCATCCCGGGAATTAACCTTGTGGACCTACGCTGCACTCCCTCAATTGCAAGAATGTCCTTTCTCAAATTTGGAGATCACAGCTGCACACAATGCTCCAGGTGTGGTCAAACTAGGGCCCTGTACAACAGCAGTAGGACCTCTTTGCTCCGATACTCAACTCGTCTTGTTATGAAGGCCAACATGCCATTCGCTTTCTTGACTGCCTGCTGTACCTGCATGCTTACATTCAGTGACTGATGAACAAGGACCCCCAGATCCCGTTGTACTTCCCCTTTTCCCAACATGACACCATTCAGATAATAATCTGCCTTCCTGGTTTTGCCACCAAAGTGGAAAACCTCACATTTATCCACATTAAACGTCATCTGCCATGTATCTGCCCACTCCCCCAACCTGTCCAAGTCACCCTGCATCCTCATAGCATCCTCCTCACAGTTCACACTGCCACCCAGCTTTGTGCCATCTGCAAATTTGCTAATGTTACTTTGAATCCCCTCATCTACTGTAAATCATCGATGTATATTGTAAATAGCTGCGGTCTCAGCACTGAGCCTTGCGGTACCCCATCAGTCACTGCCTGCCATTCTGAAAGGGACCCGATAAAATCCCTACTCTTTGTTTCCTGTCTGCCAACCAATTCTCTATCCATGTCAATACCCTACCCCCAATACCATGTCCCCTAATTTTGCCCACTATTCTCCTATGTGGGACCTTATCAAATGCTTTCTGAAAGTCCAGGTACACTACATCCACTGGCTCTCGCTTTTCCATTTTCCTGGTTACATCCTCAAAAAATTCCGAAGATTAGTCAAGCATGATTTCCCCTTCGTAAACCCATGCTGTCTCGGACCGATCCTGTCACTGCTATCCAAATGTGCCGCTATTTCACATTTTATATATCGCAGATCTTTGGTTTCCTCCAATACTCCAAAGGCGTAAAGATTTGTTGGTTAATTGGCTTGGTGTAAATGTAAATTGTCCCTAGTGTGTGTGAAGGGTACTGTTAATGTGCGGGGATCGCTGGTCAGTGCGGACTTGGAGGGCTGAAGGACCTGGTTCCATGCCAATTAGACCAAACACTGGGATTCTTAAAGGGGTCACTTCATGAGATATGTCACAGAGCTATCGAACTGACCAAAATAGGCAGCCAATTTAAATGCACATTCTCTCAGAGTACTATATGCATATCAAAAATAACACGAGGAAACACTTTATGGATTTGCAGTAATTGGTTATGTACTATTTCCAGTTATAACAGTCAATAAAATGTTAACAACAGTTAATGGGTTCATTTTTCAATTGGTGCTACAGATAACAATATTAAAATTCGGATTGCTAATGTTTAGCTGGAGTTGTTAATATGCGTTCACATTTATGGGTAACATTTAGAAATGGAAATGATTTGAGCCAAAATTTACACCCTTGTCACCACTGTACAAATAAATGTCAGGAGGTTGAGCATTTTATCGGGGAGATGAAAGAGCAGATGACATTTTCAGTTAATTAACGTGGGTTTATAATGTCACGGTGTCAATCTAGATCGTTGCTTATCCTTTGCAGCTAAGCTCTCAGCTGTCCAAATAATGAGAAATAACTTCTGTTCCGCATTAGTAAATAATTGGTTTCCCAAAATCTCAGTGGGCATTACCTGGAAGCCGGGCAAAACGGGAAGTTTCATCAGAGGCAGTTCCTGAATATTTTCACGGCTATATTTCCATCATGCCAGGGTGGTCGCAGCGCCGGAGACCCCAGTTCGACCCCCCCGACTACGGGTGCTTGTCTGCACGGAGGTTTGTACGCGCTCCCCGTCACCTGTGTGGGTTTTCTCCGAGATCTTCGGTTTCCTCCCACACTCCAATGACGTACAGGTTTGTAGGCTAATTGGCTTGGTGTCAATGTAAATTGTCCCCAGCGTGTGTAGGGTGGTGTTAAGGGCCTGTCCCACTTAGGAGACCGAAACAGCAACCTCTGGTGACCTTGCCCGCCACCCAAGGTTTCCATGAGGTCACCGGGGGTTTTGGTCACTCTGCCCAATGGTCAAAAGTGGTTTCCGCGTGGTCGAGTCTTCATCTAGGTTGCTGCTATTTTTTCATCATGATTGAAACCGGCCTCGACTAAAAATAGTTTGCTGTTTTAAAAATCGATCATTTTTTAGTCGCAGGTCTTGTCGAAGCCGGTTGCGACGCTAGTCGAAGGTAGTCAAGGGAGGTCGAAGGAGGTTTTCTTCATAGTTGAGGAAGGTTTTCAACGTATGCGTGGGAGGTGGTAGGAGGTTGCAGGTCACCTCGACCTTGATTTTTTTTTGGGTGGCGGGCAAGGTCACCAGAGGTTGCTGTTTAGGTCTTTTAAGTGGGACAGGCCCTTTAGTGTGCGGGGATCGCTGGTCGGTGTGGACTCGGTGGGCTGAAGGGCCTGTTTCCGCGCTGTATCTCTAAACTAAACTATATAATATCAATACGTTTGGAAGCCTTTCAGTTTGTTCTTCTACTTTGCCTTGTCACAGCAAATACTGGGAGAAATAAAAACAGCCGGCTGGATAAAGAGACCAGCGCGTTTCTACGTGTAGGAAGGAACTGCAGATGCTGGTTTAAACAGAAGATATACACAAAAAGCTGGAGTAACTCAGCGGGCCAGGCAGCATCTCTGGAGTAAAGGAAAAGTCTGAAGAAGGGTCTCAACCTAAATCGTCACCTATTCCTTATCTCCAGAGATGCTGTCTGACCTGCTGAGTTATTCCAGCTTTTTGTGTCTATCTTAAAATGCCTGCCCCACTTGGGTGTCATTTGAGCGTCACGCAGGTGGTGCGCAAAGATTTTGTGAATCCCAAAATCCTGGGGCGCGGCGCGCAACCGCGAGCGACCGCGCGTCACTGCCTACATCACCCCAAAACCTGAGGTGCAACGTTTTGACATCGAGGGTGGTGGGTGTACAGAACGAGCTGCCAGCGGAGGTCATTGAGGCAGGTTCGGTAACAACACTTAAGACATTTCGACAGGTACCTGGATAGGATAGAGGGGTGTGGGCCAAAAGCAGGCAGGTGGCTCGTGTAGATGGGGTATCTTGGTCAGCATGGACAAGTTGGAACGAAGAGCCTGTTTCTATGCTGGTTGACTCTATGACGATGGCTAATGAGCACATAAGCTGCTTAGTGAGTTTTGGGTGAGGGGTAAATGTTGGCAGGTCGAGCAGGATAGATCCTCTGCCACAGAAATCATTTGTCCATCTGAAAGGACCATAAGGACCTTGCTTTGATACCACATCAGAAAGATGGCACCGTGAGCAGTGCAGAATTCTCTCAGCATCCCCTGTGTTGAAGTTTCAAGGAAGGGGTGTGGAGGAAGGAACTGCGGATGCTGGTTTAAACCGAAGACAGACACAAAAAGCTGGAGCAACTCAGCGGGTCAGGCAGCATCTCTGGAGAAAAGGAACAGGTCATGTTTCGGGTCGAGACCCTTCTTCAGACTGAGAGTCAGGGGGAAATGGAAACGAGAGATATAGACGGTGATGTAGAGAGATACAGGACAAATGAATGAATGATTATGCAAAAAAAAGTAACGATGATAATAGAAACAGGCCATTGTTAGCTGTGGGCTGGGTGAAAACGAGTTACAGGCAATGAGACTCAACAAGACGGCTTTGAAGCTGGTACGACTTGGGTGGGGGAGGGATGGAGAGAGAGGGGATGCAAGGATTGCTTGAAGTTAGAGAAATCGATATTGAAATTAGAGAAGTCAATTTGGGCTGCTTACGCAAGGGTGTGAGCTGCCCAAAAGAAATATGAAGTGCTGTTCCTCCAATTTACGTTTGGCCTCACTATGACAATGGAGGAAGCCCAGGACAGAGAGGTCAGTGTGGGACGGGGAATAAGTTTGTGTTCAGATCTTCTGCCCCATATGTAAGAGTGCTACTGGCAGAGCCACAGTCGACACATGACAGAAGTAGTCCCTGCCTGAGAGGTGGATGAACTAGCTTGAAGCTTTAGCTGTTGAGTATATTTAATAAGAGAGGGATCATTTTCATGCCTGATGCTTTGGAAAATATGTGTGGGATGCCGATTCACAACAAAGATCGACACAAAATGCGGGACAGGCACCATCTCTGGTGAGAAGGAACGGGTGACGTTTCGGGTCGAGACCCTTCTTCAGACTGAGAGTCGGGGGAGAGGGAGGTACAGGTCACGGTGGCGCAGCGGTAGAGTCGCTGCCTTACAGCAAGATGCAGCGCCAGAGACCCGGGTTCGATCCCGACTACGGGTGCTGTCTGTATGGAGTTTGTACGTTCTCCCCGTGAATTTCTCCGAGATCTTCGGTTTCCTCCCACACTCCAAAAACGTACAGGTTTGTAGGTTAATTGGCCTGATTAATTGGCTTGATAAAAACGTAAAATTGTCCAAGTTGGCGATATGATGAGTACTGCCCTGCCAACTACACAATTCAGAAGGTTCAGAAGAGATAAGGGAGGGTAAAATGTGTTAGAATGAGATATTAAAAGAGATAAAGCTCAAGGGAAAAGTAGAAATGTAGACAGGCCTGACTGTCCCCGATTACATTTTATCCATGTTTGCATTGTTGTCACCTTCTTCCAGCTAACTCTGATCTATTCAACATTTTCCTTGATCTGCATCTCCTTTGATGTTTCGTTTTCACACTCTCATCTCTTTGTCTCCCTCTCCCCTGACTCTCAGTCTGAAGAAGGGTCTGGACCCGAAATGTCACCCTTTCCTTCCATCCATAGATACTGCCTGTACCGCTGAGTTACTCCAGCATTTTGTGGCTATCTTTGGAAAAATATTGTTGGCTTGGAAAGGTGGATGAGAGCAGCGAAGATACAAAGTGCTGGAGTAACTCAGGTGGTCAGGCAGCGTCTCTGGAGGAGATGGTTAAGGGCCTGGCCCACGGTGCGAGTTCACCCAAGAGCTCTCCCGAGTTTAAAAAAAAAAAAAAATCAAATGCGTGGTATTCTACGAACTCCTACGACCTTCCACGAGTATGTTCACGAGCTCCTCCGAGCTCCTACGAGTAAAAAGTAACGATTTTTTTCATCACGAGTATTTTTTTACTCGTGAAGTTTTTTCAACATTGTGAAAAATGTCCAGGAGTAAAGAAATACTCGTGATGAAAAAAAATCGCTACTTTTTACTCGTAGGACCTCGTGAACATACTCGTGGAAGGTCGTAGAATACCACGCATTTGATTTTTTTTTAACTCGGGAGAGCTCTTGGGCGAACTCGCATCGTGGGACAGGCCCTTTGGGTAACGTTATGGTTGGAACCCTTTAGTGGGGTGGGGATAGCTGAGTGGTGGGACAAACTCTGGCAAGTGATAAGTGAATACAGGGTGAGGGGGGGAGGGCGGGGAGGGAGTTATTGGCAGATGGTTGGACTCAGGTCAGAGAGTCATGGATGAAAGAACAAAGAGTGTAACATAAGGAGATCAGGACAGAAGAAGTATGAAATAGACAATAGACAATAGGAGCAAGAGTATTCAACCGTCATTCAATGTGATCATGGCTGATCATCCCCTATCAGTACCCCGTTCCTGCCTTCTCCCCATATCCCCTGACTCCGCTATTTTTAAGAGACCTATCTAGCTCTCGCATTGAAAGCATCCAGAGAACCCGCCCGCTGAGGCAGAGAATTCCACAGACTCACCACTCTCTGGGGAGGGAATGTAGGCGGAAGGGGAAGGGAGTGAAGGGAAAGGGAGGTAAGGGTTTGCATCTTCTCAGTGGCGTGCAGGGAAGGACGGGGAAAATGGGGAAGGGAGGAGAAGGGGGTCTTAAATTGGAGCATTCCTGACGTTTATACCATTGGGTTGTAAGCTACCCAAGCAGAATACGAGGTGCTGTACTTCCAGCTTGTGTGTGGCCTCACTCTAGCAATGGAAGAGACCCAGGACAGAGTGTTCAGTATAGGAATGTAAGTGGGCATTAAAATGGTTCAATGGAGAGATCCAACAGGTCTTGGCGGACTCAACAGTTATTTTTGGCAGATAAATATGACAATTTATTGGAGCAAGCAACAACCTCAGTGGTAACTTCATGCCAACTTCATAATAGCTAGGCATTTCAATAAATAAAAGCAGTAGCTCTTTGGGCAGATAAACATGGCAATCCCTTGGTGAAAGTAGCAACCTTTGTGATCACTTCATACCTACTGGATGCTTCAGCTTCTCAAGAGCCTTAAGGGGCTGTCCCACTTGGGCGACCTCATAGGCGAGTTTAGAAGAGTTTAACAAATGACCTCATTCGACTATGTAGAAGACCTCCTTCGACCTCCTTCAACTATGTTGAAGACTAGCTTCGACTAGCTACAACTAGCTACGACTAACTTTGTGAAAATTGGACACTGAATAGTGGAGAGTGAAGACGACCTCCCTTCGACCTCCCTTCGACTATGATGAAGACTATCTTCGATTACCTTCGACTACCCTCGATTACCTACGACTAACATGGCGACCTACGACGACCTACTTCGACTAAACTTACGAGTAAAAAAAGAATCGATTTTTTTCCATGGCAACCTTTTTTTACTCGCGGGCATTTTTTAAACATATTGAAAAAACCGCCGCGACCTAGCCGAGGCCTCGAGTACGCGGAGACCACTCTCGAGCATGAAGGAGAGTTACGAAGACCTCCTAGGACCTCGTGTCCACCATGCTGCGAGTATGAGTCAAGGCCAAACTCGCCAGAACTCGCGGATTAGGTCGCCCAAGTGGGACAGGCCCTTAAGCATTCAGGTTTCGAATGCAAATGTAGTGTCAAATTCAGTGAACCGATACGTAAGGAAGTATGGACACATGGTGTTAGTAACATGATGATAAAATACTCTGATTTGAAAAAGTTGGCAAGATTGCATTGCTAGGCGTAAAAATGATATGCGCCTTTCTCCTGAAGTGTGGTAGTAATGTCCCACTGTCAAGTTGCCGGCAGTCGCCTGAAAAACCGGCAACTGGAACGGCGACTGCCGGAGTGGAACACACACAAAGACATCGCTTCCTTCACCAGCCAGTTATGCAGGCGGGGGACAGGCCAATCGGGGAGAGCGCTGTCGAAAAAATTCACACGGTGCAAAGCCAAGGTGAAACAGACACACACCACGATGAACAGGAAGGTTGGCGCTGTTAAAAGACGGCTAAAGCACAGTGTACGGTAAGTTCTTTAAAAGAAGGGTGGGGGAGAAGGAGTGGAGACAACTTTTAAGAAGCCAGAGTTACACGGCTGTGAAGCTCGGCGGACATTTAACATTACCGGTCGGTTATCCTTGGTTCTGAAAACTACTGCTTAGCTTTTTTTTCCCCAATAGCCAATGAAATTCACCGGTCAGCACCGGCTACAACCGACGAGAACCTCCGAAAACCTTCGACCTCCTGACAACCCACTAGGACCTCCTGGCGACCCACCTACGGCTCGAGAATTCTCGCTACTCTCCATGGCGGCTTCATTCTAGTCGCCGCTAATTTTACACCGTGTTGAAAAATTCACGGCGACCATAATGAGGCCGCGACTAGTTCCCAGAACGCGGGAACTCCTCACGACCATGAAGGCGACTCCCCGGCAACCACCCGCGAACTTGTGGCGACCATGTGGCGACTGCATAGTCTCCTGCAGTCGCCCAAAAAGACGCCTAAGTGGGACAGGCCTATAGGTTGATAGAACTGGGGAGGGGAGATAGGGGGGGGAGGGGAGATAAGGGGGGGGAGGGGAGATAAGGGGGGGGGGGGGGGAGATAAGGGGGGGAGATAAGGGGGGGAGGGAGATAAGGGGGGGGGGGAGATAAGGGGGGGAGATAAGGGGGGGGGAGATAAGGGGGAGAGGGGAGATAAGGGGGGGAGGGGAGATAAGGGTGGGGGGGAGATAAGGGTGGGGTTGAGATAAGGGTGGGGGAATAAGGGTGGGGGGGGGGATAAGCGTGGAGGGGAGATAATGGGGGGTGAGATAGGGGGGGATTATGGGGGTGGGGAATAAGGGGGGGGAGGGATGATAAGGGGGGGGATGATAAGGGGAGGAGGGATAAGGGGGGGAGGATAAGGGGTGGATACAACTTTTAAGAAGCCAGACAATGTTTAATAAGCCAGAGATACACAGCTGTGAGGTTTGGCGGATATTTAACATTACCGGTCGGTTCTCCTTGGTTCTGAAAACTCATGCTTACGTTTTTTTTTCCCCAATGAAAATGCCCGGCCAGCGAAGGCGATTAACTAAAACTACCTACGACTACCTTGACTACCTATAACTACATGGCGACCCCACTACAACTGCACCTACGACTGCAGGATTATCGATTTTCTCCATGGCGACCAATTCTTGGTCGCAGAAAAATGTTCAACATGTTGACAAATTTGCAGCGACCATACTGAGGCAGCGACTAGTTCCCAGAATGCGGGAACTCCTCGCGACCATGAAGGAGACTCACCAGAGACCACCCGCGAACATGTGGCGACCATGAGTCTAAAAAGTCTCCTAAGTGGGACTGGCCCATTAACCTCTGTTATCAGGCTTGATGCTTGAGGGGATATCTGGTGTTTCACCCCTTGATCAGACTAAACTCAAAGCTGCTGGAAACTCTTTCTGGGCCTGTCTCTGGCAGGATGGGACAGCTCTAACTCCAGCAGCCTATGGGAGGAGAAAAATGAAAGTGTTTAATAGACTGCACATTTCTTAGTTGATAAATCAGAATCCCAGAGGGATCTGGAGGACGCACTAATAAAACAAGAGGTGAGAAACTCCAGCAAATAGATTAGAAACATGTCCAAACGGATCACCCCCATGGCCGTTCCAGACAGTTTAACACAAGGGAGTATCATAGCTGTCTTCAATCTCCATACCCGCATGAGCATACCTTTTAGCAGAAGTCACTGGATAGTGATCACGAGAAATGTGTTCAAGAGAGAGTTACGTTTAGCTCGTAGGGCTAATGGAATCGAGGGATATGGGAAGAAAGCAAGAACGGGGTACTGATTTAGGATGTTGACAAAAATGCTGGAGAAACTCAGCGGGTGCGGCAGCATCTATGGAGCGAAGGAAATAGGCAACGTTTCAGGCCGAAACCCTTCTTCTGATTTGGGATGATCAGCCATGATGATATTGAATGACAGTGCTGGCCTGAAGGGCCAAACGGCCTACTCCTGCACCTGTTTTATACGTTTCTATGTTTTCTATGTTTCTACGAGTGTGGAATATTTGCCGCATTTCCCCTCCATATCCTCAAGGCACCGTTGTTCCAGTCTGAGGAAGGGTCTCGACCCGAAACGTCACCCATTCCCTCCCTCCAGAGATGCTGCCCGCCTGTCCCGCTGAGTTACTCCAGCGATTTGTGTTCCGTCTTCAATGTTCCAGCTCCACTTTGATTGATTTTAGTTCATTCAGCGCAGCTGTGTTTGGATGGGTTTTTCCACTGCTATTGCAAAACCCACAATTAAACTTCATTTGAATTTTAATGCATTCCTATCAAAATACTACTTAATATGAAACACAAGCTGTATTTAGACATTGCATGGATCAGAAACGGATTCCCTGCTGGCAGCTAGCATTGCCACCCACTGATAAAGTCTAGCGAGGGATAGAGACTGTGTCAGCGAGAGCGAGAGGTACTTTGTATCGTTTATTATTGTCGTCACGTGTACTGAGGTAATCTTTTTTGATGTTGCATGCTATCCAGTCAGCAGAAGGACTATACCTGATTACAATCATGCCTTCAACAGCGCACACGTACAGGATAATTGGGAATAATGTTCAGTGCAAGATAAAGTCTCGTAAAGTCCAATATTAAGGCGAGGGCTATATGTATGTAGTAATGTTTGTATTTAATCTATGAACCACTGTTGTGTGTTATACTATTCTTGTACCAATGCAAAGCACTTTGGCCAACGAGAGTTGTTTTTTAAATGTGCTATAGAAATAAAAGTGACTTGACTTGACTTGACTAAGGTAGTTCCAAGGACTTCAAGGAGGTAGATGGTAGATCTCTATTTGGTGAAAGGATGATTCAGTTGCCTGATAATAGCTGGGAAGACGCTGTCCCTGAGGCTGGAGGTGTGCGTTTTCACACTTAGAAACGTAGAAAACATAGAAAACATAGGGGTGTATGAGGAGGCCGTTCGGCCCTTCGAGCCAGCACCGTCATTCATTGTGATCATGGCTGATCGTCCCCTATCAATTACCTGTGCCTGACTTCTCCCCATATCCCTTGACTCCACCAGCCCCTAGAGCTCTAACTCTCTCTTAAATCCATCCAGTGACTTGGCCTCCACTGCCCTCTGTGGCAGGGAATTCCACAAATTCACAACTCTCTGGGTGAAAACGTTTTTTCTCACCTCAGTCTTAAATGGCCTCCCCTTTATTCTAAGACTGTGGCCCCTGGTTCTGGACTCGCCCAACATTGGGAACATTTTTTCCAGAATCTAACTTGTCCAATCCTTTTATAATTTTATGTTTCTATAAGATCCCCCTTCATCCTTCTAAACTCCAGTGAATACAAGCCTAGTCTTTTCAATCTTTCCTCATATGACAGTCCCGCCATCCCAGGGATCAATCTGGTGAACCTGCGCTGCACTGCCTCAATCACAAGGATGTCCTTCCTCAAATTAGGAGACCAAAACTGCACACAACACTTCCATTCCTTTTCCCCGATGGGAGAGGGAAGCAGAGGGTGTGGCCAGGGTGAGACTGGTCCTTGATGATGCTGCTGGCCTTGCCGAGGCAGCGTGAGGTGTAGATGGAGTCAATGGAAGGGCGGTCGGTATTTGTGATGGTCTGGGCTGTGTCCACAACTCTGCAATTAGTTGCAGCCTTAGATCAAGCTGTTCCTCAAACCAACCTGTGATGCAACCCCGTATAGTGTTTTTTTTACAGAGCATCTGTGGAAGTTGGTGAGAGTTGTTGCCAAACTTCCTAAGCCTTTTAGGGAAGTAGAGGCGTGGTGTCTTTTCTTGGCATTTGCTTCAATTTGGCTTGTCAGGGACAAATTGCTGGCGATATTAATATATCCTTCAGCTTGACGCTTTCAATCTTCTCTCCATTTGGCGCCATCTATGTACACCGGCTTATTGGTACCGCTTTGCTTCCTGAAGTCGATCACTTTACCTTGATAATATTGAGAGAATGGTCTGTGGCCTTGGCGCCCAGTTGCGAGGTTCTTGATCTCCTTTCTGCACTCCGTCTCATCATTGTTTGCTGTCCGGCCCACTACGGTGGTGTCGTCCGCGGATTTGTGAATTGAGTTGGACTGGTGTCTGGCTGCACGGTGGTGGGGGTACAAGGAGCGAGGAAGGGGGCTGAGAACGCTGCGTTGTGGAGCACCAGTGTTGAGGACTATCGTAGTGGACGATTGGTCCCATATCCTCAATGATTGTGGTCTGTGGGTCAGGAAGTCGAGGATCCAGTTGCAGAGGGGACTCCAAGACCCGTGAATTTTGGAGATCACCTTGTGTGGAATTATAAGAGATAGAGAGAGATAGAGATAGAAATAGAGATGGAGATGGAGATGATGGATGGAGATGGAGATGGAGATGGAGATGGAGATGGAGATGGAGATGGAGATGGAGATGGAGATGGAGATGGAGATGGAGATGGAGATGGAGATGATGGATGGAGATGGATAGAGAGGTAGAGGGAGAGGGAGAGGGATAGAGACTGACTCTGTGGAGGTACATGCATGCGGAGAATCCCCCCAGATGGCACACTCTGGCCATGTCTTTTTTCCGTCGGGGCTGTTGCCTAAGGGGGGTTTGAAAACAACCTAATTCCGCACACTGATTTGTTAAGTGTGCGGAATTAGGTTGTTTTCAGCCAGCGTGTTGCTCCACAGGGGGAGGGGGTATTGTGGCTGCAGGAGTAGCCGATCCTCACCCTGTCGTGGCGGGTGTCGAGGAGAGGCGTGTGCTTAGAGTGGTTTCTGACTGAGCTTACCCCTGCTCCGTCGGATTTGTTCATCGGGCCCAGGTTACGGGATATTTCTCGGGCGAAGGCTCCACACAACTCGAGCCGCCTTTCCGAGATGCCCAGCGTGCCGTTTCCTGATGCGAAGAGACGCACACTGTAGAGAATGCTCCTGCTCATTCTGCACCTCTTTGCCTTCGTCTCCCGCCCTGACCCACCTTGACACCTGAAGGTGGGGGCGGTCCCCAGTGGGGGTCTCTCTATAAGGGAGTCAACCCCCTTTACATTGGGGACCTGGGGTGGAGAGTGTTGCACAGAGCAGTGGCGTGTAATAAACCTTTGAGTCGGTTCACGGGCTCGTCTGCCGCCTGTATTTTCTGCGGCGAGGAAGAGACCGTTCCACGTGTATATGGAGTGTTAGCGGTTACTGCCCCTGTACCAATATCTGAAGGGGCTGCTCCTCAAGTTCTGGTTTCATTTTAGTCCTACGAACCTGGTGTTTGGACACAAGGCAGGGAGTGGGGAGAGCTGATCGGGGGAGTGGGACCTCCCTGTCGGTTTGCTCCTGGGCCTGGCCAAGATGGCCATTGACGGGTCCTGGCAGCGGGCGGTCGATGGTCATGCCAGAGTCGGTTGCCTGCCCCTTTTCCGGGCCTATGTCTGTGCTCGAGTGTCCCTGGGGACTCTGGAGGTTTTCCGTGAACGCTGGTCGCCTCGTGGGGTTGAGAGCATTGTAAATAACCATTGTGCTATAATGATTGCTTGATGTTTTGTAACCGCTGGATGTATTTTTGGCATGCTGGATTATGCATTTTGCTGAATAAAGTCCTGGGAAAGGAAGAAAAAAGAGAGATGACAGTGTGTCAGTGAGAAGGTGTAGTGTGACAATAGTGAGGGAAAGTGCACTAGTGAGAGGTGGGGGTCAGTGAGAGAGAAAGGTGAGTGCGAGGGAGAAGGGGAGTGAAGGATGGAGGGAGGGGGATGGAGAGAGGGAGAAGGAGAGAAAATGATGGAGTGTGAGGGAGAGATTGAGTGTGCCAGTGGAGAGAGGGAGAAGGAGAGAAAATGATGGAGTGTGAGGGAGAGATTGAGTGTGCCAGTGAGGAAGAGAATGATCAAATATGTGAGATAGACAGAGAGGTGATAGGGAAAATGATGGTGTGAGTCAGTGAGAAGGGTGGAGTTTCTCGGAGATAGAAAGAGGGAGAATCAGTAAGAGTAAGAGATAAGGTGTGTGCCAGTGAGAGAGGGTGAGCGAGAGTATTAATGACAGACATGAGCAAATTTGCAGATGACACAAAGCTGGGTGGCAGTGTGAACTGTGCAAAGGATGCTATGAGAATGCAGGGTGACTTGGACAGGTTGGGTGAGTGGGCAGATGCATGGCTGATGCAGTTTAATGCGGATAAATGTGAGGTTATCCACGTTGGTTGCAAAAACAAGAAGGCAGATTGCTATCTAAATGGTGTCGTTGGGAAAAGGGGAAATACAACGGGATCTGGGGGTTCTTGTTCATCAGTCAATGAAAGTAAGCATGCAGGTACAGCAGGCAGTGAAGAAAGTGAATGGCATGTTGGCCTTTATAACAAGAGGAATTGAGTATAGGAGCAAAGAGGTCCTTCTGCAGTTGTCATTGGCCTTAGTGAGGCCACATCTGGAGTATTGTGCGCAGTTTTGATCACCTAATTTGAGGAAGGACATTCTTGCTATTGAGGGAGTGCAGCGTAGGTTCACAAAGTTAATTCCCGGGATGGCTGGACCATCATATGCTGAGGGA
The DNA here is from genome assembly GCA_035221665.1 of Okamejei kenojei. Lineage (NCBI taxonomy): Eukaryota > Metazoa > Chordata > Chondrichthyes > Rajiformes > Rajidae > Okamejei > Okamejei kenojei. The sequence continues at coordinate 7,334,054 of CM069132.1, read as the reverse complement.
ATGGCTGCTTCATGTATGAAAGTGCCGGCCTATGGGAGAGCTGTGCCAGCAGCGCCTGATACAGGGCTGTTTCATTTGTGATATTACTGGCCTACGGGAGAGCCGTGCTAGCAGCGCCTGGTACAGGGCTGTTTCATGTCAAAAAGCACCGGCCTTTACGAAAGGCGGCGCCAGCAACACCTGGGACAGGGTTGCTCAAGTTCACACATAATCTGCTACGCCCACGGAGTCGGGGGATGATTCTCCACCGGGGCTGGATAGCAAGGCCCACGGAGTTGGGGGATGAATTCCTCACCGGGGCTGGATACTGCATTTGAAACGACTATCCCAAATACAGCAACTGTTGCATAGAGTGCTACAGAGGTCTCCCTCTTGGAGGCAGAGACCGAGACGGGTCAGTATCCTGCTGACACTGAGTCTCAGGATATGGCCGTGGGGCATACCCCAAGGGATGAAGGGCATGTGTCAGAGGTGCCTTTTTCCTGACAACAAAGTTGCCATCCCAGCAGAATAATCTATTTGGGTTAGGTCCAATGAGTTCTTATCAGTATTGCTATCCTGCGGCAGCGCCTGTTTAGGGTTGCCTACAAATCACCCTCTCTGAGGAGGGAAGAGCAAAAGGTCAAGATATAACTGACTCCAGGCTCTAAAGAAGTCAATAGAACATACTTAAGAACATATGTGCTGGCAGTGAACAGAGCCAGCAGGGGGATGTGAGAAAGTGTTAAAGAAGGAACTGAGATGCTGGAGAATCGAGGGTACACAAAAGACTGAAGAAGGGTCTCGACCCGAAACGTCGCTTATCTCCTTCGCTCCTTAGATGCTGCTGCACCCGCTGAGTTTCTCCAGCCTTTTGTGTACCCAGGGGGATGTGAGAGCCAGCCGGTGAATCTGTTATTCAGGTAGGCCTATTCAACAGGGGAAGAAAGCCTGGCAGACGAATCAATTAGGTCAACGGCGGGCAAAGGTCATTGTTCAGAACGCACCCCAGGCGCTCATCGGCAGTAGCGGTTCACTGGAGCTGGGGGCAGCATGATAGCTCAGAAATTCAATGCACCTTACCAATCCTACTCAACAAAATGGGTCTAGCACTTCCAAAATTTGGGTAGTGCACCATTCACAAGTTGTAATATTTACATTTGTTTTGTACAACACACAAAGGGTAAAAATATTTGGTTGAGGCACAGTCGGAGCATTCCAAGCAAGTTTGGATAATGGCCAGGGTTATTTAAAAAAAAAATTAAGGTTCGGAAATTGGGAAAATGTTCGCATGCAAACCACCCATGGAATAAGGCAGGAGTGGCATGTTATTATGAAGAATGGAGAGTGTCGGGCATATGAACTTTCTGAATATGAAAACTTATTTTCTTGACTAACAACAGATTCATAAGGGTCAGAGATCCATGCTGTGCAAATCCCATTACAGAGGTTATCAAAGACAATATAACTGTACTATAACAGTAAAGCTTTGGGGTATGGGATAAACTGTTTGTTGGTAATTTGGATTTACCGTTAATTATTATTAGCCTTGACTCCACCTTGTGGCGAGAGATTGGAGTTTTAGCAATCTGTTACAAAACTGAGTTTTATTTTCATCAAGAGTAATTGGCGATATAGCAGCTGTGTTTCAGCCGAGCAAATCAAGGAACTGATATCGTGTAAGTAGCAATTAGATCATTGTTAACAACCTTATGCTATTGTCAGCTGAAGCTACCTCAGCCACAATGATGAAGTAACAGTATTCAGCATTGCTGAACATGACAATAACTCATTGAACTCGAACTTGAAACTCGCTACAGTAGTGTGGTCGGTCGAATTCAGTTACTACAAACTAATGCTTAGGACTCTAGGATGAGAAGTTCCGAATACCATCACCATTGGAGGTATTGGAGATTGCATGAGTCACCAATTCTTCAATTGTTGGTATCAAGTAAATGTATACACTAGATACACCCCATGGGTCAGGGGCTATTGAGTGAATATACATATTCTACATGCTCCAATTCAAGTTGCTGCTCTACGATGATGACATATGTTAGTCACATGGTGTGCAAGTAAAAGTATCCTGTAATAATTACCGAAATCTCCTTTGCCACTGGTGTATCATCCAGTTCAGATCGATGATAACACAGAATAAGTGTTGGATCTCAAAGTATGATGAAAGTATGGTTCAATACTACATCGAATATCGACATGTTGGTGCATGTTTATTCGCTGATTGTAAAAACACAGTGGCTTGCAAAAGTTTTCATACCCCTTGAACTTTTCCACATTTTGTCACGTTACAACCACAAACGTAAATGTATTTTCTTGGGATTTTATGTGATAGACCAACACAAAGTGGCGCATAATTGTGAAGTGGAAAGAAAAAGATACATGGTTTTCAAATTTTTTTACAAATAAAAAACTGAAAAGTGTGGCGTGCAAAAGTATTCAGCCCCCTTTACTCTGATACCCCTAAATAAAATCCAGTGCAACCAATAGCCTTCAGAAGTCACCTAATTAGTAAATAGAGTCCACTTTTGTGTAATCTAATCTCAGTATAAATAGTTGTTCTGTGAAGGCCTCAGAGGTTTGTTAGAGAACATTAGTGAACAAAGAGCATCATGAAGCCCAAGGAACACACCAGACAGGTCAGGGATAAAGTTGTGGAGAAGTTTAAAGCAGGGTTAGGTTATAAAAAAATATACCAAGCTTTGAACATCTCGCGGAGCACTGTTCAATCCATCATCCGAAAATGGAAAGAGTATGGCACTACTGCAAACCTACCAAGACATGGCCGTCCACCTAAACTGACAGGCTGGGCAATTAGAGCATTGATCAGAGGAACTCTGGAGGAGCTGCAGAGATCCACAGCTCAGGTGGGAGAATCTGTCCACAGGACAACTATTAAACGTGCACTCCACAAATCGGGCCTTTATGGAAGAGTGGCAAGAAGAAAGCCATTGTTGAAACAAAGCCATAAGAAGTCCCGTTTGCAGTTTGCCACAAGCCATGTGGGGGACACAGCAAACATGTGGAGGAAGGTGCTCTGGTCTGAAGAGATCATAATTGAAGTTTTTGGCCTATTTGCAAAACGCTATGTGTGGCGGAAAACTAACACTGCACATCACCCTGAACACACCATCCCCACTGTGAAACATGGTGGTGGCAGCATCATGCTGTGGGGATGCTTTTCTTCAGCAGGGACAGGGAAGCTGGTCAGAGTTGATGGGAAGATGGATGGAGCCAAATACTGGGCAGTCTTGGAAGAAAACCTGTTAGAGTCTGCAAAAGACTTGAGACTGGGGCGGAGGTTCACCTTCCAGCAGGGCAACGACCCTAAACATACAGCCAGAGCTACAATGGAATGGTTTAGATCAAAGCATATTCATGTGTTAGAATGGCCCAGTCAAAGTCCAGACCTAAATCCAATTGAGAATCTCTGGCAAGTCTTGAAAATTGCTGTTCACAGGTGCTCTCCATCTAATCTGACTGAGCTTGAGCTATTTTGCAAAGAAGAATGGGCAAAAATTTCAGTCTCTAGATGTACGAAGCTGGTGGAGACATACCCCAAAAGACTTGCAGCTGTAATTGCAGCGAAAGGTGGTTCTACAAAGTATTGACTCAGGGGGGCTGAATACTTTTGCACACCACACTTTTCAGTTTTTTATTTGTAATAAAATTTGGAAACCATGTATCATTTTCCTTCCACTTCACAATTATGCACCACTTTGTGTTGGTCTATCACATAAAATCCCAATAAAATACATTTACGTGTGTGGTTGTAACGTAACAAAATGTGGAAAAGTTCAAGGGGTATGAAAACCTTTGCAAGCCACTGTGTGTGGCACAACAGTGCGTAGAAATACATTCTCGTTTCAATAGGAGGAATGGTCTTTTATGTCTTCCTCATTTTTGCTTCATTAGCCGGGTCTTAAAACAGTCAGCAAGACCTCGCTTGGGTTCGTACTGTCGGAATGCCTGCTTCATCAGGCATTATGGCACAACGGTATACAGTTATTCCAAATAACAAGAACTTGCTGTTTCAAACTGTGGTTCAGGAGACTGGCCTTTGCACAGTAAAACAATTATTGACTTACACATTTTGAATGGATTGGCTTATGGATTGACTCAGGTTGTCATAGCAAGCCATGAAGGTGCTCACTGCAGAGTGCAGGGATAGCACCTAAAAAATCAGTATATTCTTATTGAGAGGATCAGAAGTGTTTTTGTTAAATGTTAATGTTACATTTAATACGGTACAGATTATTGAAGGTTTCCAGTTCATTTTAAATGGTATTTGACAATAATTCAGTTGTAGAGACACTGCAGCTGCAACGTAAGGGAACTACGCTGTCGAGTTGTTAAAAGATCTTGACACAGGTTCTCCCACTACAAGATTATGCAGTTGGTTGTTGTAAATGTGTGAACAATACTTCACCAAGGGGTTCCAGCTACATCCTTAGTTATGACACTAATATCAGCACAACGACGGCAAACATTGCAAACGCTGTGGCTAGATAGGATGGAATTGGCTGCAGGTGCCATTACATTTTACATTCTGGTCTACACAAGCAGAGTAGACTAGGGGTGGCATGATTTAAGATCATTTCGATTACCCCACGGTCTCACGTCTATGTTATCAAGGCCACCAGAATCCTAAGAAGTGTGGAATCAGCATTGTTTATTAGTCGACAAACAACTACACAAAGGAAGGTCGCAGACTATTTCAAGGTGGCTGCAGCAGGTTCTGGGTTATACAGGTATTAACACTGACGATTGTATATCTCATTCCACCAGGTCAGCATCAACATCAGCATATCATTTAGATAGTGTGTTTACATCTCTTTCCACTAAGGCAGCAGCTACGTCGGCGGCCAAGGTGAGGGACGTGCCCGTCGACCATATTTTGGCGGCCGCCGGATGGGCAAATGAGCTGATGTTTCAGAATTCTATCATCGGCCGATTGCCGATCCAGGGCTTTTTGCCAATGCTATTTTAAGTTCTGTTTAAAGTGCTCTGGGATAGAGGGGTACTGTTGTTTGTTTATATTTTTTTAAATAAACTTTATTACTGCATTAAAAGCAATGTTACTACTAATGCATTCATTTTTCATTTGAGTCAATCACTGCAATGGGATGCCGAGATTTATAATCTGCGGCATGAAATCACAAAGCTTTGAACTCTTCACGGAATCACTCACATGACTTTGAAGTAAAATAGTAAGATTAAACAAGAACTTACCAGTTTGAAGTTTGATCTTGATTTTATGAGGCAGCATCTATGGAGCGAAGGAAATAGGCGACGTTTCGGGCCGAAACCCTTCATCAGACTCGTCAATGGATACTTTTAAGGCAGAGATAGATAGATTGCTTAAGGCAGAGATAGATAGATTGCATAAGGCAGAGATAGATAGATGGATAGATAGATGGATAGATAGATGGATAGATAGATAGATAGATAGATAGATAGATAGATAGATAGATAGATAGATAGATGGATGGATGGATGGATGGATGGATGGATGGATGGATGGATGGATGGATAGATGGATAGATGGATAGATGGATAGATGGATAGATTGGATAGATGGATAGATGGATAGATGGATAGATGGATAGATGGATAGATGGATAGATGGATAGATGGATAGATGGATAGATGGATAGATGGATAGATAGATAATTGATTAGTACGGGTGTCAGTGGCTATGGAGAGAAGGCAGGACAATGGGGTTAGGAGGGAGAGACAGATCAGCCATAATTGAATGGCGGAGTAGACTTGATGGGCTGAATGGCCTAATTCTGCTCCTATCACGTATGACCTTATGATGTTCTTGAGCCAGACTGTTCAATGGCATTTTCATTGGTACATTTGAATTACTTTAGATTTCTTTGAGCATGCTGAAGGGAAGAAATGTATTTGAATGTATGCGTGCAGATGTGTGTTGGAAGATTAACCCAAACATAAAATAATTAACGTGGTTATCAGTCCAGCACAACACAGTTATGCTAATGATAAATTATTAGGGGGCTTTTACACAACAACAGAGTAATAAAAAGTAGTGTTATGCTTTGTAAATAAAAGACAGCCAAAGAGAAGATTATTGAAAACAGTGACAAAAAGGGCGGCAGGGTGGCGCAGTTGTTGAGTTGCTGCCTTACAGCGACAGAGATCTGGGTTTAACTCTGACTACGGGTGCTGTCTGTGTGGAGTTTGCACCTTCTCCCTGTGACTGTGTGGGTTTTCTTCAGGTGCTCCGATTTTCTCCTAAGCCTCAAAGACGTGCGGCCTTGTAGGTTAATTGGCTTCTTTAAATTGTCCCTAGAGTGTAGGATGGAACCAGTGCATGGGGTGATTGTTGGCCAACAGACTCGGAGGGCCAAAGGGCCTGTTTGCACACTGTATTTTTTCAACAAAGCTAAATTGAAATACTCAGTCATAGAAATGTGATAATTGGGAATTAAAAGAAGAAGAAAGGGGAAAGAAACAAAGTAGGCCGGGGTGGAAATTGCATGTGTAGGAAGGAACTGCAGATGCTGGTTTAAACCAAAGATAGGCCCAAAAAGCTGGAGTAACTCAGCGGGTCAGGCAGCATCTCTGGAGAGAAGGAATGGGTGATATTTCTGGTCGAGACCCTTCTTCAGACGAGAGATATAGACGGTGATAGAGAAGATATAGAACAAACTAATGAAAGATATGCAAAAAGGTAACGATGATAAAGGAAACTGGCCATTATTAGCTGTGGGCTAGGTGAAAACGAGTTGCAGACAATGAGACTCAACAAGACGACTTTGAAGATGGTATGACGATGGGTGGGGGAGGGATGGAGAGAGAGGAAATGTAAGGGTTACTTGAAGTTAGAGAAATTAATATTCATACCGCTGGGTTGTAAGCTGTCCAAGCGAACTCAAAGGTGCAGTTCCTCCAATTTGTGTTTGGCTTCACAATGACTCAGACCGGTAAAGGTTGAGCAGAGTATTAATGTTGTGGTGCAGAGAATGGAATCATAGGATCAGTCCTCTAATCTGAAGCTACCACTAACAATATGCTGTTCTCAAGCTTTTTAACATATTAAAAAACCCAGAAAACCATTTAGGATGGAACAAACATTGCTGTAATATGTGTAAGAAAGAACTGCAGATGCTGGTTTAAATCGGAGGCAGACACAAAATTCTGGAGTAACTCAGCGGGTGAGTCAGCATCTATGGAGATAAGTCAAGTCAAGTCAGGTCAAGTCAATTTTATTTCTATAGCACATTTAAAAACAACTCTCGTTGACCAAAGTGCTTTACATCAGTGCAGGTACTAACGTGCTACATACAATGGTACATAGACCTAACAATACATACATAAATACATACATACAGCGCTCCCTCAGAGGACCTCAAGAAACGCTTGTGAGAAGAAATAGGTTTTAAATCTAGACTTAAAGGATTCGATGGAGGGGGCAGTTCTGATGAGGAGAGGGATGCTGTTCCACAGTCTAGGCGCGGCAACCGCAAAGGCGCGGTCGCCCCTGAGCGTAAACCTGGACCGCGGGATGGTCAGTAGCCCCATGTCGGCTGACCTGAGGGACCTGGGGGTAGAATGATGGTTAGAAGATTTTTGATATGGGGGGGGGGGGGGGGGTTGGAATGGGCGACTTTTCAGGTCGAGACCCTTCTTCAGACTGAGGTCAGGGGAGTGGGCGGGACAAAGATATAATGTAGGCGGAGACAGTAAGACTAGTGGGAGAACTGGGAAGGGGAAGGGGGTGGAGAGAGAGGGAAAGCAAGGGCTATCTGAAGTTATTTTTTAATTTCTTATCAGGCACGCCCTTGCTTTCTCTCTCTCCATCCCCTTACTCTTGAGCTCTTCCTCCTGCTTCAAATGACACTACCTGAAAACTAACACAAACAACAATAGGACAATACCTGACCTCGGCAAGAGGCCCCTGCAGAAACGTTATTAATTCTGGGTCTTAAAAAGAGTGAAATTCTGACTACAATAGCAACAGGATATTGCTATTGATGAGAGCGTAGACAAGATCTGTTCCAGCTGGAATTCTCCTTTGTGTCAAAGGAGTAGAGCATCAAATTACGCAGGGTCTAAGAACAGCAGAATAATTAACAGCAGAGACCCAGGTTTGATCCCGACTACAGGTGCTCTCTGTACGTAGTTTGTACGTTCTCCCCGTGACCCAGTGGGTTTGCTCCGAGATCTTCAGTTTTCTCCCACACTCCAATGACGTACAGGTTTGTAGGTTAATTGACTTGGTGTATGTGTAAATTGTCCCTAGTGGGTGTAGGATAGTGTTAATGTGCGGGGATCGCTGGTCGTCACGGACTCGGTGGGCCGAAGGGCCTGTTTCCGCGCTGTATCTCTAAACTAAACTGAACTAAACTAGAAATTACATAGCTAAGCGGTTCGATCCCGACTACGGGTGCTTGTCTGTACGGAGTTTGTACGTTCTCCCCGTGACCTGCGTGGGTTTTCCCCGGGATCTTTGGTTTCATCCCACACCCCAAAGACGTAGCGGGTTTGTAGGTTAGTTGGGTTGGTGTCAATGTAAAATTGTTCCTAGTGTGTGTGTGTAAGGTCAGTGTGGGAATGGGAGGGGGAGTTAAAGTGTTTGGCAACTGGGCGATCACGTAGGCCAAGGCAGACTGAGGGGAGGTGTTCAGCAAAACGATCGCCCAGTCTGCGCTTGGTATTGCCGATGTATAGGAGTTTTGGGTCTATCTTCGGTTTAAACTAGTATCTGCAGTTCCTTCCTATACTACTTTGACATCCCTTCTATCACCAAGAAGAACAAGGGTAGAAGTGCAAGAGAACATCATCTCGTGTCCGAACTGCATGTCACTATTGTAGATTGCAGAATCACTGAATAGTTACCACAAGGAGGGCGACTATTTGGCTCTGTAAGTCGACGCAGGCTTTACATCAAGAGTAATCCAACTAGTTCCACTCCCTGCCCTCTCACTAAAGCCCAGAAAATTATTTGAATTTTCTATGCTTTGAATCTCTCCTTTTTTTTTCTCTTTTTCTCCCTTTTCTCCCTGCCATTCATTCTTTCTCTCTCTTACTCTCTCTCTCTTTCTCATTCCCTCTCTTACGTTTTCTCTTTCTTTCTTCTGCTTCTTTCTCTTTTTTTCCCCTTTTCTCTTTCTCTCTCTCTCTCTTCCCTGTCTCTCTATCCTTCTCTTTTACCCTTCTCCCTTTTCCTGTTTTTCTCATACTGTTTCTGGTCTTTTTTTCTCCGTCTTTATTTTACTTTTCTCTCTCTCTCTCTCTCTCTCTCTCCTTTTCTTTCTCTCTCTCTTTCTCTCCCATTTTCCCCTTCTCCTTGCCCCTCTCTTTCTCATTCTCATTGCCTCTCCCCTTTTCTCTTACTGATTTCTTCAGTCTTTTTCCCACTGGTTGCTTTTTCTCTATCTCTCTTTTTCACTATTTCTCTCTTTTTTTCTTTCTCTGTCTCTTTCTCTCTCCCACTTTTTCTCTCTTTCTCATTTTCTTCCCTCATTTTTAGGGCGGCACAGTGTTGCTGCGGTGGAGTTGCTGCTTTAAGGGCCTGTCCCACTTGGGCTTCATTTGCATGTCACCCGGATGGCGCGCGAGGATTTTGAGAATCCCAAAATCCTGGGGCGCCACGCGCGACCACGCGTCACTGGCTACGACACCACGCCTCGCCACGAGCCATGCGCGCGTAAATGCACGCCATGCTCGCGTCGTGCGTCGCGACACGTAAATAATGTCGCATTAATGACGCACAAATAACGCCCAAGTGGGACAGGCCCTTTACAGTGCCAGAGACCTAGGTTTGTAGGTGCTGTCTGTATGGAGTTTGCACGTTAACCATGTTACCGCATTGGGTTTCTCCGGTTCTCTGATTTCATCCCCATTCCAAAGATGCACAGGTTTGTAGTCTAATTTGAACCTAGTGTGCCGAATAGACTAATGTATGGGGATCGTTGATCGACATGGACTCGGTAGGCCAAGGGGCCTGTTTCCATGGTGAATCTCTAAACTATCTCAAAATGAAACACTCTCAAATCACTCTCTCGTCTCATTCTCTCTCTTTTTGTCTTTTCTTTCTGTTTCTCTGTTTCGCTGTTTCTCTTTCTCTCTCTTACTCTGCCATTTTCTCTCTCTCTCTCTCTCTCTCTCTCTCTTGATCACTTTCTCTCTCTTTTTCTCTATTTCTCCTCTCTCTTTCCCCCTCCCTCTCACTCTCCCTCCCTCTCACTCTTCCTCTATCTCTTCTCTCCCAGTCTTTTGCTCTTTCTCTCTCCCTCCGTCTCTCTCTTTCCCTGTCTATCTGTCTCTCACACCCTTTCCCTCTCATTCTCTTTCTGGTGCCTACTCATCATTCCTAATGTGTAGTGCGCTTGAATTTAATAAATCCCATTCTCACTAATTATGTCCCTGTCTCATGAATAGAGAGAAATAATAATTTTGTTTTCAGACAATTCTTTAGTTTAGTCTAGAGATACAACCTGGAAACAGGGCCTTCGGCCTACCGAGTCTGCACTGACCATCGATCACCCGTTATACTAATACAATCCTATCCCACTTCCGTACCATACACACCAGCGGCAATTCACTGAAAGCCAATTAATCTACAAACCTGCACGTCTTTGGGATGCAGGAGGAAATTGGAACAGCCGGAGAAAACCTACACGGATGCAGGGAAAACACGCAAACTCCACAGAGACAGCACCTGCAGACTGGTAGGCAGCAGCTCTACCGCTGCACCCCTGTGCCGCCCTAATTTTGCAAGCATGGAACAAGCTAGTTGAGGCAGGTGCATCAATAAAACATTTAGGAGACATTTGGCCAAGTACTCTATATGGAGAGGAAAGGTTTCCCCTGAAGAAGGGTCTCGACCCGAAACGTCACCCATTCCTTCTCTCCAGAGATGCTGCCTGTCCCGCTGAGTTACTCCAGCATTTTGTGTCTATCGCTTGAATTGAACTAATGCTCTGTTCTGTTGATGTTCATCGCTTGTTCTCATTTAAGACAATGGCTACTGTCTACAATGCTGCACAGAGCTAGATGATTAAACCAATCTGGGAATTAACGTTCCTTTCATGCAGGAGGCAGAGGTGTAGGGATGCTGTGGCAACAATGGTTCTTCACTTTCCTCTTAGTTTCCTTCACTCTACATTCCTGAAATGAAACCCCTTCATATCTCTGTGTCTCCCTCTCCCCTGACACTCAGTCTGAAGAAGGGCTCTCGACACGAAACACCACCCATTCCTTCCCTCCAGAGATGAGTTACTCCAGCATTTTGCGTCTATCTTCGGTGTAAACCAGCACCTGCAGTTCCTTCCTTCACAAATCATTAGACAGTGCCCATTGGTGAGCTGGGACCAGGGACAATGGATTCTTAACCCAGAACCTTTAGGTCCAAGAAAGGCTATTGAAAGTCATAAAATCAATCCTGAGTTCTTATTTCCTTACTATAATTTTCATTCTCTCTTTTTAGAATGTGTTTAATTATCTGATGAACTCCTTTATAAATCCTTCTTCTATGACGATCACTGGCGATTTAATTAGAAAATAAATATTTTCCTTTCATTGCAATCAACTAATAATAGCGAGGTTATGAATCAGGGATAGCCAGTTCGTTTTTTTCGACTCAAACATCAACCCATTCCTTTCTCTTAGAGATGCTGCCTGGCCAGATGCATTACTCCACATTTTGTGTCTATCTCTAGTTTAAGTTTAGTTTTAGTTTAGAGATACATTGTGAAACAGACCCACCTAGTCCTCAGCGCCCAGCGATCCCTGTACACTTACACTATTTTCTGCGCACGTCTCGGGACAATTTACCGCAAACACCACGCCAATAACCCACAAACCTGTAGTCTTTGGAGAGTGGAGGAAACCGGAGATCCCGGAGAAAATCCACGCAGTTCACTCGGGGCCTGATGCTCCAGTCCGCCTCCTGGAAAGCCTGCACTCTGCACTTTTGTAGGCCGCAGGGGATTGGGGGGGGGGGGGGACGGAAATGCGACACAGAGTAAAACTCCACACAGACAGCACCCGTAGTCGGGATCGAAACTCGGGTCTCTGGCGCGTAAGGCAGAAACTCTACCGCTGGCACCACGGTGTCGCCCACACAGGTCAACTGTGAGAATGTGCAAACTCTGTACAGACACGCACGTAGTCAATCGGGAGAATTGTGTTCCACAAACTCAAACTGACAACATATGCCTTCATGTGCAGGATGGAACTGTGGCTGTTTTAAACCGAAGATAGACACAAAATGATGGAGTAACTCTTTGGAGAGAAGGAACGGGCGACGTTTCGGGTTGAGACCCGCCTTCAGCCTGGTTAGGGATTAGGGAAACAAGAGATTTAGACAATGATGTAGAGAGATAAAGGACGATAAATGAAAGATATGCAAAAAAGTAACGATGATAAAGGAAACAGGCCACTGTTCGCTGTTTGTTGGGTGAAAACGAGAAGCTAGTGTGACTTGGGTGGGGGAGGGATAGAGAGAGGGGGGGAATGCCGGAGCTACCTGGCATTCATACCACTGGGCTGTAAGCTGCCCAAGCGAAATATGAGGTGCTGTTCCTCCAATTTGCGTTTAGCCTCACTCTGACAATGGAGGAGGCCGAGGACAGAAAGGTCAGTGTGGGAATGGGAGGGGGAATAAAAGTGTTTAGCAACCGGGAGATCAGGTAGGTCCAAGTTCAAGTTGAAGTTCGCGTGCATTGTCACTTAACAAACTAAGGTACAGTGAAATATGACTTACCCTACATCCTAAGCGAAAAGAACATAATACACAGAGCCACATAAAATAAACATCCACCACAGTGGAATTCACATTCCTCACTGTGATGGACCCTCGATTAAAGGACCGCAGTTCCCGATGTTAAAGTCCGCGCCGCGCCCGCGGCCTGAAGCTCCAGTCGGTCTCCTGGAAAGGCTGCACCTCTGCACGTTGTAGGCCGCGGGGGAGGTGGGGGGGACGGAAATGCGACACAGAGAAAAATCGCATCTCCGTCGAGGTAAGGACTGAAAAAGGTTTTCCCCTCCCCCCCCCCCCACGTAAAACAAACCAAGAAACTCTAAATCATACTTTTAAAACATACTTAAAATAATAAAAATAGAAAGGGGTCAGACAGACTGTTGGCGAGGCACCACCCGATGGAGTGGGTGTAGGGACTGTGTCCAAGTGGACTGAGCAAAGGTGTATGCCTTCAACGTGAAGAATGATATTCCTATTATTCCGTTTCACATAGACATTTCCAAGATAAACTTACTTAACCTTTTTAGTCGAGTGCAATGTTCCTGTTTGGTTTCCGATTATAATTAGAGCAACTTTAGCCCCCATTGTATTCCATTGCTTGTCAGAGCAGCTGCTCGTGTAAGTTAATACATTGAGATAAAGGGCACAATGAGCATGACAATGTCACACCAAAACAAACAAGATTCAAGATTCAAGAGAGTTTATTGTCATGTGTCCCAGATAGGACAATGAAATTCTTGCTTTCTTCAGCACAACAGAACATAGTAGGCATGAATACAGAACAGATCAGTGTGTCCGTATACCATTGTATAAATATATACACGCATGAATAAATAAGCAGATAAAGTGCAAATAAACAGATAATGGTCTATTAATGTTCAGAGTTTTGTTTCAGTTGAGTTTAATAGCCTGATGGCTGTGGGGAAGGAGCTATTCCTGAACCTGGACGTTGCAGGGAAATAGTGTTTCTGCTTCTAGTTGCAAGATCTTTGGAACTGACATCCACTGGTTTGATTCTGTAGGACAGAGGTTTACTCAAACCGAGGGCTTAATTGGAATTAATTTAGGGCACGAAGATTAAAAAAGACATGATAAAAATATGTGATGGCCGCAGAGATAGAAAGGCAAGAGATGATCCGTGGGGAGAATGGACAGACTGTAATTTGGGTGGGTACTCTTCTACAGACAACAATTCCCTCCGCAGATACTGCCCTCTACAGACCCCTGAAGGAACTGTGTGAAATGTTGATGGCAACATCTGCAGATGCTGGAATACTGAGAGAAAAAAAAGAGCTCCTAGTCATAGAGTCATAGAGTGATACAGTGTGGAAACAAGCCCTTCGGCCCAACTTGCCCACACCGGCCAACAATGTCCCAGCTACACTAGTCCCACCTGTCTGTGTTTGGCCCATATCCCTCCAAACCTGTCCTATCCATGTACCTGTCTAACTGTTTCTTAAACGTTGGGATAGTCCCAGCCTCAACTACCTCCTCTAGCAGCTTGTTCCATGCACCCACCAACCTTTGTGTGAAAGCGTTACTACTCAGATTACTATTAAATCTTTTCCCCTTCACCTTGAACCCTATGTCCTCTGTATCCTCGATTCACCCTCTCTGGGCAAGAGACTCTGAATTTTTTCCTCTCTTGATTTTACCTCAATAAGATCCCCCCTCATCCTCCTGCGCTCCAAAGAATAAAGTCCCAGCCTGCTCAACCTCTGCCTTTAGCTCCTCCAGGAGATTGTATTTTCTTAAGAAGGGTCTCGACCCGAAACATCACCCATTCCTTCTCGCCAGAGACGCTGCCTGTCCCGCTGAGTTATTCTGGTTTTTTTGTGTCTCTCTTCGGTTGTTTTTTCTTGCTTAGTATTTATTCCAGCATCTGCTGATTTTTGATGTCAACATTTCATCCAGTTTCCTTCAAGGGTCTCTACCGTGTGCTTGACCCACTTGTAATGGTTCTAGACCTGAGGCATTGAATACGTGAAACTGTGTGGCTAAACATTGCTCCAAGGATCTAACCAAGGTCAAGGCCATTGATTCCAGGATGGGGACGTCAGTAAATTATGCACTAGTTTTGATCGGTTGATCAGCAGTGGGGAACATTAGCGACTTCAAATGACTAGACATTGACATGGTGCCCAAAACTGAACACAATCCTCGAAACAAGGCCTCACCAACGTCTCATACGACTGCAACATGACCTCCCGACTTCAATACTCAATGCCGTGACTGATGAAGGCCAAAAGCCTTGGTGCTCACCCCATCTACCGGTGATGCCACTTTCTGCCAGTGCTTCTGAGCGAGGGTGTTGAATCGAGCTCAGCTACCTGTCGACTGGTCATCTCAAGGTAAGATCTGCTGATGCAGCTTGACATTGTGTTATAGGAAAGATGTCGCCAAGCTGGAAAGGGTTCAGAGCAGGTTTACGAGGATGTTGCCAGGACTAGAGGGGCTGAATTATAGGGAGAGTTTGTGCAGGCTAGGACTCCATCCCTTGGAGTGCAGGAGAATTTGGAGTGATCTTGTAGAGGTGTGTAAAATCATGAGAGGAATAGCTCGGGTAGAGTCTCTTGGCCTGAGGAGGGGAGCTGAGAACCAAAGGGCATAGGTTTAAGGTGAAGGGGCAAAGATTTAATAGGAATCTAAGGGGTAACTTTTTAACTGCAAAGGGTGTGGGTGTAATGGAACTATGGAATTCAAGCTGTCAGGAGGTAGTGTAGGTGAGGCAGGTACTAACGCGATGTTTAAGAAATATTGAGACAGGTACATGGATAGTTCTGGTTTAGAGGGATATGGGCCAAATGCGAGCAGGTGGGACTAGTGTAGATGGGACATGTCTGGGCAAGTTTGGGCCGAAGGGCCTATTTCTACGCTGTAAGACTCTATGACTCAGCCTGGTCGATGATGGGCAGAACACTCTCCACCATTGAAAGCAACTAATGCAGCTCTGCCTCAAGACAATGGTATCCATCACTTAGGATCCCCAGATACGTCTCTCTTCTCGTTGCCACCATTGGAGTGGAGTTATGGAAGCCTGAAGTCTCACACCACCAGGCCCAGGAACAGATATTTTCCTACAACCATCCATTGATACTGTACGCCATTATAACTCACTCTGCCTCGGCATAATCAAGGACGCATCGCACCCTGGCCACTCCCTCTTCTCCCCTCTCCCATCGGGCAAGAGGTACAGTAGTGTGAAAACGCACACCTCCAGAGTCAGGGACATGTTTCTTCCAGATGTTATCAGGCCAACTGATCATCCTTTCACCAACCAGAGAGCGGGTTCCTGAACTACTATATCTACCCTTTGGTGACCTCGGGACTTTGAGCGACTTTGCTGGCTTTTCTTTGCACGAAACGTTATTCCCTTATATGTTATCTATTACACCGTAAATGGTTGATTGCATTCATTGTATTGGTCTGTCCGCTGACTGGCTAGCACGCAACAAAAGCTTTTCACGTCCTCGGTACACCTGACAATAATCGACTCTCTCAACTTGTACTATTGGGTTCTTAAATTTGCGCTCTAGTGAGGAAGAAGGGTCTCGACCCAAAAACGTCGCCTATTCCTTCTCTCCATAGATGCTGCTCACCCGCTGAGTTTTCTCCAGCATTTTGTGTCTAATTAGAGCCCAGTTGTAGCCTCACACCAAAACAGGAACACTATAGAAAAACAGTGCTGGAGCAATACATTTAGTTTAATTTAGTTTAGTTTAGTTTAGAGACACAGCACGGAAACAGGCCCTTCGGCCCACCGAGTCTGCACCGACCAGCGATCCCTGCACATTAACACTATCCTTCACACATTAGGGTCAATTTTTACTCGTACATCAAACCAATTAACCTACATATCTGCCGTCTGAGAGTGTGGGAGGAAATCGAAGATCTCGGAGAAAACCCACGCAGGTCACGGGGAGAACGTACAAACTCCGTACAGACAGCCCCAGTAGTCGGGATCGAACCCGGGTCTAGGGCGCTGTAAGGCAGCAAATCTACCGCCACGCCGCCCTAATTCTGATTACGTTCTGCGTGTGGCTTGGTTGGGCAACTTGAGCGCCCTGGAGAGGAAAAGACTACAAAAAGTAGTGAACACTGCCCAGTCCATCATCAGCTCTGACCTCCCTTCCATCGAGGGGATCTATCGCAGTCGCTGCCTCAAAAAGGCTGGCAGCATCATCAAGGACCCACACCATCCTGGCCACTCACTCATCTCCCCGCTGTCTTCAGGGAGAAGGTACAGGAGCCTGAGGACGGCAACGGCCAGGTTCAGGAATAGCTACTTCCCCACAGCCATCAGGCTATTAAATTAGGTTGCCCAAGTGGGACAGCCCCTTTAGGTAATGTCTGGGTTGCTAGTTCAGCGACGTAGCTGGAACGTTGTACTTGCGTTTTGCTGCTGGCCGACCGCCACCGTCTGCAAAGTCTTCTCTCTTTTTTCATCGAGAAGAAATGATCCGAAATAATAATAAGAAAGCCCGGCCATTCTCACACTGATTTTTCTAAGCACCAACATGAGGTACTTAGTGAGCAAATTAGACGGTGGAGCATGAATAGAGCTCTGAATAGAGGCTTAAAGAATGAGCAAGAAGTTTGTAGAAGCTAGTTTAGTTTAGAGATACAGCGTGGAAACAGGCCCTTCAGGCCAACGGGTTTGCACCGACCAGCGATCCCCACACACTGCGACCGCACTTTAGCGGGCCTAGACTGTGGAACAGCATCCCTCTTCTCATCAGAACTGCCCCCTCCATCGACTCCTTTAAGTCTAGATTTAAAACCTATTTCTACTCTCAAGCGTTTCTTGAGGTCCTCTGAGGGAGCGTTGTATGTATGTATTTATGTATGTATTGTTAGATCTATGTACCACTGTATGTAACACATTAGTACCTGCACTGATGTGAAGCACTTTGGTCAACGAGAGTTGTTTTTAAATGTGCTATAGAAATAAAACTGACTTGGCTTGTCTTGACACACAAACACTATCCTACACACACTAGCGACAATTGGCAACTACACCGAGCCAATTAGCCTACAAACCTGTGTCTTTGGACTGTGGGAGGAAACAGGAGCTCCCGGAAGAAAAAACCCAGGCTGGTCACGGGGAGAACGTGCCCATAGTCAGGATCGGACCCGGGTCTCCCAGTGCCGCGAGACAGCAACTCTACCCCTGCGCCTCCGTGCCGACCAAGTGAGGCAAGACTGGCATCTGTCCAGCGTCATTGATGGCTTCCGAGTATTTCTGGTCGAGTATTTGATTGCAAAATTCTCATTGCAAAATTCTCACCGTAGCTGTTCACAAACCAAGCTGTGATGCATCCTGATAAAATGCTTTCTACGCACGGCGCATCTGTAGAATTGGTGAGAGTTGATGGGGACATGCCGAACTTCCTGAGCCTTCTAAGGAAGTAGAGGCGTTGGTCTGCTTCCTTGGTCGTTGCTTCAGTATGGATGGTCCAGGAGAACTTTTTGGTGATATTGACTCCTGAACTGGCAACTGAAGCTTCCCAGAATGGCTGGAAGACCAATATTTCCCCCGTCGAAGTGGGATGCAGGGGATTTGTTGCTACATCTATGACCAGGCTGTTAAAGCAAATGGGGGTGAGAGGTCGCTCCCTCCAACAAGCAATCAATATCAAATTCTGCAGAAAAAAGCAGCAATTGGATTTGGATCAAAAGGAGAGGCTGCAAGATGAAGACAGGAGGGTATAGAATTGAGGGGGGTGTAACTGAGACGCCAGGTATCACCGTTGAGCCCTCTGGAGATGTTGTGGGCTTATCAACGAAACGTCAAAGAAGGAGGGTGCCCACCTGATGACCCCGATGACGTACCTACCCTACCTTTCACCACTCCAATCCCACTGCAAATAGCAAGAGTGCCGACTTATTACAGGGATTGAAACATCAAGTCCTATTAGATCTACTACTACTACTATTCTCACCAGCATTTTCGTTAATCCAATTCCACCTCTTATGTTGGGTGAGTCCAGAACCAGGGGGCCACAGTCTTAGAATAAAGGGGAGGTCATTTAAGACTTTAAGAGGTGAGAAAAAACTTTTTTACCCAGAGAGTTGTGAGTTTATGGAATTCCCTGCCTCAGAGGATGGATTTAAGAGAGAGTTGGATAGAGCTCTAGGGGCTAGTGGAGTCAAGGGATATGGGGAGAAGGCAGGCACGGGTTATTGATAGCGGACAATCAGCCATGATCACAATGAATGGCGGTGCTGGCTCGAAGGGCCGAATGGCCTCCTCCTGCACCTATTGTCTATGTTACTCTGTTTCTATGTTATTTCCCTTTAACTTATCCTCCGACATGACTGTCAATTGATTCATTTGCCACGCCCCACAAAAGAGGAAATGTATAGTGGCCATGTCACGTATGGATACATCATTGGGACGTGGCAGGAAACAGGAGCACCCGGAGGAAATTATGGCAGTCACAGAAAAAAGGTAGACTCCACACACAGACAGAACTAACGGTCACTGTCAAATCTCAGTCACTGGAGCTGAGAGGCAAAAATTACAACAGAATCTATGCCCAGAAATTCCCCACAGTCACGATACGATATGATACAATGCGATACGATAGAATATTTATCCCAGGAGGGAAATTGATCTGCCAACAGTCATCAAACACACAAAAACACAAAATACATGAAACATGAAATTAAAGTGACGTGTGGAAAGGATTGGGGAAGTGCAAAGATTGGGGTGGGGAGTGGGGTTAGAGGGAGTCAGTCTCAGTCCCAGTCTACCCCATGACAGAAGGGGGAGGGGTTGTAGAGTTTGATAGCCACAGGGAAGAAGGATCTCCTGTGGCGTTCTGTGCTGCATCTTGGTGGAACCAGTCTGTTGCTGAAGGTGCTCCTCAGGTTGACCAGTGTGTCATGGGGTGAGCTGTAGTGTCCAGGATGCTCCGCAGTTTGAGGAGCATCCTCCCCTACAAGACCAACCTCCCCGTGAATCCAACTCCAACTCCGCCCCCAGGACGGAGTCAGCCTTCCTGATGAGCTTGTTGGTCCTATTAGTGTCTGCGGCCTTCGCCCTCCTGCCCCAGCACACGGCAGCGAAGAAGGTGGCACCGGCTACCACCGATTGGAAGAACATCTGCAGCATCTTACTGCAGACGTTGAAGGAGCGGAGCCTTCCCAAAAAGTACAGCCGGCTCTGTCCCTCCTTGTACAGGGGCTCAGCGTTCCTGGACCCGTCCAGTTTACTGTCCAGCTACATTCCAAGGTACTTGTATTCACTGGTAAACTGCACATCCACACCATTGATGGAAACAGGGGTGTTCCTCTCCTCCTAAAGTCCACCACTAATTCGGTATAGTCAGAGAGGATTCTCTTGAACTTGTGCAGGTGTACAGTAGAGAGCATATTGACTGGTTACATCACGGTCTGGTTTGGCAACTTGAACGCCCAGGAGCGGAAAAGACTGCAGAAAGTGGTGACCACTGCCCAGTCCATCACCGGCTCTGGCCTCCCCACCATCGAAGGGATTTACCGGAGTCGCTGCCTCAAAAAGGCAGCCAGCATCATCAGAGACCCACACCACCCTGGCCACACACTCATTTCACCCCTGCCATCGGGAAGAAGGTACAGGAGCCCGAAAAATGTGACTTCCAGGTTCAGGAACAGCTTCTTCCCTGCACCCATCAGGCTGTTAAACACTACAACCTCAAATAAGCTCTGAACTACAATAGACTATTATTATTATTATTATTATTGTTATTATTATTATTATTATTATTATTATTATTATTATTATTATGGCACTACTAATATGTATGTGTACTTGTGTATACAGTATATACACACTGAACATTTTTTTCTCCCTTGTTTATCATATTGTTGACAGTGTACTATGTTTACATGGCCCTTGGTGACTGAAGAAGGGTCTCGACCTGAAACATCACCAATTACAAATGCAAATACAAATACAAATTGCCTTTATTGTCATTCAAACAGACAGAGGTTTGAACGAAATTTTGTTCCCTGCAGTCATAACAGTAAAATAAACATAACACACCATTAGCACAGTTTCACACAAACATCCATCACAGTGAATCTCCAAACACCTCCTCACTGTGATGGACGGCAAAAGTCTTATCTCTTCCCGGTTCCTTGTTCTTCTCCCGCGCCGAGGCGATCGAGGCTCCTGATGTTAAAGCCCCCGGCGGGCGTTGGTAAGTCCCGCGGCCGATTAAGCCGCACCGAGCGATGTGAGGCTCTGTGACGGGCCGATTCAAATTCGGGGGGTGGAAGTTGCCGTTGCGGGAGCTCTTGGAAATCGGTCTCCCGCCAGGGACCCGGAGCTCCCGAATTTACCGTCCACAGGGCCTGCGGCCGAAGCCTCCGAAGCTCCGCAGTCGGGTCGCAGCTGCCGAGCCACCACAGCCCCCGACTCAGCCAGCTCCGTGATGGTAAGTGAGTCCGCAGGCTCTGCGACTGGAGCCCTCAGGTCGATTCCGGTTGGAGCCCGCCGGCTCCACGATGTTAGGCCCCAGCAAAAACGGAGACACGACGAGGAAAAGGTCGTGTCTCCGTTCAAGGAAGAGGTAAAAAAGTTTAAAAGGTCCCCTCCCCCTCCCCCCCTCCCCACACATATACGACAACACAGCACCGCCATTCAATGATGATCATGGCTGATCATCCCCAATCAGTACCCCGTTCCTGCCTTCTCCCCATATCCCCTGACTCCGCTATCTTTAAGAGCCCTATCTAGCTCTCTCTTGAAAGCACCCAGTGAACCGGCCTCCACCGCCCTCTGAGGCAGAGAATTCCACAGACTCACCACTCTCTGTGAGAAAAAGTGTTTCCTCGCCTCCGTTCTAAATGGCTTACCCCTTATTCTTAAACTGTGGCCCCTGGTTCTGGACTCCCCCAACCTATATGTCATCCAGCGTTCACCCTCTCCCTGTTTTCCCTTCCACAAACCATGGGTGGCACAGTGGGACAGGGGTAGATCTACCGCTTCACAGCGCCAGAGACCTGGGTACAAGGGGTTCAAAGGGTATTTTATTGTCACATGTACAATTAAGGTACCGTGAAACTTGATTTACCATACAGTCACACTAAAAAAAGCAACAGGACACACAACGACATAAAGGTTAACATGGACGTCCACCACAGCGGATGCCCACATTCCTCACTGTGATGGAAGGCAACAAAGTCTAATCATCTTTCCTCGTTATTCTCCCGGGGTTGGGGCAGTCGAACCAGTCCGCAGTCCGGGGCGATCGAAGCCCCCTGCATCGTCTCCCAGCGGTTCGAAGCCCCCCGTAATCCAGGGCTGGTCGAAGCTCTTGCGGCTTGGAGCTCCCAGAAGTCGGTTCCCTACAGGGGCCGCCAGCTCCACGATGTCAGGTCCTGCAGGCTCCCGCTGTTGGAGCTCCCAAAGCCGATCCCCAGCAAAGAGGCCGGCAGGCAGCTCCTCGATGTTAGGCCGCAGTGCGGACGGAGAAACGACACGGAAGGAAATTGCATCTCCATCGAGGTAAGAGTTTCCCGCATCCCCCACATGTAACAAAGCTATCGGACACCAAAACATACATTTAACACATACTAAAAAACAACAAAGAAGAAAAGGACGAGACAGACTGTTGGCGAGGCAGCCCCGTTCGATCCTGACTACGGTGCTGTCCGTACGGAGTTTGTACCTTCTCCCTGTGACCTGCGTGGGTTTTCTCCGAGATCTTCGGTTTTCTCCCACACTCCAAAGACGTACAGGTTTGTGGATCACTTGGCTCGGTAAATGTATAATTGGCCCTAGTGTTTGTAGGGTAGTGTTAATGTGTGGAGATCTCTGGTCGGTGGGCCAAAGGGCCTGTTTTCACGCTGTATCTCTAAACTAAACTAAAAAACTAATCTTGAATGCAAAATCTTCTTCACCTGTACCACATCCTAAATCCGACCATTTCAAGCTTCTCACAACATACCCACTCTTTTCAGCCTTTCTGCCCCTGCTCACTATTCATGTCATCGGTGATACCAGTGACAACTGAATTAGCAAGAGGAGTAGTGTGTGGGATAGGGAGAGAGAGGGAACTGGGGTGGGGGAGAGGGAACTAGAGGGTGGGAGGGATAGAAAGAGGGACTTCCTTCACAACTTCATCAACCCTGCCTCTCTCTCTCCTACCTTCTTCCTCCCTCAGTTTGTACACCTCAACAAACGCTGTTCCCAGTCACTTCCCGCCTACCCATTCCCAAAATCTTTGCTCCTAACTCCGTGTTTTATTTCCCCCTTAGTTTTAAATATAATACTTTCAGTCAGCTCCGTAACAGAAGGGTCTCGACCCGAAACGTCACCCATTCCTTCTCTCCAGAAATGCTGTGTGACCCGCTGAGTTACTCCAGCTTTTTGTGTCTAACTTCGGTTTAAACCAACATCCGCAGTTCCTTCTTTTGTTACACATGTAAATGAAAGATGTCACTGACTATTCCTTCAATTATAGCTTTGAAAGATTGTTGAACAATTACTAAAGGACAAACGATGCAGACATATTTCCTGAGCCATCTAAATTTGGCACAGGATGGAGTGGTTCAATGCTAAATAGATTCCTAATACTCCAATCAACCTCTGTAAACCACTTAACTTCCTGTAAACCTAGTTAGATGAGTAAGCCGGTATTATTGCGTTCTGGATGCCAGGAAACTGTGCGTGCACTAGTGCTCTCATTTCCCTACAATCAATAGTAAATGAGGAATGAGTGGGTTAACATACGGTGAGCAGACAAAAAATGCTGGAGAAACTCAGCGGGTGAGGCAGCATCTATGGAGAGAAGGAAATAGGCGACCTTTCAGGTCGAGACCCTCCTTCAGACTGAAGAAGGGTCTCGACCCAAAACGTCGCCTATTGAGTCTGAAGGAGGGTCTCGACCTGAAACGTCGCCTATTCCTTCTCTCCAATAGATGCTGCCTCACCCGCTGAGTTCCTCCTGTATTTTTTGTCTACTTTCGATTTTTCCAGGATCTGCATGCAGTTCCTTCTTTAACATACGATGAAGGCAGGCACGGGTTATTGATTGGGGACGACCAGCCATGATCACAATGAATGGCGGTGCTGGCTCGAAAGGCCGAATGGCCTCCTCCTGCACCTATTTTCTATGTTTCTATGATGAGCGTTTGACGGCACTGGGCCTGTACCTGCTGGAGTTTAGGATGAAGGGGGAGGACCTCATTGAACTTTACCAAATGGTGAAAGACCTGGATAGAGCGGACGTGAAGAGGATGTTTCTACTAGTGGGAGAGTCTAGGACCAGATGTCATAGCCTCAGAATTAAAGGAGATGAGGAAGAATTTATTTCGTCAGAGGGTGGTGATTGTATCGAATGTATCGCCACAGAAGGTTATGAAAGCCAAGTCAATGGATACTTTTAAGGCTGAGATTCTTGATGAGTGCGGGTGTCAGGGATTATGGGGAGAAGGCAGGAGAATGGGGTTAAGAGGGAGAGATAGATCAGCCATGATTGAATGGCGGAGTAGACTTGATGGGTGGGGTGGGAGATTGCAACCTTCAGAAAGAAGAGACTTGATTGGCCTGATGGTCTAATTCTGCTCCTATCACTTATGAACGTATGGCATTAGGAAACTTGATGACCATTCTCTGGGACAACCAAAATTGTCAGGTGGTTGATTTCATCACAATGGGAGATCTTGTCCGGTAGACTTAGTGTAGGTGAGCACATAAGTGACTGCAAAAAGCAACCATTTCTCCCCATCCCAATCGATTTTCAACACATTAAGGATGCAGAGTCTGTGGAACCAGGGTCTGTAGGATCATGAAGGACCCTCACCAACAACGGACTGTTCCAGCTGCTGCGGTCAGGCAGTCACGCAGCAAAAACAGAGAGACTGAGACAGAGTTTCTTCCCACGGGCCAACAGGACTGTAAACACTGCTCTCACCAGTGCCCCCACCATGTCCCACATGCTGCCCATCTCATGCACACACACACATAGACACTTATAATGCATACACATACATACTATATTTATTTATATGCACTCCACCGCAAATAGTGTTGCTCTTTCTACTGTAAATATTGTAAACAACGTTGTTTTTCTAATTGTAAATATTAGTTCTGTTGCTTTGCACAATCCCGTAAGCTTTGCCACTTTCATTTCACCGTACGTGTATGTGACAAAATAAAGTTCTTGAACCTTGAATGCACATTATGAAGCCACAAGAAACTGCTGATGCTGGAATCTTGGGCAAAATACAAAGTGCTGGAGGAACTCAACATTTCAGGCAGCATGTGTGGAGGGGACTGTCTCCACAGAAGGCTGAGGAGACCCAAGTCAATGGATATTTGCAAGGCAGAGATAGATAGATTTTTGATTCCTTTGGGCATCATGGGGGGGGGGGGGAGGGGAGGCAGGAAAATGGGGTTAGGAGGGAGAGATAGATCAGACACCGTGGAATGGCAGAGTAGACTTGATGGGCCGAATGGCCACATTCTGCTGCTCTCACTTATGATCTTATTACTTAATATACAGGCAACGCAATGGGCCGGGACTCCACTTCAGACTGTACACATATGTATGTGTGTTTGGAGAGAGCATAGATCTGATCAAAGACAACTTCATAAAGCAGTCCAATTGGCATTCCCACGCATGTCTGCAGATGCACAAGAGACTGGAGATGAAGACTTGAAGACCGTGTTTAGTTTAGTTTAGTTTAGTTTAGTTCAGAGATACAGGGTGGAAACAGGCCCCTTCGGCCCATCGGGTGGTCACGGTGGCGCAGCGGTGGTGTTGCTGCCTTACAGCGCTTTCAGCGTTGGGGACACGGGTTCGATCCTGACCACGGTGCTGTCTGTACGGAGTTTGTACGTTCTCCCCCCGACTGCATGGGTTTTCCCCGAAATGTTCGGTTTCCTCCACACTCCAAAGACGTACAGGTTTGCATGATAATTTTCTGTTTAGTTTACTTTAGAGATACAGCGCGGAAACAGGCCCTTCGGCCCACCAGGTCCGCGTCGACCAGCGATCCCCGCACACTAACACTATCCCCACACACTAGGGACGATTTACATTTATACCAAGCCAATTAACCTACAAACCTGTCTGTCTTTGGAGTGTGGGAGGAAACCGATCTTGTAGAAAATCCAAGCAGGTCACGGGGAGAACGCACAAACTCCACACAGACAGCACCCGCAGTCGGCATGGAACCCGGGTCTCCGGCGCTGCAAGCGCTGTAAGGCGGCAACTCTACCGCTGCGCCACCGTGCCATGTGCGAAGGTGTTTTAAGCTGAATCAGCTTGCAGAGACGGGCACTGTTTTCAGAGAAGGATCAGATGGAAGAAACATAGAAACATAGAAAATAAGTGCAGGAGTAGACCATTCGGCCCTTCGAGCCAGCACCGCCATTCAATATGATCATGGCCGATCATCCAAAATCAGTACCCCGTTCCTGCTTTTTCCCCATATCCCTTATTCCACTAACCCCTGGAGCTCTGTCTAACTCTCTTTTAAATTCACCCAGTGAATTGGCCTCTTCTGCCTTCTGCGGCAGAGAATTCCACAAATTCACAACTCTCTGGGTGAAAAAGTTTTATCTCATCTCAGTTTTAAATGGCCTGCCTCTTATTCTTAGACTGTGGCCCCCTGGTTCTGAACTCCTCCAACATTGGGAACATTTTTCCTGCATCTAGCCTGTCCACTCTTTTAAGAATTTTACATGTTTTTTTATAAGATCCCCTCTCATCCTTCTAAATTCCAGTGAATACAAGCCCAGTCGACCCATTCTTTCATCATATGTACATCAGAGGCCTGTTGCACGGCACACACTTCTGCACAATGCACTGAATTATGGAGGCCATTTCCAGTGATCCATGGAGAGGGCACAGCAGGGGTGGAATTTTAACGATAAAGCTGAAATAATAATTTTACCACAAAAATATGTGAGAGCAGATTGTATTTTTTTTCAAAAGGAAATGAACCGGAAACCACAGAAGTACTTCCAAATGTCATGCCTGGCAGGATCAAGACACCTCCCTGGACTGGGCAAGACCATGGAGTAAGGTCCTCAGGTCATAAGCAATAGGAGCAGAATTAGGCCATTCGGCCCATCAAGTCTGCTCCGTCATTCAATCATGGCTGATCTATCTCTCCTTCCTAACCCCATTCTCCTGCCTTCTCCCCGTAACCCTTGACACCCATACTAATCAAGAATCTGCCCTTTTTCATGGCAAACAATTCCACAGATTCACAACCCTCTGACTAATGAAATTCCTCCTCATCTCCTTCCTCAAGGAACATCCTTTAATTCTGACCTCTAGTCCTGGACTCTCCCACTAGTGGAAACATTCACTCCACATCGTCTTTATCCAAGCCTTTCACCATTCTGTATGTTTCAATCAGGTTCCCCTCATAAATCCCTTCACAAATCTGCCTATTACCATCTAAAAAACATTGCAAGAGTCAAGGGATTTCTGTCCAAAGAAGACACTGAAAAACTTGTTCATGCATATATCTTCAGTAGGTTAGATTATTGTAATGGTATCTTTACAGGTCTCAGTAAAAAAACCAATTAAACAACTGCAGCTTATCCAGAATGCCACTGCCAGAGTCTTGACCAACACCAAGAAAATGGACCACATTACACCTGCCCTTAAATCTTTGCACTGGCTCCCTGTGTGTAAAAGGATAGGTTTTAAAATTCTGTTACTGGCCTACAAGGCACTGAATGGTCTGGGTCCAAAATACATCTCTGACCTTCTTGTTGTATATGAGGCACCTAGACTCCTCAGGCCTTCAGGGACAGGTTTACTCTGTGTTCCCAGGGTCAAAACTAAAAAGGCTGAAGCAGCGTTCAATTTTTATGCTCCACACCTGTGGAACAAGCTCCCTGAACACCTGAGGTGTGTACAGACTGTAAGCTCATTTAAATCAGGCCTAAAAACACTGCTGTTTACTGTAGCTTTTCCATAACCCAACATGCAGGTAATCTTAACCTTCTAATCTTATCCCTTATAAGTGCTTTTAAAATTGTTTTATTGTTTTACTATTCATGCATTTGTCATCGCTTGTTTTGTAATTTTTGATTATTGGCCATTTTGTTGTCCTGTGTTGTATGGCTGTTCTGCTGTATTTTTATTATGTTATTCTTTTGTTTCTTTTGTAAAGCACTATGAATTTCTGCATGCACGAATGGTGCTATATAAATAAATTTGCCTTGCCTTGCCTTGCCTCATTCTTCTAAACTCCAGCGAGCACAGACCCAGTGCCGACAAACGCTCATCCTATGTTAGCCCAGTCATTCCTGGGATCAGTCTTGTAAACCTCCTTCTTGGTCCCTCTCCAGAGCCAGCAAATCCTTCCTCAGAAATGGGGATTGAGATTGTTCACAGTAATCCAATTGCGGCCTGACCAGCGCCTTATACAGCCTCAGCGTCACATCCCTGGTTTGGTATACAAGCCCTCTTGAAATAAATGCTAGATCAGTGAGTGAGCCATTGACATGATCACCCTCCACATTTGAGGGCAGCACGGTTGGGAGAGGGACCTGAAATAGAGACCAGCGGCGATTGTTATTTTTCAGCCCAGAGGGAAGTACAAAATGATGCAAAGGCAATTTATTGTCGAGATGTTAAACGTGAAATAAAAACAGAAGATGCTGGAAGCACTCGGACAACAGCTGAGGTGATGGAAAGAAAGTCAATATTTTACATAAAATCTTTCATCTGAACAGTACAAGCTATGCAGTGCTATCACCCCAGGGGATGGCAATTTTGCTCTTGTTTGATGTCTGCTAATGTATTGGACGTTACTTTGGACATAATTTGAGTAGCTCCACCCAATAACCAAAAATCTGTAGCCTCCTTTTGCTCTGGTATTTTATTTAATTCACATGTTTAATCAATAATGTTTTAGTATTAATGTTTAATGTTTTATGTGTCTTTCCTAACTGTCACTGTATGTCGTGTTGTCACTTACGGGCAGAGCACCAAGGCAAATTCCTTGTATGTGAATACTTGGCCAATAAACTTATTCATTCATTCATTCATTCAATTTGAAAAGGAGATAATATAAGAATTCAGGAAAAGGCCAGCTGGGGAAGAATAACCTTAAGGCAGGAACAAGCTGGAAAGGGTGCAGAGAAGATTTACGAAGGTGTTGCCAGGACTAGAGGGTCTGAGCTACAGGCAGAGGTTGAACAGGTTTGGACTCTATTCTTTGGAGCACAGGTGGATGAGGGGAGATCTTATAGAGGTGCATAAGATCATGAGAGGAATAGATCGGGTAGATGCACAGAGTCTCTTGCCCAGAGTAGGTGAATCGAGAACCAGAGGACATAGGTTTGAGGTGAAGGGGAAAGGATTTAAGAGGAACTTTTTCACACAGAGGGTGGTGGGTGTATGGAACAAGCTACCAGAGGTAGCTGTGGCTGGGACTATCCCAACATTTAAGAAGCTGTTAGACAGGTATAGGGATAGGACAGGTTTGGAGGGAACTGGACTAAACGTGGGCAGGATGGACTAGTGTAGCTGGGAACTGTTGGCCGGTGTGGGCAAGTTGAGCCGAAGGGCCTGTTTCCACACTGTATCACTCTATGACTCTATGGCTCTATAACACATGAAGTACTAAACTTTGGTAGGCTGGTTGCATAAGCAAAAAGGTGAAGGTTTCAAAGGGGATGCTAGAATCCCGTTTGAATGCTAGGTTTCAAAGGGGATGCTAGGGCACAATATTATTTAAAAGCTGAGAAAACAACATTTGAAATCTCTGCCTTCAGAAATAGAATCACAGAAGAGAAAAAAACAAGGATCAGTACAGTTTACTTTATAGTCACATGTGCTGAGGTACAGTGAAAAGCTTTAGTAGCGTGCTAACTAGTCAGCAGAAAGGCAATACATGATTACAATCAATCCATTTACTGTGTACAGATATTTCATCTTCTTCTTAAGCCCTTTGCTCCTCTAGGGAGAAAAGTCCATTGACAAATCTCAACCACCTCACTCGGTTGTTGGCAGTTCTTTCGAGATCTCCCCAGTTGAGCCCACTCTCAGACATTTCTGTCCGGGCACCTCTTCTCCAGCTGTTCCTGGGGCGACCTCTTTTCCTTTGTACTTGGGGGTTCCATTTCAAGGCTTGCCGGGTGATGTTTGTGGCAGGTTTCCTGAGGGTGTGTCCAATCCAACTCCATTTTCTCCTTCGAATTTGTAAGTCAATGGGCTCGGGGCTTGTTCTTTTCCACAGGTCTACATTGCTTACCTTGTCTCTCCAGCAGATGTTAAGTATTCTCCCTAGGCAGGCGTTACTGAATGCTTGCAGCCTGTTTGTACTCTGATCCACACAGCCCCACCTGTTGATGTGTGATCCAAACATTTTATACATACGTACAGATATTTGATAAGGGAATAACGTTTAGCGCAAGGTAAAGCCAGTAAAGTCCGATCGAGGACGGCACAGTGGCGCAGCGGCAGAGTTGCTGCCTTACAGCGCTTGCAGCGCCGGAGACCCGGGTTCAGTCCCGACCACGGGTGCTGTCTGTACGGAGTCTGTACGTTCTCCCCGTGACCTGCGTGAGCTTTTTCCGAGGTCTTCGGTTTCCTCCAACACTCCAAAGACGTACAGGGTTGGCTTGGGTTTGTATACTTGGTACGAGTGTAAAATGCACTTTATCAGTTTATTTATTCATGTGTGTATATATTTATATAATGGTATATGGACACACTGATCTGTTCTGTAGTCAATGCCTACTATGCTCTGTTGTGCTGAAGCAAAGCAAGAATGTCATTGTCCTGTCAGAGACACATGACAATAAACTCCCTTGAACTTGAATTGCCCCTTGTGTGTGTATGCTTGTGTTAGTGTGCGGGAATCGCTGGTCGGCGTGGACTCACTGGGCCGAAGGGCCTGTTTCCGCGCTGTACCTCTAATCTAAACCAAACTAAAGGCTGTTACGTTAATTTTGATAAATCACTGATTTAGCCCAATCTGAAGTATTCCGTCCCATTCTGAACGGCACACTTGAGGAATGATGCCAGTATCCCAAGAGAAATCACAGGAAATGCATCAGAATTGGCTTTGGGAGGTGGGACTGGATTACATGGAACAAGCACAGAAGTTGGAATTGTTCTCCCATGGAGGAGAGAACGCTATCGCATAATTTAATTGAAGCAATAAAAACCATGGCATTGTTTTGTTGGGGCAAATCTGGAAGATTCAAACTTCTGCGACGTTTGACGGCGCTGGGCCTGTACTCGTTGGAGTTTAGAAGAATGAGGGGGGGGACCTCATTGAAACTTACAGAATAGTGAAAGGCCTGGATAGAGTGGATGTGGAGAGGATGTTTCCACTAGCGGGAGAGTCTAGGACTAGAGGTCATACACAGCCTCAGAATTAAAGGACGTTCCTTTAGGAAGGAGATGAGGAGGAATTGCTTTAGTCAGAGGGTGGTGAATCTGCAGAATTCTTTGCCACAGAAGGCTGTGGAGGCCAAGTCAGTGGATAGATTTGAGGCAGAGATAGATACATTCTTGATTAGTGCGGGTGTCAGGGGTTATGGGGATAAGGTAGGAGAATGGGGTTAGGAGGGAGAGATGGATCAGCCATGATTGAATGGCGGAGTAGACTTGATGGGCCGAATGGCCTAATTCTGCCCCCTATCACTTATGACCTTATGAATGTGCCGGCTGATGGGGGTGCTGGGGAGCAGGGGACTGATTTAAGGTGCAAGAGGCAGAGTTATTGAAGAATCCTTTCTCGCAGCGAGCTACTATGATATACAAGATCGCAGATGCAAGTATAATGGAGACAGATTCAATAATATTTTTGAAAAAGGAAATCAAATAAATCAGAGCAGCCTAGCCACTGATCGCAGTCTGGGCTGTCAACGGCAATAAACTGTGAGATACTCCAGATTTGGGAATGTGCGGAGGGCATTGTACTACCATGAGCTGAAATAACATGAGAACATGTGAGGCAGGAGCATGGAGTGGGCCATTAGGTCCCCTGAGCCTCCTTGATCATTCACCAAGATGGCAAGCAGCATAATCAGCAGGCCAGCCCAGACCATCACACAAACCAACCTCCCTTCCATTGGCTCCATTTACACCTCACCCCGTGGAATCTGTGCCAAAGAAGGTATTGGAAAAAAGACAACAGCATAATCAATCAATCAGTTTTATTCGTCACATTGCACATAAAGTGCAAGTGAAATGAATTTGCCAGCAGCGGTACAATGACAAAAGAACACACAAAAACACACTAAAAATAGTACGATTAAATGAGAACTTACCAGTTCGAAGCTTGATCCTTATTTTATGAGGAGTTACGATGAGGGATTTCGTGAAGACCCCGCCAGCACGCATGCGCGACATTTTTCAAAGCAGAGGTGTGAAATCACAGATAGTAGAGTTGACTGAAGATA
The DNA here is from genome assembly GCA_035221665.1 of Okamejei kenojei. NCBI lineage: Eukaryota > Metazoa > Chordata > Chondrichthyes > Rajiformes > Rajidae > Okamejei > Okamejei kenojei. Next base: position 7,301,949 of record CM069132.1, on the reverse strand, counting down.
GAAGGATAAGAGAGATAACATACCAGTTGATCTTATGATAGAGGGTTGGGAGCGGAGGGCACGGAATCCCTCATCGTAACTCCTCATAAAATAAGGATCAAACTTCGAACTGGTAAGTTCTCATTTCATCTTACTATTTTACTTCGGAGTCACGTGAGTGACTTCGTGAAGACTTCAAAGCTCTGTGATTTCATGCCTTGGAAATGAGTCCATGCTCACACACTGCCATCACAACCAATGGAGGAAGTATGTTAACGTATTTCAGACTTTTACAGTGCTGAAAAACAACAATGTATTATTTAACAATAATAATAATAACCCCTAATTTCGGGGAAAATTATAATACAGAGCTTAAAATAGTGTCTGCAAATATCTCAGGCGTGGCCACAGGTTTGCTATAACCGCTGGAAGTTGTTTCATTAGACCAACCCGCCTTTGCAAGGGCGTGGCCCATAGGGACTTCCATCATCCTCGCTGCACGATGTAGCTGCAGCCCGGGTCCGTGCCGACCAGCTAATCCCGCACACCAACACTACCCTACACTCAGTAGCGACAATTTACATTTATACCAAGCCAATTAACGTACAAACCGGCACGTCTATGGAGTGTGGGAGGAAACCAAAGTTCTTGGAGAAAACCCACTTGATCACGGGGAGAACGTACAAACTCCATACAGACAGCACCCGCAATCAGGATCAAACCCGGCTTTTATTGAGTGCTAATCAGTCAGCAATTCAATTCAATTCAACTTTAATGTCATTGCACAGATACAAGTATGGGTGCAACGAAATGCAGTTTAGCGTCAGTTCGTAGTAATAGCAATATAGAAATAAATACAGAATGCAGACAATGTGGATGGAGAGACTGGATAAATCTATGGGCGGGACTCCGAGTTCAGCAGTGTGATGGTGTTGTTGTAGAAGCTGTTCCTCATCCTACTAGTGCGGGACCTGAGGCAGAAAGGCAATATATGATTACATCAATCCATTTGCAGTGTATTGTTACATGATAAGGGGATAATGTTTAGTGCAAGGTAAAGCCAGCAAAGTGCGATCAAGGATAGTCCGAGTGTCACCACTGAGGTAGATAGTAGTTCAGCGCTGCTCTCTGGTTGTGGTAGGATGATTTTATTTCAACCTCACATGAGTGACTACGTGAAGAAGCCCGCCAGACCGCATGCGCTTCAATACGCTCTAGTGCATGGCGCGAGTCGGAGCAGTTTCCGCACTGCTCTGAAAGGTAAGTCAATTTTCTTCGGGCTGCTCTATAGCATGCCCAAAAAAGTAGCTTGGAAGCTCCACTGGAGCTAGCGTAAGTAATATTTTTTCGCCGCAGGATCTCCAACGTGAGCAGGCGGCTGAAATTATAGGGCTCCATGCGGCTGTTGCCGTTAGTCTGCACGGCAGCGGACGACCGGTATAGGCTCTTTAGGAGCTGGGTTTACGGCTGTTGCCGTTATAGTCTGCAGCAGATGGCCCTAATAGGAGAGCACCAGCTAGGATAAGTTGTTGCAGCTGCTGGCATCAGAGCTCCATATGGGAGCAGGCAGCCAGAGTCAGAGACAGCGTGAGGCTCTGTAAGGAGCTTACATTCATAAATTGCGGTTGCCGGCAGCCAGGTCTATTGTTACCACAGGAGATTTCCAGCAGCAGGTGAGTTTTAAAATAAGCCGTGGCCGACAACTACCGTTTAGGTAGCTCAGCCTGCTTAGCACCAAACAATTTTAACAGAGTTACTGCTACAGCTATGCTGCAGCCACATATAGTGTATTCTTTTAATTGAACAGCTATAATAGAGTTGGCATTTATAACAGTTGCCACAGGGTCACGTTTGTGACTATCATAGCCGATAGCATTCTATAAGCTGCAAACTCCACACAGATGGCATCTGTGGTCAGGATCAAATCCAGGTCTCTGGTGCTGTGAACCCAGGTCTCTGGCAGCAGCTCTACCAGCTTCACCATTGTGCTGGTATCCTTTGCTCTATAATTCTATCAGATCAGGTTTAATTATTTGGCAATATCACAAATATATCTTATCATGCCAATTGAGTTTATGTTTTAAAAGAGAAAATTACAAGAGACATTTATTATCACTTACACCAATAAAAAGGTGTAGTGGAATTGGCCCTGCCATTGCAGTCCAGAGCTCCGGGCTTGGGAAGCCTTGTTTGAGCTGTGCCTATCAGTCACCTGTGGGAGCTATATCTGGTGGCGTCATGGTAATTTCCGCTCATTAGAGGAGACGGTGGAAAATTCCTTTACTAAAGACCCCAACTAATATGCATATCAATAAAGTAATCAAATCTCTGATTTAATATGGATAGGGTTCTTTTAGTCATATATACATCATTGCCTGTTACAACACCTGGCAGGGTTGCAGCATTTCTCCCACTCTGTCTGGCGTAAGGGGGCCAGAGGCGCTCTAGTCCTTCCCTGTAATACTCCGTTGGCACCGGAAGGGAGCAAGGACTTGGAGTCACTAGCAGGTGCAGCCTGACAACCCCAAGCCGGGGCAAAGTCATAGCCAAGTCTTGGGACATCTATGCCAGATATGATTGGGGTTTGTCTCAATTATGAACATCTGATGAATCAAATTATAACACAAGGAATACTCCATCTTATGAAGGCATGTCAGGCAGCAGCTCCTGGTTCAGGGTTGCAAATTTTCTTCCCACTCAAATGAAAGGAGTGGTGGAGATGGTGCCAAAGTATATGCACATATGCCTGAAGCAGCTCCTGGTTCAGGGTTGCAATTTCCTCCCACTCAGTTGAATGTAGTGATGGAGATAGTGCCAAAGTATATGCACACATGCCTGAGGCAGCTCCTGGTTCAGGGTTGCATAAGTCCTCTCATTTGGATGTAATGAAGATGGAGCCATATATATTATGCCCCATATTACGGAAGCATACACGGGCAGTTCAAGTCATATGCCTGTAGCTACCATGGTTTCAAGGTTCGCATTTTCCTCCCACCTGAAAGACTATCGGAGATCGTGTCACAAAATATGCTCGGTATTATAGAAGCATGCACAGACAGTTCGAGGTATACGGATATGGCAACACCTGGATCAGGGTGCAATTTTTCTCCCACTCTAAGAGAGTATCAAAGGTCAGTGTGGACTAACTCCAAACATCCCTTGGGGATGGGCAAGACACCACAAGAGAAGTTGACCAGCGGCATCACCTAGATAACAGAAATGACAAGGGTCTGCAAATAGAACTTTGCTGATGCTCCAACAAAGGAAATCGACCTGGGGTTAGAGACGCTGGTAAGTAAGGTCTTGTTATTAACCTCCGTAAACTCCGAAATGGAGCAGTCTGTCACCCCAGCTTGGGTTTACTGCCAGCATGGGCTTCTAGTCGGTTTTTCACATTCTCTGGGATAAGATCAGGTTGATGTAGAGACATTGGCAAGATGCCTTACACAGTAACCTCTGTAAGTTCCAAGTAGGAACAGTTTGGTTATCCTGGATAAGGGTAGACCATCATGAAACTGGCTGGCCATACGAGTCATATTGACCAGAGAAGCACTGCTTCATCATCTACGAGAGGTTATCAGACTGGTCAATAGAATAAAGTAGTTGCAGTTTTCTCAACATATGGTTTATTTATCTTCAGTTAGCAGAGTTACTGGTTCATTGGAATCATCATTGCCATCCTCTCTGGAACACGTAGTTACCAACAGAAAGCTCATCTGGTATATATTATAACTTTATCTGACCTACAGGTTCATGTTGTGAATCAACAATGTATTCATAATAACCCATAGATTCTCAATACCACTGTTCCTGATTGAGTAGTGGGTCGAAGAGATTGTGTTATGCACTCTAGAGACTTAGACATGTAGTCTCAGTCAAAGGGCTGCGAGGCATTCCTGATTCAGCCTTGCATTATACTAATATCCACTCTGAAGGAAAACGCTACGGATTTATGGTGACTCTTAAGTCAAGAGTTGACAGGGAACTAGTATTCCCATATCTAAGGGAGGCTGTGGTTTCAGCTCTAGTCATTAGCTGCTGATTATATATTATCAGCGATATGTATGAATAACTAGATAATGCATCTTCCGCGGGTAGGAAAGCTAAAAAATCTCCGTCCGTAGGATCAACAGAGGAACAGCAGTTCCAAGTGCAATCGGTGACAACTCATCCGAGAATGTGTGGTCTGACCAAGGACTAGTGGGGTATACATCTCAAGATTACAGAAATATGGTGCAGGCCGAATCAGGTTAGCATTAGGCTAATCAAATTGTGGATTTACTTACCCAGTTTAAGATGGATGATTGGGTGTCTGCAATTTCGATCGTGTAGTTGCATACGCTGTCATATCTATACACATAAGACACAGTTTCTGCTGTTTAATAACAAAGCTAGTGGTGAAAGCCTATGCTGCCCTTCTCAGATTAAGGGCATTATGTCATTGAGTTTTAGGTAATATGCAAAATTGCAAATGATAAATCTTATGGGTTGTTGGTAGATATCTTTGGCGATATTACATTTAAGGCAACATGGAATTTAACAGTACTAATTTGCCTATTCAGTCACGCCATGGTAGGCGGCTGAAGCAACTCTTATTTACTCATTCACATGTGATGGCTGGGACAGCCCGTCTTCTCGGCCAGCTAGCTCTGCACGATTGCATGAGAAGCTTGTGAACAACATATGTTTGTCAATTCTATGCGGAAGCAACAGAGGTTGTGTGGCTTCCAGTTTGAGCCTAGAGAAACTTTATGGGACAGCACAATTGACAATTCCTGTGCTGCTTTATCATTTCTGCAATACCATGTGGGACATAAATGATTAGTTCTTCACCCTGTTACAACTCCCGAATGCAGGTACTTCAGAGCCGCGTAACATAGTCAAAAACCAGGCTCAAGTTCAAGAAAATAGTCTTTTATTTAATTAAAACTCAAACTTGATTCAAACAACCCAGACAAGGACAAGAATAAACTAATAAACAAGATAACAATGCTCAGCCAGCCTCGCAATGGGGCGAAAAATTCTACTAGAAGCCTTCGTCACACCAGCCCTTCATCTAGACTGAGCAGAAGCAAGATTACCCATTGCCAGTTCACATGCCCTCGCATTCTAGACCTAAAAGTACAGAAGTGGTCTAAAATACTATGTTTTGAATTCTTCTGCAACCATTTCTCCTTCAGGGACCCTAAATGGACCACGAACAGTATGCGCGAACACACTGGTTCAGCAGGACTGAACCCTAAAGACTCCTGCACGACCTCACGCACGCAAAACATAACGAGATGAACCCCCTCATCCCAGTCTTTGGTCAAACTCTAGGCAGAAGTCTCAACATAGGATTTCAAAGTCTGGTGAACCGGCTCGAGAGCTCCCTGGCCCTCAGGATGGTACGGCACTGGTGTAACAATGCTCAATATCCAACAATCTTCATACCTGACAAAAAAACGTTTGACTGAAGTTTGGAAACCTTGGGCACTTGCACCCTTTGGGACAAACTGAACAATGAAAACAATTAGAGAGAGACTTCACAATGGTAGGGGCAGTAATGTTACGCAAAGGGACCACCTCGGAAAGCCGGGTAGAGCAACCATAATTGTTCAAATAAAAAAACTTGTGACCCCTTTGTCCGAGGTTTGAGGACCCACACAATCAACTAGAATCTGATCAAACGGGCTCCCCGACACAGGGATTGGATATAAAGGCGCAGGAAACAAGCGATTGGTTCGGCTTTCCTGCACCTGGCACATGTGACAACACCGCGTGTGTTTCACGTCCTTTTTCAACCATTGGCAAACAAATTCCGTAAGATAGGTCATACGTTTATTGACCCCAAATGTTCCACCCAGAGGGTCCATCATGAGCCAAACAGAGTACCTCGTCCCTATACTGACAAGGTATCACAATCTGATCAACCACTGGCTCCAATCATCCTGCCCTGGACATATCCAAGGGAGACACTTTTGCATCAGCAAGCCATTTCTCAGAAAATACCCTTTGCTGTGAATCATATCCCCCTCAGGCACAGCGCAGTCGAACAGATCCGATAAACCTGCGATCACTCTTTTTGCTCCTCAACCAGCCGGTCACTTTGCAGCGATTACTGGAATTTTCAGACAAGGACCCCATCTTGCGATGTAGAAACACCCTCCACAACACAGGATCCATCATCTGATCCCCAAAAATTGCTCTCATCAGGGTCACTACCTCTCCAAAACTTTGCCTGGCTCTTAGCCATAGCCCTGGTGACAGCACAGCTTGGAAGACCGTCGGATGCTGCATAGTCAATTATCAGGACTCTGCACCATGGGAACAGCCGTTCACCTCATGGAGTAATGAGAACTTACCTCTGCAAGTCATTCCCAAAATCACAGAAACCCCGTCAAGGGAAAACATGGCCGTAACCCATCTATTACCCGGCCTGAAACACCTGGGACTCGAGACTCACGGAAGCAAAGGCACGGACTTCCGGTGGCGCTCTGGAGCGTAAGCCACAGCACCAGCCAGGCTCCGCAAAAAATTCTGCAAAAAAGTGGATTTAACAGATTTAAAAACCACTTACCGATCGACTGCTTTCACTATCTGCCGCCTCAACAATTGACGGTACCGGCTGACGTCATCAGCCTGCGACGAATCATGACGGCACGTCGCCCTACCGAGAAAACGAAGGGTATTAAAAAAAACCCGGGCGAGAGCGGGAGATGGCCTGGGAGAAGCCTCGGATCTAGTAGGGCCAGCTCCGTGGAAGGAGTTTCAGGAAAAGCAGACCAGGAGGTGAGGACTTGAAATTTTTATTTCTCATCAGATGGTGATTTAAACGTGAAAATGAAGATAAAAAAAAATATAAAGAACGAAATGAGTAATAAGGAAGATATTAAAGGAAGAGATATCTCAAATTAATAATCAGAGTGGACTTGATGAAAAATTCAATGGCGTGAATTTCAAAAGATATAAAGACGCAAATTTGATAACTAAGTTCAAGAGAGACTCAGAAATATTGTGAATGAAATCATTGATATGTAAAAAACTTGGAACGCAAGAAGATGTGGGGTCAAACTTGAAAATGTTAAAAAAGACTTAAACATAAGATTGACCCTATTCAAAAAGTGGTCGAACAACAAGTTGACGGCTTTAAAAAACTTGAAAGATAGCGGGAGGCTAGAGTGCCTGTGTCTTACAGCAAAGTGATAACAGAAACAGAACGTCTACTGGAGTTGTTATCCAAAGTAACAGAAATGCACGCAGCTGGCAGGCTATCAAGAAGGAGAACTTGAGGATTGCAGGATTCCTGAAGGTTTAGAGAAACACGAGACCCTCGAGAATTCACTGCCTAAATTACTGCAAGCTGTTTTATCTTTGGATGATATGCCTGTTTTAGCCGTGCACACGAGTCGGCCAGCGGACAGACCGTACAAACGCCCCCCCAAGTACAAATCATTGTCAAGTTACATATGATTTCACCCTCGAGGACATTATGCAAAAGCCTCGAGAACAAGAATCTGATGTTCAAGGACAAAGACTCAGTATCTATCGAAGGGACTATCCCACAGAGGTTGCCGAAAAAGAAAAGCGTTTAACGAAGCCAAAAAACCTTATGAGGGCGTGTAGAAAAACTTGAGAAACGTTGATTACCCCGCCATCTTACGAGTTACTTATAACAACGTGGAACACTTTTTCAAGACTCCAACAGAAGCATGGAATTTGCAAAGCAGTTTGACCACTTGAAAACCATCTACAAGCAAATATACTGCCTTTTTCTATTTTTAAAGACCTAGCACGGTCTCTTGACATTTTATGAAACTCTATTCGACAACATGGAATTTAGAAAAGAAATCGGAAGGATGGACAATGTCGTATGGAATGGAAAGACTAGCCCGGACTCTTGGACTTTATGAAATTTATACGACCAATATGGAATTAGAAGAATATCAGAGGAATGGACCAATGTGTTATGGGGAACGAACGTTTTCCCGGAATTGGAGAAGCTCACCGAACATTGACAATTATTTCATAATATACAACTAACATAAAACAAATAACACACCTACTAAATGATACCGCGGTTTTATTTTACTATGGACTGTTATTAACAAGATCTGCACCATACGCTATACTAATACTACTAATAATTAATATCTTATTCCTGTAATATGGGGATATCCCTTCCTCATATATTTCTCCCTTTTTTACTAATGATTCGATTTTTTGTATTTTTTAAAAAAAAAAAAAATTTTTCTTAACTGTGGCCTTTATAATTGGATTTTTTTTTTAAAACTTACCTTATGATATTTTAATTTTTATGATGTTTTGAATATCACTCTTTTCTTTCTTTAATACTATATTCCCGTTAAAATATTACTATGGAATAATAATTCTTAAAATTAGGAGTGGCGCTAAAATAATAACATCAATGCCGGAAGCCCTTTAGATATAAGGCTACACAACTTGGCTTTCACAAACTACAAAAATTTTATTGTAGTTCTTCTATTCTTTTACACCTTGCTAAGCTTTATATTCACTTTCTCACTATGTTTTATGTTTACTAATATCTTTCAGTTTGAATGGAGGTTGTTATATACTGGAAAAAATGGAGATTCCACTCGTGAAGCACATAAGGAAAGCTCTAAATTCTCTACTCGGTGTTGGGTGTAAGGTTAGTTACTGCGCGGACCCTTGGACCCTATTCTAGATTCCACAAATCTAAAATGCAGGAATAAAAAGAAATATGGGGGAACGAGGGATTAACTTTTATTGCAGTTGGATTGTTAAAGGTATCAATGAACCAATAAAAAGCGAGGAAAAATATTGACACATTTAAAGGCAATGAAAGCTGAGGTAAATTTACATCAAAGAAATCACCTAAGAAGACGCTTTAGGAAATAGGCTGAAAGCTAAGTGGGATAGTATAAAATATACCACTCTTCCTTTACACACAAATCAGCGGCGTAGCAATTATTATTTCGTAAAGGTACTTTATTTAAGCTATATCTTACTATATCTGATTAAAGATGGCAGATACTTATTGTAATAGAGAAATAAATAGGGAAAAAAATGATTTTTGTTAACATCTATGGTCCAAATTTGATTAGTCTTTATTCTTTAAGATATGTACTTATAATATTCCAGAATTAACCACTACAATTTGATAATTGGAGGAGATTTATAATTGTACATTAGGACCTTATTTGATAGATCTTCAAAACAAAGGAAAACTAAATCGCACTCTAGTGATTTATTAAGCCTACATTCAAACGTCTAACATTAAAGATGGTTTGGAGAACAGAAATCCTAATGGTCGAGAATATACCTTCTACTCGCCGTACATAAAACTATTAAGAATAGCATTACTTCCTAGTAGATGCAAAAGCTTATTTCACTTACTTACGAATCCCAAATATCATTAAAATTATAATTTCAGTCACGCACCATTAACATTTAAAATTAACAAATACAAAAATGCCCCTAAAACAGGAATCTAGGAACAATGGAAACTAATCCACAAATTTTAAAAATAACAATCTCAGGAATACATCATAACCCAGTTAAGTGTTTTGTTGAAATAAATGATCAAACCGAAAATATCTCGTCTTTATTATGGGAACCTTTAACGCCATATCTTCGAGGAATTATGATTTCTTCACAAGAATTCCATAATAAGAAGTTCGGAAGGAACCACATGACTTAGAAAAGGGAGATCAAACAATTAGATATAACAGAATGCAACAAATCAGATATAATAATAATAATAAAATTGTAGCATTTGAAGTATAAATTAAAATAAAAATATATATGATCAATTTAAAATACTACCAAAATACTAAACAATTGTTGTTGAATTTGGAGACCAAACCCAAAAACTAATTGGCTCGGACAATTAAGGAAAATTGAAGACGGAGAAAAAATTATTACATAGGATTAAATCAAAAAACGGTGAACTTATTAATACAACCCACGGATATTAATGAAGATATATGCAATATTATAAAAAATTTGATACTGGTACACAACAGCCCATAAATAAACAGAAATAGATGCCTTTTAAATGTATGTAACTTAAAGAATTTGATTTACAAAATTCGAGACTTTTTAAATGCCGATTTTCAATAAAATAGAAATTCCAAGAATCTATTAAATCTTTAAAAAAATGGTTAAAACTCCAGACCAGTGGTATAGGGTCGGAATTTTATAAAATTTTTCATGCCCAAATGGTCCCATTTTAAAATCATTATTCGAACAGAAAGTTATACAAGAGAAATTACCAGACACACTGAACGAATCTACTATAACACTTATACAAAATAAATAAGATTTGGATGATCCAGGATCGTATAGAGCCAATTGCTTTATTAACTCCCCCCGATCCCAAATCTTTAACAAAAAATTCTTGCACAAGACTAAGCAAAATTGTTAAAGAATAATTCATCCTGATCAAACAGGATTTATACCCTAAAGATATTCTTCATATAATTTAAGAGGTAATTTAATATTATATACTCGAAAAAGAAGTGATTTAAAAAAGAGTTAGTAGCATCTCGTTGGATGCAGAAAAAGCTTTTGACCAGGTGGATGGCCTTATCTATTTTCGGTGATTGGAAGCATTAGCTTGGTTGATAAGTTTACTACTTGGATTAAAATATTATACGCAAATCCAACAGCTAGAATAAAAAAAATTATATGTTATCAATAAGTGTAAGTTATCTCGAGGTTTGTAGACAAGGCTGTCATTATCACCATTACTGTTTGAGCTTAGCAATCGAACCCCTTGCTCAAAGGGTAAGACTACAATCCAGAAATATATTGGATACGATACTAAAGATACTAGAATAAAAATCTCGTTATATGCGGGACGATATACTACTTTATATTACAAAACCGGAAATAAGTAACTGTAATTTGTTAAAAACTAATAACGGAATTGGTTTATTTCAGGATCTGCATCAATTGGAATAAAAGTGAACTTATGCCAATAACATGAATAAATTTACAGATATTACAAACAATTTCCTTTCAAGTAACAAATGAAATATTAAATATCGGGGTATTTTTGTTACAAACATGATTTGATCTTTATTTAAATCTAATTTCCCGTTATTATTGAATAAATTAAATAAAAATATCTTATATGGAAAAGCTTCTATCACAATGTTTGGGAACTAAACGCAATAAACAATGATTTTCTCCCACAATTATTATATTTATTTCAATCAATCCGAATACCTTTCTAATAATTTCTTTAAAATAGTAGGACTCATATAGTCACTAACTTTATTTGGGACTACAAAATCATTAGAATAAATAAAAACATTTATGTAAGCTAAAAATAAAACGGGGGTTTTGACTTTACCAAATTTTTTGTTCTTAATATTGGGCAGTTAATTTAGAAATATGAATTTTGGTTAGGAGAAAAGGTAATAAACCCAAATTGGTTAAAAATGGGAACGAGAAGACTGTTTTCCATTTGAAATTTTGCTCTATAAATATTTGCTAATATTAATGTACCTAAGAAGACTTATAGCGAAATCTAGATAATAAAGAAAGTGGACATAGTAATTTGGAAACAAATAACGAAACCACTAAAACTAAAATTTATACGCTTAGCTCTTACAATTTGCAATATTTTACGTTTAACCGTCAATGGATGGAAAAGCTTTTTACACAATGGGAAAAAATAAAGGGAAATTCTTAACATAGGGGATCTCTATAAGGATAATTCATTTCTTCATTTCAAGAATTACAACAAACTTACGGGCTTCATAATAATGAATATTTCAGATATTTACAATCAGAAACTAATATTTCCGCAACTTACCACAAGAACTTAGAAATAGAAAGAGTGGAAATTTTAGATGAATGCTTGAATACATAACCCAAACAGAAAAAATGTATCATACATTTATAACATTTTGTTGTAGATTAGATAATTGATATCCCATCATCGGAATACATAGATCAGCGCTGTGAAAATGAACTATAGTCAAATAATTAAAGTCCAGAATATGGGAAGAAAGCCTACAACATTTACATTATTGCCTCTTTAAACGCTAACCATGCCACTTATACAGTTTAAAATCTTACATAGATTAACCATTATTTCTAATTAAACTACATCATATTTTTCCAAAACTTATCACCTAGATGTGATAAATGTCAAATCATGGAAGCAACTCTGTCGCCACTACTTTACTACATTGTACGAAGATTTTTACAATATTGGAATGAAAATATTCAAAACAATCTCGGAAAGTTATTAATATTACTATGAATTATGACCCAAGGTAATCATACTTGGAATACCGGAAAATGGACTCAAATAATTACAAGAATCATAAACTTTTATCGACTATTCTTTATAATTGGGAAAAAAATTCATATTAAATTTTGGAAAGGCCCTGTAATCCCCTACAATTAAATGTGGAATACAGAAATGACGGAGACCACTTTCCACGTGGACGAGATTGAGACTCTGTCCTTATAAGGACAGGTTGATCTCTTGCAGTGCTATGGTCTCACTATATTAAATAGCTACAGGTCACAATGGTTCGGCGCAGGGACTTGGACTGCGGGGGGGGGGCCTGAATATCTGAGTGGATGAAAGAAATACACATATCAAATCATGAATGTATTCCAAGATTGGATTACTTAGTAAAACTTTAATCTCCATCAAACTTTCATACCTTCTTTTCTATTTTCTATTCCTTTTTTATATCTATCATCTTTAATTGGGAAAAAAAATTATATAAACATATATATAAATTTTTAATATGATACACACTTAACTCTGTTTGTATGAAAAAGATATAGATGTCTTATTAACTTGTAATTATATTAAAACTAATGTATTTCAATTATGCAAATAACTATGGAAATATAAAATTAACAATAATACAAACAGTATTAATACTTTGATAAACATTATGAATAATTAAAAAAATGTTGTTTAAGATTGGGTACTACGTAGTTTAAATTAAGCGGGATTTCTATTTGGTAAATTAGAAGAATAATCTATGTTTTGCGAAATCTAAGTGTATTATATATTAGGAATATTACTACATATACCCCCAATTATATAAAATAAATATAACGAATGTATAATGGATAATACTCCAATTATCATAAAATGTACTAATTAATAATCAATACGTTTTAATTTACACATTGTATATATCTCAATGTCATATAAGAGTGTACTTGGTATTATCACTGTTTCTACAATAAAAAAATATTAAAAAAAAAAAAAAAAAAAAAACAAAAAAAAAAAAAAAAAAAAAAAGGAATGCAAAGGCATACATGGTCCTCAACCCTGATTTACCACAGGGACATGGACCCAACCAAGACTCCCAGGAACGGCAGTGCCCTATCCAATATGAAGGAACTGAGCAGCCCAGTATTCGCAAGCTGGATACTGGAACTTATGACCCCCATCCTTAGCGAAACAAAACCTTTCATGACGACGCAGACTAAATTCTACACTCATAGAGCAGGCCATCCAGAACCACAGGTGCTTTTTGTGTACCCACAAAGCCACAGGTTTGCATCCTCTTTTTGAGGACGGGGTCACCGACTTTAAGATGTGCCCGCTCCTTTACAATAGCAGCACAAGGACCTCCTTTTAGACCTGAAATCTCCGTCAAACCTTATCAGCTCGGACCTCCCCTGTATTATGAAGTGACACTAGCAGGCTCAGAAACAGCTTTGACAATGCCACGGTGACACCACCACGATTTAATGCACCAAAACTTTGGATCGCCCAGCAAAAACTCAGTTTTTATGAGTGTCATACATACGATCTGCTAACACCGCGCGGCCTTAGCCACCTCCGTCACTTTGTGCTCATTAAGGTAAAGTACAACCCTCTCAGGGAGACCAGTTCTTAAAAGGTTCTTTTTGTTCCATAATCATCAGGCCCGCAGCAGATCTTAATCCTTTCACTCCTAGAGAAGCGCACCAACTGTCTAAAAGTGCCCCCTTCTCCCAAGCAAACTCCCTCCACATAAGTCTGACTATCAAACTTCCTAAAGAGCCGGAACTTCTGCCGGTACGCCTCTGGAACCAATTCATAAGCCCTGAATACCGTAGACTTCACCCACACTCATAGTCCCCGGACTGTTGTTCCAAACCCCAGATATAACAACGAGTACCCTCCTGTGCTTTACCCCCAAGGACACTCTGCAAATAGCAAGACCACCTGCCCTAGGCCTTCAAGGACTGATGCCGTCGTTCAAACACTGCAAATACTTGTCCACATATCTTCTCTTAAACGGCGGGAGGGAAACCAGGCGGATGTTCTTGCTCAGATCAACTCCGTTCCTTGTAGAACTCGGGAGGATCAACTCCTCCGCAGCTCAAGGCGTTTCATTTCAAGCTCTGATTGGAGCTCTTTCTCTTATGGCCCTCTCCTCCTTTTATTCATTTCACGTCTCACTCCATCGTTTTCATCTCAAGAAGCTCCTCAATCGAATGAGGTCCCCCATGTCCTTGACCTGGTGTGTAGAAGATAGAGGACTGTCTGCACCAGCAGGCAATACCCCACTCCTCACACGCAGACCGTAATCCGGACTTTATAGCCATCAGGTGTTTGTAGTGCTGTGTACATCCACCCACGATGCTTTGCTAATGCGGGCTATGAGACAGGCTACATGGACAGCATCAGCAGGAAGCAAAACAAACACCCGGAGGATTCTTCATTGTGGCTGGGGACTTCAACCACACCAATTAAAGATTGTTGCTCCCCAGATTCTACAGAATGTGGACATTTAAAAAACAAGGACGGGCAGCACCACTAGCCAGGGTTACACCAAATTACTGGAGCCTACAAAAGCCCACCCCTCCCCCCCTCGGACAATCGACCATCTTTCCCTGTGCCTGCTCCAGTTACATCCCCTCATCTGCAGGTCAGCACAGTAAAAGACCATGCAATGCTGGACTGAGGACGGCCACCATATCCTTGCAGGACTGTTTTGAGGACCCATTGGGAAAATGTTGAGGAACCTCAGACATTGAGCTCCACACTCTTGTACTGGCATACATCAGCTTCTGCATGGAACAATGTATCAGTAAGGAAACAGGTAAAAATATTCCCACAAAAAGCCCTGTTCAACACCAACATTAGAGCACTACGCCAGGCCAGGGACTCAGCACTGGAGGTAGGGAGACAGGGCAGCTACAGAAAGCAGAGTGGACCTGAACAGCGGCCCTCAAGGCGCTAAAGCAAAATACAGAGGGCAGATAGAGGCCAAACTTCAGGGGAAAACAACCCCCGCTCCTGTGGAAAGGATCCAGAAATCCACAGATACAAAACGGTACCTTAAACACCCCTCCCCACCGACATCCTCTCTCCCGATCAATTAACCCCTTTTTCTCCGCTTTGAAGAGGACAGCAGACAGGCAGAGGACACACAGCTGACACATCAGACCTGGACCAGCCCCCACATCCAACAACACCAGGTATGCGAGTCTGCAAAGGCATCTACACCAGCAAAGCACCAGGAACCGGACGGAAGTACCAGGGAAGGTGCTCTGAAATATGTGCCCAACGGCTTGCAGCAGTATTCACTAACATCTTTAACCGTTCGCTGCAGCAAGCACAGTCCCCACCCATGCCTGAAAACTGCCACCATAATCCCTGTGCCAAAACCTTCTGCCATCATGGGACTGAATGATACGGCCTGTGGCCCTGACTCCGGTTGTTCATGAAATGCATGGAGAGGCTGGGTGTTTTTACAACATGGCAACGGCCCATATCCCACCTGGCTTTGACCCACATCAGTTCGCCTACAGTCCAACGATCCACAGACGAACGCCATTCCATGCCCTCCACTCGCTCTCAACCATATTGAAAGTCCCAACACATACAATTCAGGATGCTATTTGTTCCATTAGTTCAGCATTCAACTCCATCAGCCCCAGCGGCTGATCAACAAACTTGCAGACACTGCAACTGTGGAACTCCCTCGTCTGTGGATAAAATGACTTCCTGACTACAGACCCCAGTATGTCAGGATAGGGCACCACCACGTCCTCCACCATTTTTTTTGTCCTCAAACCGTGTGTACCCCAGGGCTGTGTTCTGAGTCCTGTCTTGTACACATGTACACCCACGACTGCGTTGCCACCATGGCTCCAACACCCTCATCAATTTGCAGATGATACAACCATTGTTTGGACTGATTAACAAAGAGGATGAGGCACCTACAGGGAAGGAGGTCCGGAGCACTGCCGGCTGGTGCAGCGACAAACCACTCAACCTTACACCAAGAAGACAAAAAGAAGTCTTCATTGACTTCCGGAGGACAATGACTACACTACACTCAGGCCTGAAAATCAACGGCGAAGAGGTGGGCGGGTCAAAAACTTCAAATTTTCGGACTTGCACCATCTCGAGGACCTGGGCTGGAGGTGAACACCACCCACATTATTAAAAGGCCCCGCAGCGTCGTTCTTCCTGAGAACTGGCTGAAGAGAAAACAACTCCCTCCACCTGGTGGGAATCTATTTACCTTTGCACATTAGAGAGTTGTCCTGACCTCGGATGCACGGTGTGGTATGCCAGCTGCCCCGCATCGAGAAGAAAACAACTGCAAGCGGTCATCAAGATGCTCAGTGGATCATCGGTCCCCACTTCCACGCTTGGAGGAGGCTACTCAAGCCGTCTCCTCACAACGGGCCAAAAAGATCCAGGATGACCCACCCACCCAGGGGCACCTCTCTATTCTCCAACCTCCTCTGGCAGACTCAGAGTCATGAGAGCACGTACCAACCAGACTGAGAACAGTTTTTCCCCATGGCTGTGAAGAGTCTGCCTACAGTAAACTATGACCACCCCCCCCCCCCCCCCCCCCCCCCCCACACACACAACACACAAACACAACATACATACACACACACACACTACACCTTCCAGCAACGACAATAACTTCTGATTTTAAAAACCCACAATCTTTTTTCATTCATTTATATAACTGTACTTTGCACTTTACTGTTTTTTTACTGTACTTTTTATTTATTTATTATTTCTATCTCCTTTTTACTCTATATGCTTGGTGCTGCTACAGAAGGAGATGCTGCCAAACGGAAATTTCGTTGTATATTGTACAATGGAACAATAAAGGATTTAAGTCATAAGTCTAAGGGACTAAGTCTCTTTCTTCAAATGCTTATCTTAGGCACCTATCGGTTCTCTGCCACATACCAAATGCTCCTTTGTACAATTTATCAAACAACTCCCGACTAGGAGCCTCAGTAAAATTCCTGTACTTTAAACTCCATATTCAAATGTAGGACAAAACCACAGCCAAACCCTCGGGCACAAATATTACCATAGGAGAGGGGAAAAAGAAAATCTCCCCTCACAACAAAAGACTTCCTCAGTTCCCAGAAAAGCCTCCCAAAAAAACCCCCAAAATGTCTAGGGTCCTCAAAGCTTCGGACGAAAACCCATTTTGTTACGGACTCCCGAATGCAGGTACTTCTGAGCCGGTAACATAGCTCAAAAACCAGGCTCAAGTTTCCGTTAGAAAAATAGTCTTTTATTTATTAAAACTCAAACCTTATTCAAACCCAGACAAGGACAACGAATAAACTAATAAACAAAGATTACAGTGCTCCAGCCAGCCTCGCAATGGGGGCGTCGAACTAGCGCTCTAACCTGCCTAAATGGAAATTAAAACTCTGAAACAAAACTACCACAAAAAACCCACCAGGTCAAGGCCCTTATCTGTTCCAATTCAATATTTAAGGTAACAAATGGAAGCTAATAATACACAAAGTTCTATGCCATGTGGCAGGCCTCCTGACAGTTCAAACACTGTCTGTTCTGAAGTCCAGGGTCGACGAAGAGAGAGAGAATTTGGGAGATTCTAGTATTTAAGCTTCCGATTAGTCACCCATCACCTGACGCAGCTTGGCCAATCGGGTACAGGAGCCCTTAACCCCTTCATTCCTGTCTCCAGGCCATGGGGCCTGCATTCAGGAGAGAAAACAGAAGAGTTAAGTACATAGATTCACCAGAGGGGTTGGAGGGCAGTACCTAACACACCACTATTCTCTAATGTTATGCAGGGTTGTCTTTTATTTGACCACTCTAATAGCCTACACTCATTGTAATGTGTGATGTATATCAGTAATTTGTTATGCAAATATTCCTCAAAATCTTCCTAATGGGACCAGTATCTTAAGATGATTAAGCTTTCAGCAGGCTGATCTCAGCATAAAGAACAACAGCTATTACTCAATCTCTGCTTAGGTTCCCGTCATACTGACCATTAGAGGTAGCTTGTTATAGAAAGAATCTCATAAGCAAATGAGCAGGATTGTGTGCATTTGAGGTTGACAGCATACCCACCACAGCAGAGATCAGGGATGTCATTAGGTATACAAGTGCACTCAGCTGTTAGTGCCTATGAAATGGAACATAGTTATTTTCTTGCAATACTCTCAAGATATTGCTGGCTCATTAGCAGCCAATATAATGGTTTTCCCTTTCATCATACATCATGAGGTTTACATAATGCAGCTTAATAAATTATAAAATTTGGTGGAATATGTCTGGGTATTTGCAGATAGAATTATGCACATTGGTGCATAAGTTATTGTCTAACTCAACAGTCTATTGGGACCTACAGGCCAGTTTAGAGAAATGGCCATGCAAGTTAGCATCATGATATTAATAACTCACGTTTTCCTACCATTAATGGTTTATCTGTTTTAGTGTTTCATATACAGATTATGTCACTGTATGAAACCACAGAGCTTTGAAATCTTCACGTAGAATAGAAAGATTAAACGAGAACTTACCGTTTGAAGTTTGATCTTCATTTTATGATAAGTTGCGATGAGGGATTACGAGCCCTCCACTCCCGACCCTATTCTCATAAAGATCATTCGGTGGTTCTAGCCTACAATCTTTCTATAGCTTAGGTCGGCAACTATTCTGTGGGTTCATACAGCTACTTTGAAGATTGACGCGCATGCGGTCTGGCGGGCTTCTTCACGTAATCCCTCATCACGACTTCTCATAAAATAAAGATCAAACTTCAAACGGTAGGTTTTCATTTGATCTTTCTATTCAGTTGCATGATAACAGCTGGGAAGAAACTGTTCATGAATCTGGTGGTGTGTGTTTTCACACTTCAGTCAGTCTGAAGAGTTTTGACAGTGCACTCTTTTTTTTTTGTAGATGAATCCTTTCTTAGGTAAGAAGTTCAAAACGGCACCTAGTACCACAGCTGAAGTTTCACAAAGGCCCCCCAATAGTTGTGGTCAGCGATCCTTGCTCCTGTACTGAGAACCTCATGCAATTTAGGCCAAGATAAATAATTTGCCTTTTTAGTTGTTTGCTCGCCTATATATGTGCTTCAGATGTACAAGGGCACACAGCTTCTTTTGTATCTTAGCATCTCTCCATTGAAACAATATCTTACCTTCCTTTCTAAAGATAGACCCCAAATGCTGTAGCAACTTAGTGGGACAGGCAGCGTCTCTGGAGAGAAGAGATGGGTGACGTTTCGTGTCGAGACCCATTCTTCAGTCCCATTCCTTCTCTCCAGAGATGCGGCCTGTCCCGCTGAGTTACTCCAGCTTTTTGTGTCTATCTTCTTGCCTTTCTTTCTGCCTATTATCGTAGATAAATCCACATTTTCTGCTGCATCTCTGCCTTGTAGTCTCGTTTTTAGAGGTGCAGCATGTAAACAGGCCCTTTGACCCACTGAGGTAGAGGCATTGAGTTGAGAGGGAGGGAAAGATCAGGCAGGATGGAATGGCAGAGTAGACTTGATGGGCCGAATGGCCTAACTTTGCTCCGATCAGTTATGAATGTATATCACTTTTCCAGATGATATTTCCATTGGCAATATTGTCACCGTTAGTGAATCGCGATATTCCCAGTGGTGCTGATGTGCAAATCCAACAGCTGCGGAGGTTATCATAAGGTTGAATCATGCTGAATAAAAGATATTCGGCAGTTAGCACATATGCTTTGGAATGATGCCAGGCGCACTCACGAGGTACATACTTGTGGCGATCCTGCACCCAGATCACAGGGAACAGCTTCTTCAATTCCACATTTAAGCACATATCTGAGATAAGAACTGGGAGTATCCTTTTGACATCATCAAAGAAGACAAGAAGTTAAACAGTACCAGATGACGATAAACATAAAATCCCTTGCGCCCTAATGCCTGCGCTCGATTGTTGAGGAATGGGGATTGAGAAATGTTTTGGCTCTTGATAACTACACAGCCAAAAGTTGCTGATTCGAAACATTTTTATTTTGTCTCGTGATGTGTGGTCTCGGGCGGCGTTGGTGTGTCCATCTGACTGCTCCAGTTCAATAAACTCAGCTGTTCCCCGTCAGGGCCAACAGCAATGCTTACATTTGGTAGAGCAGTGTCATATGTGCTCCTGATAGTAACATAGGAAATAGGTGCAGGAGTAGGCCATTCTGCCCTTCCAGCCAACACCACCATTCAATATGATCATGGCGAATCATCCAAAATCAGTACCCCGTTCCTGCTTTCTCCCCATATCCCTTGATTCCGTTAGCCCTAAGAGCTATATCTAACTCTCTCTTGAATACATCCAGTGAATTGGCCTCCACTGCCTTCTGTGGCAGATAATTCCACAGATTCACAACTCTCTGGGTGAAAAGGTTTTTCCTCATCTCAGTCCTAAATGGCCTACCCCTTATTCTTAAACTCGGACTCCTGGTTCTGGACTTCCCCAACATTGGGAACATTTTTCCTGCATCTAGCCTGTCCAACGCTTTAAGAATGTTATATGTTTCTACAAGATTCAGGACATTCCTGGACATGTGCATAAGTTGTGAATCAAATATTATTTGAAGGCACAGGAAGGATCACAACATTCACAGATCATCAGGACAGCGTGATTGGCCAGCTTTAGAAGAAACTGCAACAAATATAATATATTTGATAGCTCACTTGTGGGATAATTTGCACATTCAATAAAATAGTGTCAAGGCCCACACCCACTTTTGTCTGAGGAAGTTTCCCGACCCGAAACATCACCTATTCCTTCTCTCCAGAGATGCCGTCTGACCCGCTGAGTTACTCCAGCTCTGTGTGTCTTTCTTCAGTTTAAACCAGCACCTGCAGTTCCTTCATACACTTTTTAGTTTAGTTTAGTTTAGTTTAGAGACACAGCGCGGAAACAGGCCCTTCGGCCCACCGGGTCCGCGCCGACCTGCGATCCCCGCACATTAACACAATCCTACACCCACTAGGGACAATTTTTACATTTACTAAGCCAATTAACCTACAAACCTGTACGTCTTTGGAGTGTGTGAAGATCTCGGAGAAAACCCGCGCAGGTCACGGGGAGAACGTACAACCTTTTGCACGTTATCTGAGTACGTGCCTGAGATGCTGTTGTAAGTAAGATTTTCTTCATGCCTGCATCTATGAGAATAAAAGAAAGCTGATTTAAAATGTGGAAATATGTCATCTCGCTGCTGCCTGAGGGGGGCACGGTGGCGCAGCGGTAGAGTTGCGGCCTTACAGCGCTTACAGCGCCAGAGACCCGAGTTGGATCCCTTCTACGGGTGCTGTCTGTACGGAGTTGGTACGTTCTCCCCGTGACCTGCGTGGTATTTTCTCCAAGATCTTTGGTTTCCTCTCAGTGCAGGTTTGTAGGTTAATTGGCTTGGCATAAATGCAAATTGTCCCATAGAGTGTGTCATCGAGTTATAGAGTCATGGAGTGATACAGTGTGAAAACAGGCCCTTTTGGCCCAACTTGCCCACATCGGCCAACATGTCCCAGCTACACTAATCACACCTGCCTGCGCGTAGTCCATATCCCTCCAAACCTGTCCTGTCCACATGTGTAAAATAGGGTTAGTGTGAGGTGATCGAAGGGCCTGTTTCCGCACTCTATCTCTAAACTAAACTAAACTAAACTCTTATCTCTGCATTGTTCCGTTCTCTTCACTCTCTCTGAACAAGGATTTAAATTGGAGTTATTTTGCTGGCTTCTACGATAGATTAGTGACTAATCCTAGGATTTGCTTATTTAATCTGACCTCAGTGAATACTGCAATAAATCTACCGTGGGCGTTTGCCGATCTGAAATGTAATGCTCTCGCGTAACAGTGCTTTGTATGTGGAGAGAGCCCAGAACACAAATCAATGCTGAGAGCGTCTCTTATTTCACCCGGGGCTCACGTTGTGGGTTTACTTTGTCTTATATTTCTTCTTTGAAACTTTGCAACTTTAAATTACACAAAAGCTTTCATTGCACAGTGTATTGTATGTTAGTAACATAATTTGTTTCATTAAAAGCTATTAAGTTGGGATCATTGATTGTAACTAAGTTACCAATTTCAGTTAATAGTTTTTAGAATAAGTATTTTCCTGTAATTATTCACAGGTCCCACAAAGTTCCGCGACGCGCAACTTATTCATTCTCTTGTTCATGTAAAGCTTTTGTATCGTAGATGCATTTTCACATAATACACATCTTTCCTTCCAGTTATCCACAAGAAACCTAATGTTATGCATGAAACGGGTGGTCACGGTGGCGCAGCGGTAGAGTTGCCGCCTTACAGCGCGCCAGAGAGCCGGAGACTCCCGCTACACAGCGCACCAGGGACGCGCGACGTTCCACGGGGTGACTTTACGGTCGTTAACGTGTCTCTGTTTTGTACGGAGTCTGTACTTTTCTCCCCTGACTGCGGGGTGCTGTTTCCCAATCGGTTCGGGTTTCCTCCCACACGAGGGGAGGTTGTTCAAAGACGGACAAGGTTAGATTGTAGGTTTCATGTTTGTTGGCGTGGTGTAAGTGTAAATTGTCCCTAGTGTGTGTGTAGGATAGTGTTAATGTGCGGGGAGCGCTGGTCGGTGCCGACTCGGTGGGCCGAAGGGCCTGTTTCCGCGCTGTTATCTCTAAATAAAACTGAACTAAACTTATTCATGGAAGTTTACGTAGAGAACACACACTTGCTTATGAAGTTTCTGAGGAGAAGAGAGCGGTACTTTCGGAGCGGCACAGTGGCTCAGCTAATAGGCCCGCTACCTCACAATTCCAGCGAGGTGTTCTGCGATGTGTACGTCTTGCCTGCTGTCCACATAGAGATTGCCTGCTCTCCCTATAACTGCATGGGCTTCCATCGGGTACTCTAGTTTCCACTCACTTCCAAAGACGTGGACAGGAGCCTGAAAACTGTAACGTCCAGGTTCAGGAACAGCTTCCTCCCAACAGCCATTGGGCTATTAAACGGGACAACCTCAAATACTGAACTACATAGACCTGGGGGTATCAGACTTCATTTAAACTCGTTTTTTATATCACGGCATAATGTGAAACAAAGGATGTGACTTCATGCGCGCCGGTTTGTGCCGTCACACGCGAATGTAGTCCGATCTGGCACCGGGGACAGCTGCAGCCTGCTCTGGCATCGGGGAAATCATCCCGTTGACTAGATCGGACCCCTTCACGGGCAGAATCCAGCCAACAGGCGCGGAGTTTGACACCCTGACCATAGGCTATTGTTGTTATTATTGCCCAATATTGCTTGTTTTTGTGTGTACGTATGTGTGCGTGTGTATATTGGCACTGGTGGGGAGGTGAGTCAGTGATAGGATTGGGTGGAAATTGATGGGAATGTTAGCTGGTGTCGTGGCCACTGGAAATCAATCATTTCTGGAAAAAAAAGTCAAATCTCCCTGGGCACATAGAGGTTTGTTCAGGATTGTCTTTGGAATGCTGCAGCCAAGTCTTGGCATTCTGTCCAAGAAGGTATACTCTGCGACTTAAAAAAATTGAAATGAGGCATAACATTTTTTGCATGTCATATAGACACAAAAAGCTGGAGTAACTCAGTGGGTCAGACAGCATCTCTGGAGAAAAAGAATAAGGGACGTTGATTAGTACGGGTGTCAGAGGTTATCGGGAGAAGGCAGGAGAATGGGGTTAGGAGGGAGAGATAGATCAGCATGATTGAATGGCGGAGTAGGTTCGATGGGCTGAATAACCTAATTCTACTCCTATCACTTATGACGTTTTGGGTCGAGACCCTTCTTTGGTCTGAGAGTCAGGGGAAAGGGATCCAAGAGATACAGACAGTGATGTAGAGAGATATAGAACAAATGAATGAAAGAAATGCCAAAAAGTAACGATGATAAAGGAAACAGGCCATTGTTAGCTGTCTGTTGGGTGAGAACGTCTCTCTCTATATCTCTCTACATCACCGTCTACATCTCTCATTTTCCTTTTCCCCTGACACTCAGTCTGAAGAAGGGTCTCGACCCGAAACGTCACTTATTCCTACTCTCCAGAGGTGGTGACTGACCTGCCGAATTAGTCCAGCATTTTGTGTCTGTGTAAATGGGGTCAAGAAGGGGAGTTGAGAATGCAGTCAACAGATCATTTAAGATCACTATTAAAAATAAAGCATCAGGTTACATTACTGGCGACATGACATTCACTTTGTTTGCCGCCTTGGTCAGACTGCACTTGGAATAGTTCCATGCAATAGTTTTACTAATGCTGCATATAAATAAACACAAGGCAGAAAGGAAGAGAAGATTATGGCGATTAGATTAGAAAACATGAGGAATCAAAGGCATATTTGGAGCATGAACCAATTGAAAGATTTGCTCCTGTTTTGAACATTCTATGTGAATATCAGTCATGTTCAACTGTTTTTTAGTTTAGTTTAGTTTCGAGGTACAGTGCGGAAACAGGCTCTTCGGCCCACTGAGTCCGTGCCGACCACTGATCCCCGCACATTAACGCTCTCCCACATACACTAGGGACAATCTTACATAGAAACATAGAAAATAGGTGCAAGAGTAGGCCATTCGGCCCTTTGAGCCTGCACCGCCATTCAATATGATCATGGCTGATCATCCAACTCAGAATCCTGTACCTGCCTTCTCTCCATACCCCCTGAACCCTTTTTAGCCGCAAGGACACATCTAAAACTCCCTTTTTTCCTTAAAATTAGCAATGAACTGGCCTCAACTACCTTCTGTGGAGAGAATTCCAGAGATTCACCACTCTCTGTAGTGAAAAATGTTTTCCTCATCTCAGGTCCTAAAGGAATTCCCCCTTATTCCTTAACTGTGAACCCTTGTTCGGACCTCCCCTACATCGGGAACCAATCTTCCTGGCATCTAGCCTGTTAACCCATTAAGAAATTTTCGTAAGTTTCTATAAGATCTCCCCCTCAATCTTCTAAATTTAGCGAGTACAAACCAGTCTATCCAGTCTTTTCTCATATGAAAGTCCTGATATCCCAGTAATCAGTCTGGTGAACCTTTCTGTACCCTCTAAGGCAAGGAAAGTCTTTCCTTAGATTTAGTGATCAAAAAAACTGTACGCAATACTCCAGGGTGTGGTCACACCAAAAACCCTGTGTACAACTGCAGTAGAACCTCCCTGCTCCTTATACTCAAATCCTTTTGCTATGAATGCTAACTTTACCATTCGGCTTTCTTCACTGCCTGTTGCACCTGCATGCTACTTTCATATGATTGGTGTACCATGACATCCAGGTCTTGTTGCATCTCCCCTTTTCCTAATTGGCCCACCATTCAGATAATAGTTACCCTCCTGATTTTGCCACCAAAGAAAAACTGGATAATACCTACAATTTATCCACATTTATACTGCATCTGACCATCGCATTTGGACCACCACTCACACAGCCTCTATCCAAGTCACCTTGCAGCCTCCTAGCATCCTCCTACACCTATCTCTGCCCCCAGCTTGTGTCATCACAAACTTGGAGATTTTGATTCCATTCCCTCGTCCAAATCATTAATATATTATGTAAATAGCTGTGGTCCCAGCACTGAGCCCTTGCAGTAGTACCCCAGTAGTCACTGCTGCCATTCCTGGAAAAAGGACCATTTAATTCCTATCCTTTATTCCTGTCTCTGCCAGCCAGTTTCTTATACGATCCAATACTTATCCCCCAATACCGTGGTGCTTTAAGTTTGTTATCTAACCTTGCTGATGTGGGACCTTGTCGATAAAGCTTTCTGGAAAGTCCAGATATAAAACTTCCACAGGTTATCCCTTAATCCCACTCTATCGTTACATCTCGAAAGATTCTACAGATTTCGTCCAGACATGATTTACCTTTTCGTATATCCATGGCTGACTTTTCCAATGCTTTCACCACCCATTTCCAAATTAGCTGCTATCCATCTTTAAATAACGGACTCTAGCAGTTTTCCCCACTACCTGATTGGTTAGACTAACTGGTCTGTAATTCCCCGCTTTCTCTCTCCCTCCCTTGATAAAAAGTGGGGTTACATTAGCGTTACTACTGTACCAAGCTAGTTAGCCTACAAACATGTACGTCTTTGGAGTGTGGGAGGAAACCAGAGCACCTGGCGAAAACCCACGCAGGTCACAGGAAGAACGTACAAACTCCGTACGGACAAGAGCCTGTAGTCAGGATCGAAGCCCGGCCTAAGGCAGCAACTCTTTTCCTTATTTCTCTTTCCCCTGACTCTCAGTGTGAAGACTGGTCTCAACCCGAAACGTCAACTATTGATTCTCTCCGGAGATGCTGTCTGACCCGCTGAGTTACTCCAGCTTTTTGTTTCTATCTTCATTCTAAGTTATGTGTTGTTGCAGCTCTTCTCTTTCTAGCTCATAATATCAGGTGATAGGAACAGCATTAGGCCATTCGGCCCAACAAGTTTACTCCCGCCTTCTTCCCGTAACCCTTGGCACCTGTACTAATCAAGAATCTATGCCATAAAAATATCCATTGACGGCCTCCACAGCCTTCTGTGGCAACGAATTCCACAGATTCACCACCCTCTGACTAAATAAATTTCTCCTCATCTCCTTCCCAGAGAAACCTCCTTTAAATCTGAGGCTAAGATCTCAGGTCCTAGACTCTCCCTCTAATGGAAACATCCTCTCCACATCCACTCTATCCAAGCCTTTCACTATTCGGTAAGTTTCAATGAGGTCATCCTCATCCTTCTATGCTCCAGCGAGTACAGGCCCAGTGCCGTCAAAGGCACATCAAGTGTGAACCCAGTCATTCCTGGGATCATTCTCGTAAACATCCTCAGGAAAACGGCACACTCCATGACACACTGGTCAACCTGAGGAGCACCTTCAGCCACAGACCGGTTCCACCAAGATGCAGCACAGAACGCCACAGGAGATCCTACTTCCCTGTGGCTATCAAACTGTACAACTCCTCCCCCTTCTGTTGTGGGGTAGACTGACTACCCCCCCAACCCCCTCCCCCCCCCCCCCCAATCTTTGCACACCCTAATTTGGCCTTTCCACTCTTCACTTTAATTTCATGTTTCATGTCTATTGTTGTGATTTATGACTATTGGCAGACCAATTTCCCTCCTTGGATGAATAAAGTTCTATCGTTGGTACCGTATCATATCGTATCCACTCTATCCAGCGTCCGCACATCCATTCCTCAGATATGGGGCCCAAAATTGCTCACAATACTCCAAATGCGGCCTGACCAGCCAGCGCCTTATAGAGCCTCAGCATTGCACCCCTGGTTTTAGTAGTTGTGGTTATATCACATCACAGTGGGTGGGTTTCAAGGTAACGTCCAGCGCATTACATCCCATCAGGAAACAGTGCGTACTATAGGACATGGCAGGAGGGTAGCGTACAACTGTCCCGTATTAGCCGGGACATCCCGTATATTGGGCTAAATTGGTTTGTCCCATATGGGGCCGCCCTTGTCCCGTATTTGACTGCTACTTCTCGTTTCGAGTGAACTGTTGGTCCGGAGCGCGCGTTTGCCCCGCCCCACCTCCGACCCGCGTAGTGCAGGCAGCCCATGGAGTTGCTGCAGCAGCACAGCGCCTCGCCCGTGGCCCCGTCGGTCGGCAGACCGGCCTTCAGACCTTCGCTTACCGCCAACAAACCACCACCCCTCCTTCTCGTGGCCGATTATCGGATGGGGTGGCGGACTTTTCGCATGGCGTCGCGCGGCCCGGGCCAAAACCCCTCAGCTGGCCCGCCGGCTGGGCTTTGTGTGCACCCGGGCCAACTCATCACTCACCCAGCCACGGCCGAGTCGGTCAACGAATTGCCAGTCGGGAATTTGTCCCGTATTTTGACCCTTTGTCCCTTATTTGGGAGTGAGAACGTTGGGAAACCTGCGTACAATCCTCTACTGCATGATAATAGAGTGAAAAGCATGGGCTTCACGGCAATAATTTTGTGATCGACTCCTTGCTGAGATTACCAGATGGCTGTTATACCCTTATAACTCAATTTTATGGTTTGATTTTGTGCATGTAATGTTTGTGGTGAGCAGGGCAGTGAGGAGACATGGATTAAATTTATACTCGAATTAGGTCTCTCACCATGACTAAATTGGGCGGGGGGGGGGGGGGGGGGGGGGTGGAGGGGGAACTTTACTGCCTGTGAGTCCTTGGGGTCAGTCTGCTTTGGAATATAAATCTTTCCCTCCAGCTTGTGTAGGAGGAACTGCAGATGCTGGTTTAAACCAAAGATAGACACAGAACGTGGAGTAACTCAGTGGGACAGGGGGCATCTCTGGAAGGAAGGGATGGGTGGCATTTTGGGTCAAGACACTCCTTCAGACCAAAGAAGCCTGAAGAAGGGCAGCGCGGTGGTGCAGCGGCAGAGTGCTGCCTTACAGCGGCAGTAGGTTCGATCCTGACTATGGGTGCTGTCGGCACGGAGCTTTAATGTTCTCCCCGTGACCTCCTAGATGTTTGGTTTTCTCCTAGATGTTTGGTTCCCTCCCACACTCCAAGGACGTCGAGGTTTGCAGGTTAATTGGCTTTGGTAAAATTGTAAATTATCTCCAGTGTGGGCAGGATAGTTTTAGTGTGCGGGGATCGCTGCTCAGTGCGGACTCGGTGGGATGAAGGACCTTTTTCTGCGCTGTATCTCCAAAACGAAAAACTAAAACTACTGGGTCTCGACCCGAAACGTCTCCCATCCCTTCTCTCCAGAGATGCAGTTCGTCCCGTTGAGTTATTCCTGCTTTTTGTGTCTATTTTCCCTCCAGCTTTCCGTCCTGGGTTCTTGCGATTATAGAAACATAGAAAATAGGCGCAGGAGTAGGCCATTCGGCCCTTTGAGACAGCACCACCATTCATTGTGATCATGGCTGATCGTCCCCAATCAATAACCCGAGCCTGCCTTCTCCCCATATCCCTTGATTCCACCAGCTCCTAGAGCTCTATTTAACTCTCTTAAATCCATCCAGTGATTTGGCCTCCACTGCCCTCTGTGGCAGGGAAATCCACAAATTTACAACTCTGGATGAAAAAGTGTTTTCTCACCTCAGTCCTAAATGGCCTCCCCTTTATTCTAAGACTGTGGTCCCTGGGTCTGGACTCGCCCAACATTGGGAACATTTTTCCGGCATCTAGCCTGTCCAGTCCTTTTATAATTTTATATGTTTCTATAAGATCCACCCTCATCCTTCTAAACTCCAGTGAATACAAGCCTAGTCTTTTCAATCTTTCCTCATATGACAGTCCCGCCATCCCAGGGATCAATCTCGTGAACCTACGCAGCACTGCCTCAATCACAAGGATGTCCTTCCTAAAATTAGGAGACCAAAACTGTACACAATACTCCAGATGTGGTCTCACCAGAGCCCGATACAACTGCAGAAGAACCTCTCTACTCCAATACTGAAATCCTCTTGTTATGAAGGCCAACATTTCCATTAGCTTTATTTACTGCCTGCTGTACCTGCACGCCAACTTTCAGTGACCGGTGTACAAGGACACCCAGGTCTCGCTGTACCTCCCCTTTACCTAACCTAACCCCATTGAGATAATAATCTGCCCCCTTGTTTTTGCCACCAAAGTAGATAACCTCACTTTTATCTATATTATACTGCATCTGCCATGCATCTGCCCACTCACTCAACCTGTCCAGGTCACCCTGCAACCTCATAACATCCTCTTCACATTTCACTCTGCCACCCAGCTTTGTGTCATCCACAAACTTGCTAGTGTTGCTCCTAATTCCCTCTTCCAAATCATTAATATATATGGGAAACAGTTGCAGCCCCAACACCGAGCCTCGCGGCACTCCACTCGCCATTGCCTGCCATTCTGAAAAGGACCCGTTCACTCCTACACTTTACTTCCGGTCTGCCAACCAATTTTCTATCCATTTCAACACCCTACCCCCAAAACCATGTGCTCTAATTTTAGTCACCAGTCTCCCGTGTGGAACCTTATCAAAGGCTTTCTGAAAGTCTAGATACACCACATCCACTGGCTCCCCTTCATCCATTTTACTTGTCACATCCTCAAAAAATTCCAGAAGATTAGTCAAGCATTATTTTCCTTTCATAAATCCATGCTGACTTGGACTAATCCTTTTACTGCTATCCAAATGCCTCCATTATTACCTCTTTAATAATTGACTCCCAGCATCTTTCCCGAAGTCAGGCTAACCGGTCTGTAATTCCTCGTTTTTCTCTCTCGCTCCTTTCTTGAAAAGTGGGATAACATTAACTATCCTCCAATCCTACAGGAAACTGATCCTGAATCTATTGAACATTGGCAAATGATCACCAATGCGTCCCACTATTTCTACCTCCCCTGGAGGACCTGGGATTCAGGGCCCGGGGATTTATCATCCTTCAGTTCCATTAGCCTAACCCTATACTATTTTCTCGCCGAATGAAAATTTTATTTCAGTTCCCCTACCCCCTTAGATCCTCTGTCCTCCAGTACATCTGGGAGATTGTTTGTGTCTCCTTAATGAAGACAGATCCAAAGTACCTGGTTCAAGCTCTTCTGCCCATTTCCTTGTTGCCCATAATTATTTCACCAGTGTCTGCCTTCAAGGGACCCACATTTGACTTTGCTACTCTTTTTCCCTTAACATATCTGAAAGAAGCTTTTACTGTCCTTTCTTTATATTCCTGGCCAGCTTCCCCTTGTACTTCATCTTGTTCAGCCCGTATTGCCCTGTTTTGTTTCCTTCTGTTGTGTCCTATGAACCTTTCCCAATCCTCTGGCTTCCGGCTACTCTTTGCTTGTTATACATCTTTTATTTTAATTTTATTCTATCCTAACTTCTCTTGTCAGGCACGGTTGCCTCCTACTCCCCTTAAGAAACATTTCTTCCTTTTTGGAATGAAATGATCCTGCGTTTCCAGATTATGCCCAGAAATTCCTGCCTTTTGCTGTTCCACCGTCATTCCTGCTAGGATCCCTTTCCAGTCTACTTTGGCCAGCTCCTCTCTCATGCCTTCATAGTCCCCCTTTGTTCAACTGCATCACTGACACTTCCGATTTAACGTTCTCCTTCTCAAATTGCAGATTAAAACTAATCATATTATGATCACTACCTCCAAGTGGTTCCTTTACCTCGAGTTCTCTTATCAAATCTGGTTCATTGGACAACACTAAATCCAGAATTGCCTTTTCTCTGGTCGGCTCCATCACAAGCTGCTCAAAGAATCCATCTCGGAGGCATTCTACAAACTCTCTTGCTTGGGGTCCTGAACTAACCTGATTTACCTGCATATTGAAATCCCCCATCACCACAGTGGCATTACCTTTGTTACATGCCAGTTTTAACTCCTGCTGCAACTTACACCCTACATCCAGGCTACTATTTGGAGGTCTGTAAATAACACCAATTAGTGTCTTCTTGCCTTTACAATTCCTCAACTCAATCCACAGTGACTCTACCTCGTCAGTCCCTATGTCTTCCCTTGCAAGGGACTGAATTCCATCCCTCACCAGCAGAGCTACCCCCCCTCCTCTGCCCACCTGCCTGTCCTTTCTATAGGATGTATAACCCTGAATATTAAGTTCCCAGGCCCGATCCTCCTGCAGCCACGTCTCAGTAATCCCCACAATGTCATATCTACCAACCTCCAGCTGAGCCTCAAGCTCATCTATTTTAATTCTTATACTTCGCGCATTCAAATACAATACTTTTAATTCCTTGCGCATCTCACCTTTCACATCGATCCTTATTACACTGGGCCATACTCTCCTGTCCCTTTGTGAGCTTTCTTTCCCGTTAATTCTGGGGTCATTAACTATCCCTTTACTCCCTTTCTCTTTAACTCTGTCCTTGACTACACCATTTGACCCCCCCCCCCCCCCCCCCCTTATTTAGTTTAAAACCACCTTTCCAGTGAACCACATCCAGTGAATCGGCCTCCACTGCCTCCTGTGGCAGATAATTCCACAGATTCACAACTCTCTGGGTGAAAATGTTTTCCGTCATCTCAGTCCTAAATGGCCTATCCCTTATTCTTAAACTGTGACCCCTGGTTCTGGACTCCCCCAACATGGGGAACATTTTTCCTGCATCTAGCCTGTCCAATCCCTTAAGAATGTTATATGTTGCTATAGGGTTGTGGCTGGCGGTGAGTTGCTGGCCAAAATGGCATTCCTCTATTTCATTAGTATAAAGCAATATGATGATAAGGGATCACACACACCGCCCTCCCCATGCACTTGTGTGCCAAAGCACATCTGCACATGCACAGACATTAGCAAGTCCAGGCACCATCTGCAGAACTCTGCAGTTGGGGGAAAATGGAATGCTTGTTTGTTTTGGCCCAAAGTCACTTGGAATGCAACGATGAGTCACACAGCTACGAGGTTTTAGATACAAGACATGTAAATCTGCAAGAAAAGCACTTTGAAATCGCAGTTTTGCGGGTTTCATATTCCTTCAGCATTTCCAGCATAAAAACACACATTTTTTTCATGCTTAATCAAAGTCACACAGTCAGGATCTTTGAAGAGTTGCTGTGGCAAGATCTTTAGTCTCAAGGAAAGACGGTCAAGCATCTTTGGTGGCGGAGAGGAATTGTGTTTGCAGCTTCACGTTTGCAATGACAACCTCAACAGCTCATTCCTCACGAGAGGAATAGACCGGGCACATGCACAGAGTCTCTTGCCCAGAGTAGGGGAATCGAGGACCAGAGGACATAGGTTTGAGATGAAGGGGAAAAGATTTAAGAGGAATCTGAGGGGTAACTTTTTCATACAAAGGGCGGTGGGTGTATGGAACAAGCTGCCGGAGGAGGTAGTTGAGGCAGGGTCTATCCCAATGTTTAAGAAACAGTTCGACAGGTACATGGATAGGACAGATTTGGAGGAATATGGGCCAAACGCGGGCAGGTGGGACTAGTGTAGCTGGGACATGTTGGCTGGTGTGCGCAGGTTGGGCCGAAGGGCCTGTTTCCACACTGTATCACTCGATGACTCGACCAGCTCTCTGAAGTAGACAATTCCAAAGATTCACCATCTTCTGAGTGAAGAAGATTCTCATCTCTGTTTTAAATAACCTGCCCCTTATTTTGGCACCATGATCCTTAATTCTAGAGCCTGCATCTGCACCGAGAAAGGTAATGGAAGAGATCCGGGATAGAGGGATGAGGGGAGTGGTGAGATGGGAGCAGTAGGTGACTGGTGGACTGAGGAGGGGTGAAGGGTTGATTCAGGTAGGGAAGCAGGAGAAGACGTGGAGATGGGGGTGAAAGGCAAGTGGATCTGGCGTTGCATAAAATGACTTCTAAACGTGCTCCACAGCAATAGGTACCGTGCCTCCCAGAAGGTAACAAAGGTTAATTTGGACACGGAAAAACAGGAATGTAATGGCAAATTTGCGACTCTTCCAGTCCTCTTTACCAGTTCCCATTACTACACAGGTAAGTGGGAGTGATCTTACGCAGACCTAATAGAACAGATCTTCCAGTCGTTATATCCAGTTTATTTGGTTGTTTATTGAAGTAGCTGTACAAACAAAGAGATGAACATACCAGGTTTTCCTTATTCTTCATGCAAGTTGTAGCTGGCTGTTCTGTCCCTGGTCTGGTGAGAACCAAAGATCCGAGAGCAGAGCAAGATAGACCACTCCTGCTAAATGCAATGGGCTGACGTATAGTACGCAACGGAGCGGAACGTGGGCCTTTTTTCATCCATTTCAGTAACCCGACCCGACCCGACTCGCAGTGTAATCAAAGTTGCGGGGGAACAGTTTGGTTTAATAAATTATAATTCTGAAAATGAGGAGAAGATTTTTACCAAATAACTTTTATTTTTACGAGGCTGTTTCCGTAATCGGCTTCCGTCTCCGCACTAGTTATCTTTCCTCCGCTACGGGATCTTTGGTACGGAGACGGAAGTCGGTTACGGAAAATGGGGCCAAAAATTACCCACGAATCTGCCCATGACCGTACTACGTCCCTTTTTCCTCGAGTGATCGATCTTGCTTGCGATAGGATCTTTGATGAGAACTGTATGCTCTCCCTCCCTGTGCCTGCCACTTCCTGTCCCCTATGCCCTTATATATACATCGCCCTGTGTATCTAATGACCGCACCCAAGTGTCCAAAATAATATTGCAAGATATATCTAGACAAAATAATATAATGTGCCAACAGTAGCTAGCCTAAACCGTATTGGTGGAACTGTGTCAGACTCGATAACAATCAGCATGGGAGCACCTCAAGGCTGTGTGCTCAGCCCCCTGCTGTACTCACTCTATACTCATGACTGCATAGCTGGTCATAGTGTGAACTCCATCATCAAGTTCGCCGACGACACTACTGTTGTAGGACGTATCACTGATGGGGATGAGTCAGAGTACAGAAGAGAGATCGGGCGACTGTCCATATGGTGCCAGCACAATAACCTGGCCCTCAACACCAGCAAAACCAAGGAACTGATTGTGGACTTTGGAAGGAGTAGGATGGGGACCCACAGTCCTGTTTATATCAACGGGTCGATGGTTGAAAGGGTCAAGAGCTTCAAATTCCTGGGCGTGCACATGTCTGAAGATCTTTCCTGGTCCGAGAACACTGATGCAATTATAAACAAAGCTCATCAGCACCTCTACTTCCTGAGAAGATTACGGAGAGTCGGTCTGTCAATGAGGATTCTCTCTATCTTCTACAGTAGAGAGCATGCTGACCGGTTGCATCGTGACTTGGTTCGGCAACTTGAGCGCCCTGAAGAGGAAAAGACTTCAAAAAGTAGTAAAACACTGCCCAGTCCATCATCGGCTCTGACCTCCCTTCCATCAAGGGGATCTATCGCAGTCGCTGCCTGAAAAAGGCTGGCAGCATCATCAAGGACCCACAGCATCCTGGCCACACACTCATCTCCCCGCTACCTTCAGGTAGAAGGCACAGGAGCCTGAGGATTGCCACAACCAGGTTCAGGAATAGCTACTTCCCCACAGCCATCAGGCTATTAAACTTGGTTCGGACTAAACTCTGAACATTAATACCCCTTTATCTGTTATTTGCACTTTATCAATTTATTTAGTCATGTGTGTATTTACGTATATAATGGTATTTGGACACACTGATCTGTTTTGTAGTCATTGCCTACTATGTTCTGTTGTGCTGAAGCAAAGAAAGAATTTCATTGTCCTGTCAGGGACACATGACAATAAACTCTCTTGACTCTTTTGACTCTTTTGACTAAACATAAGTGGCTCCGACAAGGAATGAGGATCTTGAGGTGTGATGATTCATGGCAAGACACTAGGAAACATGAAGACAGACACAAAATGCTGGAGTAACTCAGAGGGATAGGCAGCATCTATGGATAGAAGGAATGGGCAACGTTTTTCAAAACTCTTTGTTGCCTGATCTGGGAAAAGTATGTGTGACGAACCGTTAGCGAGCTCATTTGTCTGTTAAACGAAGAAACTGCCGGAGAATCGAGGGTTGCAGGCAGCATCCTAGAGCTAGGCGACGTTTCGGGTCGAGACCCTTCATCAGACTGGTCAGGGAAAAGTATAGACCGATTGAAAAATATATTTGAGGGCTGAGGGAGAGGTGAATTGAGACTGCAAAACTCCCCAAGCGGAAAGAGCTTTCCAATGCCCATGGAGGAGGCCCAGGACCGAGAGTCGGATACGGAATGGGAGGGGGAGTTGAAGTGCTGAGCGACCGGCATTTGTCTCAGTTTGCCAACCAATGGAAAAGTGGTTTGCTGACATTTTCAACATCCTGCTTTTATCTTTTACAACATTTTGAACTGAAGAGTGTACAATTCTTAGAGGGTTCAGTGGGGTAGACACTGAGAAAATATTTCCCTGGCTCTAGAATAGAGTCAAAACAAGGGGTAGGCTGTTTAAAACAGATATGAGAAATGTCTTCACTCAGAGGGTGGTGAATCTGTGGAATTGTCTACTTTATAGAGCTGTTGGAGTCACAGAGTGATACAGCATGGAAACAGGCCCTTCGGCCCAACTTGCCCACACCGGCCAACATGTCCCAGCTACACTGGTCCCACCTGCCCGCGTTTGGTCCATATCATTCTGAACCTGTCCTATCCATAAACCTGTCCAAATGTCTTTTAAATGTTGTGATAGTACCTGCCTCATCTACATCCTCTGGCAGCACATCCCGTACACCTGCCACCCTTTGTGTAAAAATATTGCTCTTCACGCTGCTATTGAATCTTACCCCCTTCACCTTTAACCTGTGTTTTCTGGTTCTTGACTCCCCAACTCTGGATAAAAGACTGTGCATTTACTCTATCTATACTTCTCACCTATTTATGCATCTCCATAAGATCATCCGTCATCCTCCTGCACTCCAACCTCTCCCTAATAGCTCAGGCCCTCGAGTCCTGGCAACATCCTTGTACATCTTCTCTGCACCCTTTCCAGCTTAACGACATCTTTCCCATAACAGGGAGACCAGAACGGCACACAATACTCAAACTGTGGCCTCACCGATGTCTTGTACAATTGCAGCATAACCTCCCAACTTAACACTCAATGCTCTGACGAGGGCTGCCAACTCCCAATTACGGGACAAAAGGTCAAAATACGGGGCTAATTCCCGACGGCAATTCATTGACCGGCTCGGCCGTGGCTGGGTAAGTGATGAGTTGGCCCGGGTGCTGGACTGCACACAAAGCCCAGCCGGCGGGCCAGCTGAGGAGTTTTGGCCCGGGTCGCGCAACGTCGCGCGCAAAGTCCGGCGCCCCATCCAACTCATGAACCGATGATCGGCCATGAGAAGGAGGGGTGGTGGTGTTGGCGGTAAGCGAAGGCCCGAAGGTCGGACAGCTGGCTGGGCTGACGACCCACGGGGCCACGGGCGAGGCGCTGCTGCTGCTGCACTCCATGGGCTGCACTACGTCGGGACGGGTGGGGCAGGGCCGGACGCGGCGCTCCGACCCGACAGTCCCCTCAACCCGAGTAGTAGCAGTCAACTACGGGACAAGGGCGGTCCCGTATGGGACAAGCCAATTTAGCCCAATTTACGGATGTCCCAGCTAACACGGGACAGTTGGCAACCCTAGCTCTGACTGATGAAGACTAATGTACCCAAAGCTTTGGTCCCAAGATAACCTTTGCCCAGGAACACTCCCAGAGCCCTGCCATTTATTGTACAGATCCTGCCCAAAAAGCCACACTGCACAGTTCTCTGTATTAAACTCCAGTAACCATTCATCAGCCAACCTACCCAACGCATCAAGATCCTGCCGCAATTTTGACCACTATTTTCACTATCTACAATACCACCCACTTTAGTGTCACCTGGAAACGTATTAATCGTGCCTTGTACATTCTCATCCAAACCATTGATATCGATCCAAACCATGAAACTGTAACGGACCCAGCACCGTACCCTGAGGCGTACCACTAGTCACAGACCTCCAATCCAAAAAAACCAATCTTCCACCATCACCCTCTGCTTCGTGGAAGGAGACAGCACAGGGACAGGCTTATGCTATTGTATAGTGTCCCACAAAAACAATAACGCAGCAGTAGAGTTGCTGTTTTACGGCACCCTAGACCCAGGATTGATTCTGACTACGGGTGCTGTCTGTACGGAGTTTGCACGTTCTCCCTGTGCCCGCGTGGGTTTTTTCCTGGTGCTCCGGCTTTCTCCCACATTCCACAGAGGTGCAGGTTTCTAGTTTAACTGGCCTCTGTAAATTGTGCCGAGTGTTTAGGATAGAGCTAGTGTACGGGAGGCCGTTAGTTGTAGGTATGTTACAAAACTTACCTTGAGCGGCGCTGCAGTTCTGCCACTCCCCGTGTGCGCGACTTTGGCGCCTTTCAGAGGGGGGGCGGGTTTAAAATGCCGTTTTTCTCCAGACAGTTCAAGTCGATCCATCTCGGGGGATTTCGTTGCTAAAGAGAAATCGCTCCGACATTTGTTTTATGAAGGTATTTTTAAACTACACTAGATCATTTATTAGCTAGAGTAATTTAAAAATCATCTTCTAAAGCCGTGAGCGCCGACAACGGGAAGGATTTTACGTAGGGGAGAAAAGAAGGTCCACAGTTTATTTTTACATAAAAACGTGGTTCTTAGGAAGCATTTAATCAAATTTTCATGTTGCGAAAAGGGGACAAAAAATATATACGGACCGGCTGTATTTTTCCTGCCGACTGTGGGTTAAATTCACCGCAAACCGCAACGTTCCAATCCACCGCGTTCCACTAAAACCCACTCGCAAGTTGATTTAAATGGCCATTAATTTACAGGAATTAAACACTAAATTCCTTCCATTTGGCCTATAAATTCATGAAAATGAGATTTAAAAATCATGTTATATTGTGGATTATTGTGTGAATGTTATTTGGACACTTAGGCAATTTAAAACTGTTTATCTTTTCTTAAGAAATGGATAGATGTTTAGATCTAGTAATTGAATTTTGTAATTAGCTACAATTAGGTAACTAACTAATTATATGCTTTAATTTCAGGTCATCCAAGTAAGATTGTTTCATATTTGTTTCAGAATGCTTCAATCTATAATAACTGAAAATTTCATTCAGTTCTCTTAATTTTTAAGAAAGCTATGGGCTTTTGACTGTCCTAGATCACAGCCTTTGAGTTAAGTCAATGGAAAGGCAATGGGGCACAAGATGCTAATTTCCGAGTATGAAAATGGCCATAACTTTTTTAATACTGAAGATATGAAAGTGAATTAGGTGTCAAATTAACCTTCTTTTTATGCTTTACCTGATGGGATAAATTGCAGGCTTGATTTCTAAAATCTCAAATGTTTTTAACATTGCTATTAGTTGTCGTGGACTCAGTCAGCCAGTTTACACCCTGTATCTCTAAAACTATACTAAAGCACTGTCCCATTGTGCACCAGGCCATTACCACTCCCTGTGTAAAAATACTTGCCTCATAAATCTTTAAATCTCATCTCAAAGCTTTGCTGTTACTTGAAAATGTCTGATGGACAACAAAATAAACTTCATATGGTTCACAATCAAACCAGGATCGGTTGTCGGCATGGATGCAGTGGGCCAAAGGTACAGTTTCCAAGTGAAATCTGTCAATGCATCTATGAATCAATAGACAATTGACAATAGACAATAGGTGCAGGAGTAGGCCATTCGGCCCTTCGAGCTAGCAACCGCCATTCACTCTGATCTTGGCTGATCATCCACAATCAGTAACCCGTTCCTGCCTTCTACCCATATCCCTTGACTCCGCTATCTTTAAGAGCATAAAATCTAACTCTCTCTTGAAAGCATCCAGAGAATTGGCCTCCACCGCCTTCTGAGGCAGAGAATTCCACAGATTCACAACTCTCTGGGTGGAAATGGCCAACCCCTTATTACTTAACCATGGCCCCTGGTTCTGGACTCCCCTAACATCGGGAAATCAGTCTGAAGAAGGGTCTCATCCTAAAACGTCACTTATTCCTTCTCTCCAGAGATGCTGCCTGTCCTGCTGAGTTACTCCAGCATTTTGTGTCATATCTTTGGTGTAAACCAGCGTCTGGAGTTGCTTCCTACACATCTACGATTCTTCGCAGCACAGGAGGTAGGGGACAGGCTGGCACTGGTCTAGAATCGGGAGGTAGCATCCTGATGGTCTGAGTGACTTTGCTCTTAGCTATGGAGAGTTTGAGGAGCTGAAGTTCCATCTGTGTTTGATTTTCAGACGGACCGAAAATGTTCAAGCTAGAATAGGGTAGGTTGCTGCATGGGTACTCTTTTGTACATTATCCTATTTCCATCCCTTCTGCTTGCTCAACGGTATGCCATGACTCCATGCAGGAGACCTTTTGGTAGTAGGAATAAAAGCATAGAATATTTTCTAAATGGGGTGAGAATCCAGAAATCGAAGGTGCAAAGGAACTTGGGAGTGCTGGTGCAGGATTCCCAAAAGGTTCATCTGTAAGTCGAATTGATAGTAAAGAAAGCAAAATCGATGTTAGCATTTATTTCAAGAGGGCTTGTATACAAAAACAGGGATGTAGTGTTGAGGCTCTAGAAGGCGCTGGTAAGGCCTGATTTGGAATATTGTGAGAATTATTGGGCACCATATTAGGCCATTCGATCCATCAAGTCTTACCCTCCATTCTCCTGCCTTCTCCCCTTAACTCCTGACACCCGCACTAATCAAAAATCTATCTATCTCTGCCTTAAAAAAATCTATTGATGCCCGTTCTGTGGCAAAGAATTCCACAGGTTCACCATCCTCTGACTAAAGAAATTCCTCCTCCTCTCCTTCCTAAGGGATCGTCCTTTAATTCTGAGGCGATGGCCGCTAGTCCAAGACTCTCCCACTAGTGGAAACATCCTCTCCACATCCACTCTATCCAGGTAAGTTTCAATGAGGTCCCCCCTCATTTCTCTAAACTCCTGTGAGTTCAGGCCCAGTGAATAACCTACTCATTCCTGGGATCATTCTTGTAAACCTCCTCTGGACCCTCTCCAGAGCCAGCAAATCCTTCTTCAGATATGGTGCCCAAAATTGTTCACAATACACCAGCGTAATTACAAAATGTGTAGGAAGGAACTGCGGATGCTGGTTTAAACCAAAGATAGACACAAAATGCCGGAGTAACTCAGCGGGACAGGCAGCATCTCTGGAGAGAAGGAATGGGTGACGTTTAGAAGTCCCCCCTCCCTGACTCTCAGTCTGAAGAAGGGTCTCGACCCGAAACGTCACCCATTTCTTCTCTCCAGAGATGCCGCCTGTCCCACTGAGTTACTCCAGCATTTTGTGTCTTCTGCGTAATTACAACCTTTTTTTGAAGCTTGTACTTCAGTTCGTTGCTGCTCCGGAGACACGTTTGGTTTAATTCAACTCAACTAATGGTAATTGGATCATGAATTTGCGTGTTCTTTGTCTCGTAGTTTTCGTGCCCGTGTGCTCCGCTCCCTTGAGGCAGTGCCTGATGGCTGGGAGCCCATAGTGAAGTCAAGGGCATGGCCGTCATAATACTAACATGACAGTGGCACTTTTATTACAGCTGTTAGACCATATCAAAACAAAGGATTCTGTTGTCAAAACAAACTAAATTGGTACAAGATTGAAATGTGAACTTGGGACCAGTTTCAATGTGGCCTTGCAGGGCAGCGAGGTGGCGCAGCAGTAGAGTTGATGCCCAACAGCGCCAGAGACCCAGGTTCGATCCCGACTACGGGTGCTCGTCTCTTAGCGGCTCGTAACGCTAACGGCAGGTACTCGGGAAGACTCGTTCACGGCAGGTAAGCTCGGGAAGACTCGGGAAGATTTTTCAACGTGATGAAAAATGTCCACGAGAGCCCCGAGTGCCGACGCGCGGCCGTCACCATAAATCTCCGAGTTCGAATCAGGACAAACTTGGGAGAGCTCTTGGAATTAACTCGTACCGTGGGACAGGGCTGTATCTCTAAACTAAACTAAAGCAGCAAGCTGCAAGAGGTATGTTCCGAAGAGAAATCCTCCAGAAGCATTAATGTGTAGTCAGTTTAGTTCAGTTTAGTTTAGTCACGTGTACCTTTCACATTTTGCAGCAGCTATCCAGTCAACAGAAAAACTATACATGATTACAATCATACCATTCTCAGTGTACAGATAGGGAATAGAGGGAACAATGTTTATCTCTTCTCTCTACCATTTACCTCTGAAGAGAGACACAAAACGCTGGAGTAACTCAGCAGGACAGGCTGCATCTCTCTCCGTACCTCTCAACCCTAGTACTCCGACTATTTGACTATCACTGTCTTCCCGATTGATTTTACTGTTTGCATGCCTCGTCGTCACCTTCCCCTCAGCCAACGATGAACAGGTCGATATTTCCTTCAGCATCGTCTGCTTTGATCTATCGTTTCCACACCTTACCCTCCCGTATCACGTCTCCCTCTCACCTGGATCTCTTTCTGAAGAAGGGTCTCGACCCGAAACAACACCCATTGCTTCTCTCCGGAGATGCTGCCTGTCCTGCTGAGTTACTCCAGCGTTTTGTGCCTATCTTTAATATTCAGACTTACCTAATTCTGTCAGCATATTTTTCAACCCACTGGGGAACATCTATACCTTGTCCCATAAATGGTGGTGGAAGTTATCGGAACCCAGCTTGAGCCATCTGAGTGTTCACCAGCAAATAGAGTCATGGGGCCATACAGCACGGAAACAGACCCTTCGGCCCAACTAGCCCTCACCGACGAAGAAACCCCATCTATACTAGTCCCATCTGCCTGTGTTTGGCTCATATCTTTCTAAACATTTCTTATCCAGGGAGGCAC
Source organism: Okamejei kenojei (assembly GCA_035221665.1). Taxonomy (NCBI): domain Eukaryota; kingdom Metazoa; phylum Chordata; class Chondrichthyes; order Rajiformes; family Rajidae; genus Okamejei; species Okamejei kenojei. Next base: position 7,259,522 of record CM069132.1, on the reverse strand, counting down.
AGTGGCGCAGCGGTAGAGTTGCTGCCTCGCAGCGCTTGCAACGCCGGTGACCCGGGTTCGATCCCGACTACGGGTGCTGTCGGTGTGGAGTTTGTACGTTCTCCCCGTGACCTGCGTGAGTTGAGTTGTCTTCGAGGTCTACGGTTTCCTCCCACACTCCAGGTATGTAGGTAAATCGGTAAATGTTAAAATTGTATGATGGTGTTAATATGTGAGGACCCGAAGGGCCTCGCTGGGTCTCTAAACTAAACTAAACCATGTACCTGTCCAAATGTACTCTCAATGTTGTTATAGTAGCTGTCTCAACTACTTCCTCTGGCAGCTCGTTCCATAGTCCCAGCATCCTCTTTTGCAGTAAATGGGGTTATTACAGGGGCCACCACTTTGCTTGGGTATACTTTCCAAATAATCTCTATAATTACTACTTACAATTAAGTTGCAGTTAACAGCGGTTTAGGGAATAGGAATCCCTTTGCTTGTTACCATTGCACTCCATAAACTGGATGAGTGCTTCCTTATGTGGCAGATTACACTAAAGTGGGTGGTATTGTAAACAGGGAGGAATCAGGAACCAGAACGGTCCCGGTGGCGCAGCGGTAGAGTTGCTGCCTTACAGCGATCCCCGCACATTAACACTATCCTACACCCACTAAGGGACAATTTTTACACTTACCAAGCCAATTGACCTACAAACCCTTTGGAACGTGGGAGGAAACCGAAGATCTCAGAGAAAAACCCACGCGGGTCACGGGGAGAACGTACAAACTCCGTACAGACGGAACCCGTAGTCGGGATCGAACCCGGGTCTCCGGCGCTGCATTCGCTGTAAGGCAGCAACTCTACCCCTGCGCCACCGTGACTGTCCTGACAGATACAATTCTGTCCATTCCCATTTTGAATCAAAGGATCCAAACGAGTTACCTCAGAGGATGAATGGCACACAAACCATTATGTCCCTATTAGTAAAACGTCAGAGCATGTGCTTCGTGCGGGAATAACAAGGTGCATGCACCTACCCTACAATAATCATTTAGGACATGAAATAAATGAGGATATGTACATGTGTACGCACACACACCCTTAATCACATTAAGGATTCACATGCCTAAGTCTTCCAAAAGTCAGCAAATTTAAGTTTGATCTCCCAGTTGCTAAACACTTGTTGCTAAACTCTCCCCTCCCATTCCCACACTGACCTTTCTGCCCGGGGCCTCCTCCACTGTCAGAGTGAGGCCTAGCGCAAGTAGAGGGAACAGCATCTTATATGTTGCAGCTTGGGCAGCTCACACCCCAGCGGTATGAATGGCCTGACGGACCGCGCGGCCAGAAGGCCTCCCGATGGTGGGGCCGCGGCTGTGGGCCGGGAGCGCGGCCAGCGGCCTTTATCGAGGCGCTGCGGTTTTGATGCCTCCCGGATCACCGCGAAGAGGCCCGGGCTCGGACGAAGTCGCCGACGGAAGTTACCGGCGGCTAGGGCCTGGGTCGGCGCCACGGAGGCGGCGACAGCGGTGAGGCCTCGCGACGATGGGGCCTCGGCGGTGGTGGAGCCGGCGATCCCTCGCCGGTCGACCCGTGGCCGACGGTGGATGAGAGCGTGGACGACCACCGTGAGGCGGGGAGGGGAAGAACAATGGAGGAAGAACCGCCGTAAGGGAGGTATCTGCTGTTTGTATACATTGTGTACGCAAGCGAAGAATCTCACTGTGCCTATTCCCATGTGACAATAAAGTCTTCCTATCCTCTAACTTCAAGTATTGCTTGCTTATCCTCTTTCCCCGTTCCTCCCCCACCCTAGATCTCCAACTAGTTTCACTGTCCACCTGATTAATATTTTTACGGAAGACAAAAATGCTGGAGAAACTCAGCGGGTGAGGCAGCATCTACGGAGCAACGGAAATAGGCAACATTACGGGCCGAAACCCTTCTTCAGAATTGTACTGTCTGTATGCCTCATTGTCATCTTCCACACAGCCAACAATGAACCATTCTACATTTCCTGGATCATCGTCAGCTTTGATCTCGGTCGTTTTCACACCTTACCCTTCTATACCTCTAGTCTCTCTCTCCCCCGACTCACAGTCTGAAGAAGGGTCTCAACCTGAATCGTCACCCATTCCTTCTATCCAGAGATGCTGCCTGTCCCGCTGAGTCACTCCGGCATTTTTGTGTCGATCTTCGATGTAAAACAGCATCTGCTGTTCCTTCCTACAAATGTATGCTCTGCATGTTCCTGCAAGTGAATGATCCCATGCTTAGCAACAAGAGCACAAGTCATAAAAATCCCTTAAGTCCAGCACTTTACAGCTGGAAACCAGACATCAGGAAGGCTTTCTGAGTTGGGATTACAGATGTGGAACGCTGGCAGAGAACGCTGCTTATTGAACTGTGCTCTGGTTTGCAACTGTGGTTATGCTGCGATTATGCCTGGTGCTACGTTTACATCTGGATCTGTGTTTGAGCGCGTCAACCCCATTCTAAAGGTACGTCCCCCTGGTCCAAGACTGCTGGAAACATCCTCTCCACATTCACTTTATCCAGGCCTGTCGTTATGGGCCTGTCAATAAGGTTCCCAACCCCCCCCCCCCCCCAGCCTTCTAAACTCCAGGCAGAACAGGTCCACAGCCTTCAAACCCTTCTCATACGTCAGTTGGGTAACTTGCTGTAAACTCAATTTAATGGCAACGTGAAGGGAGTCCAATCCCACGGCTATCCAACTGGGTGGTGAATCTGTGGGATTATTTGCCACAGAAGGCTGTGGAGGCCAAGTCGATGGATATTTTTTAAAGCAGAAATAGATTCTTGATTAGTACGGGTGTCATGGGTTATGGTGGGGGGGGGGCAGGAGAATAAGGTTAGCAGGGAGACATAGATCAGCCATGATTGAATGGCGGAGTAGACTCGATGGGCCGAATGGCCAAATTCTGCCCCAATCACTTATGAGCTTATGATCTTAATATTCAGGGACACTCAAAAGGTGAATGTTGTTAAGCTGCAAGTTTAACAACATAGAGGAAAACCTGTAAGAGTGAATCCAAGTGAATAAATAAGTTGTTATTATTATATTAGGCAGAGCAGACACAGAAGGAGATAGAAAGACGATCAGAAAGATCATATTAGGAGGTATCAAATGAAAATAGGTACAAGAATAACATTTAGGTATTTTGGTTATGCAGCTTCTCAAATCACCGGAAGAATTTATCACCGGCATATGTGAGGTTGTTTAAAATTCCCTCTTTGAGCCAAGAGGTGATTAAAATTGCAGCAACAGTTCCTATGCGGTTGGAGGGCCATGCGTTTACAGCTGCCATCCCCAATATTGCCCACAGGAAGTTTAATTGGGCAACCCATCAGTAAAATCCCAAACTTATAATCGGTGGGAGGTCCAAGAGCCTTGTAGAGCTTGTGGCTGTAGAAGTGTGGCAAGGTGCAAATCACCAGGCCAATTCTGGAGAGTTGCCACATCAGCGCCTCTACTTCCTGAGAAGATTACGGAGAGTCGGTTTGTCAAGGAGGACTCTCTCTAACTTCTACAGGTGCACAGTAGAGGGCATGCTGACCGGTTGCATCGTGGCTTGGTTCGGCAACTTGAGCGCCCAGGAGAGGAAAAGACTACAAAAAGTAGTAAACACTGCCCAGTCCATCATCGACTCTGACCTTCCTTCCATCCATCGAGGGGATTGAGTCGCTGCCTCAAAAAGGCTGGCAGTATCATCAAAGATCCACACCATCCTGGCCACACACTCATCTCCCCCTACCTTCAGGTAGAAGGTACAGGTGCCTGAAGACTGCAACGATCAGGTTCAGGAATAGCTACTTCCCCACAGCCATCTGGCTATTTTACTTCGGAGTCACGTGAATGATGCCGTGAAGAAGACCCGCCAGGCCGCACGCGCACCAGTACGTCAGCCGCACTGGCGCAAGCACCAGACCGGCAGGACAGAGCTCCTGCCGGCGGTAAGTTAAACCTAGAATGTAAGTCCGTTTTTACTTACCAGGTTTTTTCAGGCAGGAGCCTCTTTTCACAGAGGTTTTCCTGCCAGTTTCGCAGCCCGACGCGTGTGCCGGTTATGGACTGTGGGGAAACCTCAGTCTGACCGCGGAAGCGGATAACTTGCAAAATTGATCGGGTTACGAGATAAGGAGCCGCTAACAGTGCAGTCAGCGGCTCCCAGCCTGCGGGGATGCTGTAGAAACGGCAAGAAATTCAAGCCAGAGTCGCTGACAGTGGGGTCAGCGGCTCCCAGCCTGTGGGGATGCCGTTGGAATGGCAAGGAAGTAACGCTAGAGTCACTCACAGTGGGGTCAGTGGCTCACAGACGTTGGTCCCCAGGCAAGGAATTAAATGGGACTCATTCAGCCCTATTTGGACTCAGGTGAGTCGGACTACAAAAGGTTTCTCCTTATAATAAAATGTATGTATTTTATAGTGTTTTTCTTAAAGTTAAAAGCTAAAGGGAAAGATAAAGTCATAAAAAGTTATTGTTATATGTCTCTGACAACGTAATCCTTGTTGTTTAGCACAAGTTATTATGAATTATTTTTACCCTTCACAGGTAAAGCTGTGCACTAAAAATGTTGATTTAGTGAGCTCACACTGTAATAGCGCGGGCCTATGGGACAGGCCGCGCCAGCAGCGCCTGACAGGGCTGCTTCATGCATGAAAGTGCCGGCCTACGAGAGAGCCGTGCTAGCAGCACCTGATGCAGGGATGTTTCATGTCAAAAAGGTAGGCCTATTCAACAGGGGAAGAAAGCCTGGCAGACAAATCAATTTGACCAACGGCAGGCAAAAGTCATCGTTCAGAACGCACCCCAGGCGCTCATCGGCAGTAGTGGTTCACTGGAGCTGGGGGCAGCATGATAACTCAGAAATTCCATGCACCTTACCAATCCTACTCAACAAAATGGGTCTAGCACTTCCAAAATATGGGTAGTGTACCGTTCACAAGTTGTAATATTTACATTTGTTTTGTACAACACACAAAGGGTAAAAATATTTGTTTGAGGCACAGGCTGAGCATTCCAAGCAAGTTTGGATTATGGCCAGGGTTATTTAAAAAAATATTTTTAAAAAAATTTTAAATTAAGGTTCGGAAATTGGGCAAAACCACCCATGGAATAAGGCAGGAGTGGCATGTTATTATGAAGAATGGAGAGGGTCGGGCATATGAACTTTCCAAATATGAACTTGTTTTCCTGACTAACAACAGATTCATAAGGGTCAGAGATCCATGCTATGCAAATCCCATTACAGAGGTTATCAAAGACAATATAACTGTACTATAACAGTAAAGCTTTGGGGTATGGGATAAACTGTTTGTTGGTCATTGGGATTTACCTTTAATTATTATTAGCCTTGACTCCGCCTTGTGGCAAGAGATTGGAGTTATAGCAATCTGTTATAAAACTGAGTTTTATTTTCATCAAGAGTAATTGGCAATATAGCAGCTGTGTTTTAGCCGAGCAAATCAAGGAACTGATATTGTGTAAGTAGCAATTAGACCATTGTTAACAACCTTATGCTATTGTCAGCTGAAGCTACCTCAGTCACAATGATGAAGTAACAGTATTCAGCATTGCTGAACATGACAATCTCATTGAACTTGAACTTGAAACTCGCTACAGTAGTGTGATCGGTCGAATTCAGTTATTAAAAACTGATGCTAGGACTCTAAGATGAGAAGTTCCGAATACCTTCACCTACTTCGAGGTATTGGAGATTGCATGAGTTACCAATTCTTCAATTGCTGGTATCAACTAAATATATGCACTAGATGCACCCCAAGGGGCTATTGAGCGAATATACATATTCTACATGCTCAAATTCAAGTTGCTGCTCTACGATGATGACATATGTTAGTCACATGGTAAACAAGTAAAAGTATCCTGTAATAATACCTAAATCTCCTTTGCCACTGGTGTATCATCCAGTTCAGATTGATGATAACACAGAATAAGTGTTGGATTTCAAAGTATGATGAAAGTATGGTTCAATACTACATCGAATATCGACATGTTGGTGCATGTTTATTCACTGATTGCAAAAAATATGTGGCACAACAGTGCGGAGAAATACATTCTCACTTCAGTAGGAGGAATGGTCTTTTATGTCTTCCTCATTTTTGCCTCATTAGCCGGGTCTAAAAACAGTCAGCAAGACCTCGCTTGGGTTCGTACTGTCGGACTGGTCAAGCATCCATGTTGCCTGCTTCATCAGGCATAATGGCACAATGGTATACGGCTATTCCAAAAAACAAGAACTTGCTGTTTCAAACTGTGGTTCAGGAGGCCGGCCTTTGCACAGTAAAACAATTATTGATTTACACATTTTGAATGGATTGGCTTAAGCCTCAGGTTGTCACATCAAGCCATGAAGGTGCTCACTGCAGTGTGCAGGGATAGCACCCAAAAAAGCAGTACATTCCTATTGTGGGGATCAGAAGTGTTTTTTGTTAAACGTTAATGTTACATTTAATACGGTACAGATTACTGACATTTTCCAGTTCATATTCAATGGTATTTGACAATAATTCAGTTATAGAGACACTACAGCTGCAACATAGGGAACTACGCTGTCGGGTTCAACCCGGATATTGAGTTGTTAATAGATCTTGACACAAGTTCTCCTACTACAAGATTATGCAGTTGGTTATTGAAAATGTGTGAACATTACTTCACCAAGGGGTTCTAGCTACATCCTTAGTTATGACACATATCAGTACAGCAATGCAAATGCTGTGGCTAGATAGGATGGAATTGGCTGCAGGTGCCATTACATTTTACATTCTGGTCTACACAAGCAGAGTAGACTAGGGGTGGCATGATTTAAGGTCATTTTGGATACCCCACGGTCTCACGTCTATGTTATCAAGGCCACCAGCATCCTAAGAAGTATGGAATCAGCATTGTTTATTAGTCAACAAGCAACTACACAAAGGAAGGTCGGTTCAGACTATTTCAAGGTGGCTGCAGCAGGTTCTGGGTTATACAGGTATTAACACTGACGATTGTATATCTCATTCCACCAGGTCAGCATCAAAGTCAGTGTATCATTTAGATAGTGTGTTTACATCTCATTCCACTAGGGCAGCAGCTACGTCGGCGGCCAAGGTGAGGGACGTGCCTGTCGACCATATTTTGGCGGCCGCCGGATGGGCAAATGAGCTGATGTTTCAGAAGTTCTATCATCGGCCGATTGCCGATCCAGGGCTGTTTGCCAATGCTATTTTAAGTTCTGTTTAAAGTGCTATGGGATAGAGGAGTACTGTTGTTTGTTTATATTTTTTAAATAAACTTTATTACTGCATTAAAAGCAATGTTACTACTAATGCATTAATTTCTCATTCGAGTCAATCAATGCAGTGGGATGCCGAGATTTGTAATCTGCGGCATGAAATCACAAAGCTTTGAACTCTTCACGGAATCACTCACGTGACTCCGAAGTAAAATAGTAAGATTAAACGAGAACTTACCAGTTTGAAGTTTGATCCTGATTTTATGAGGAGTTACGTTGGTGATTACATGCCCGCCACGCCCAACCCTCTCTCATAAAGGATCATCTGGTAGTTCTCGAGTCACGCATCTTACTATGTCACTTCGGTGTTGTTATTTGTGATTTCATACCGCTGCTTTGAAGATTGGTGCGCATGCGGCCTGGCGGGTCTTCTTCACGTAATCACCAACGTGACTCCTCATAAAATCAAGATCAAACTTCAAACTGGTAAGTTCTCGTTTAATCTTACTTTTAAACCTGGCTCGGACAAATCTCTGAACATTAATAAACCATAAGAATTCTTATAAACTATAAGAAGTCATCTGAATATTCAGGGATATAATACTAGGGACTCAAATAATAAAATTTCATTATATGCAGACAATATACTTTTATATATTACAAACTCACAAACGAGCATACCAAATGTATTAAATTAAATAGAGGAACGTTTTTTTTTCTGGATACAGAATAAATTGGAATAAAAGTGAAATCATAACGTTGAAACCTCACAAATCTATTAATCACACCTATTAAAATTCCCCTTTAAAATTGCAACAGAAAAATGTATTTGGGTATTCAAATTACTAGAAAATACAAAGCATTATTTAATGCTAATTTTATGCCTTTATTAAATAAACTCAACGCGTCGATTAACTTCTGGAAAACACTTCCGTTATCATTAATAGGCAGAATAAACGCTATAAAAATGATCTTTTTACCACAAATATTATACCTATTTCGATCTATACCATTATATATACCAAAACACTTCTATAAAAAACTAGACTCTAATATTACCAATTTTATCTGGGATTATAGATCACACAGTCCAAAGAAAACATTTGGGCAAACCAAAAGACATTGGGGGACTTTCACTTCTGAAATTTTTGTATTATTATTGGGCAGTGCATATTAAGAATATAATTTACTGGTTGGACAGTTCTACCCAACAGACAGAATGGATAAGAATGGAGAAAGAGGACTGTTCTCCTTGTAATATAGGAGCGATCCTCTTCTCCCTGATAAAACTGAACAACACAATATATAGGAATAACCCAATTATACATGATACAATAAGAATTTGGAAACAAATAAAATTATCCTTAAAATTAAGAAACCTATCATTGTTAATGCCAATAGTGAATAATCCGTCATTTAAACCATCTCTTATTGATAAAACATATAATCAATGGGAAAGAATGGGAATTAAAAGGATCGGTGATATGTATGAAATGGGAAATCTGTTATCATTCCAACAATTACAATTAAAATTTAAACTGAAAAATAACCAATATTTTAAATATCTTCAGATCTGCGACTTCATGAAGAAATACATACAAAGATATCAAAACATAACTTTAGATCCACTGGAAGAAGCAAAGAACATTAAGGCTAACTCACAGAAATTAATATCATATTTATATAATAGTATTTTAAATATAGATTTACCATCGACAGAGGCACTTAGAGAAGAGTGGGAACGAGAATTAATGATAAAAATTACGAAGGAAACATGGGAAAATTATTTGATATATTTACACAAATGTTCGATTAATGTAAGACATAATTTAATTCAATTTAAAATTTTACATAGATTATATTACTCAAAAACTAGATTAAATACATTCTATCCAAATACTTCCCCCATTTGTGATAAATGTCTCCCAAATTGCAACTATAACACACTCTTTTGTCTCCTGCATAAAACTTTATAAATTCTGGAGTGATATTTTTGAAATATTTACAAAATTATTTAAGATATAAATGGAACCTAATACTGAAATGATTACATTTGGAGTAATGGAAGATGGGAATAAATTGAACTCATCTCAAAGTATATATTTTAATTATGGGTTAATAATGGCAAAATAACATACTTAACTTTTGGAAAAATACAGCTATACCAACGCTTAAAATGTGGATTTCAAACATGTTGGACACTGCACATCTTGAGGAAATGCGATTCCTCCTAATAGATAAATCAGACCAATTTTTAACGAGTTGGTCTCCATTTATCGATGTTTTGGAAGCATGTGGTGCAACAAAACCATAGAAGCTAACTGTTTCAGGATTAGGTGAGGGATGGTCAAGAATATAGATAACGATCTCCATAATCTCTTACTTTCTACTCTTTTTCTTTCTTTTTTCTTTTTCTTTCTTCTTTCACACTTTTTTCTTTCTCACACACTATATATCACATGTTTCTCTATCTTTTATTATCTATTCTCTCTTTTTCTTTTTCATTATTAAAAAAAAAAGAAGCTGTACATAAAATGTAATATGTCAATATATATTAGGCAACTTGGTGCCATATTCCTGTACTTCTAATTAAAATAAAATAAAAAATAAAAAATTAATAATAAACCATTATCTGTTATTTGCACTTTATCAGTTTATTTATTCATGTGTGTATATATTTATGTAATGGTATATGGACACACTGATCTGTTTTGTAGTCAATGCCTACTATGGTCTGCTGTGCTGAAGCAAAGCATGACAATAAACTCACTTGAACTTGAACTTGGAACTGATCTCTTATGGGCCTGTCCCACTTACCCGACTTTTTCGGCGACTGCCGGCACCCGTCATAGGTCATTGCAGGTCGCCGACATTTTTGAACATGTTGAAAATCCAGTGGCGACCAGAAAGACACTACGACTCTTTGGGCGACTGAGGAGACTACTCACGACCATACAGGCGACATCCTGGCGACATGTCGTGGGGGGGAGCCTGTATGGTCATGAGTAGTCGCCCAAAGAGTCGTACCTTGTTCTGGTCACCGCTGGATTTTCTACATGTTGAAACATTTCGGCGACCTGCAATGACCTATGACGCGTGCCGGCAGTCGCCAAAAAAGTCGCGTAAGTGGGACAGGCCCATTAATCCCTTGAATTTTCTGGCTAATTAGTAACGAAATGTGTCATTAACGCACTGTAATTTTCCGAGCATGATCTGGCCACTGCGATTTTAAAATGTTTGTTGATTTTACCTTGTTTATTGGGTCTAAGAACTGCGTGTAAGAACTGGAGTGTAGACTGCCAAAAATATGCACCGTCTGTGGCTACCAAGGAGATATCAAATGGAAAGGAAGGCCATGCAATTTTACTGGAGAGAAGGAATGGGTGACTTTTCGGGTCGAGACCCTTCTTCTCAACCCGAAACGTCACCCATTCCTTCTCTCCAGAAATGCTGCCTGTCCCGCTGTTAATCCAGCATTTTGTGCCTATCTTCGGTTTAAACCAGTATCTACAGTTCCTTCCCACACATTTCGCCATGCAGTTTTATACTGAAGAAGGGTCTCGACCCGAAACGCCACCTATTCCTTTTCTCCGGAGATGCAGTCTGACCCGCTTAGTTACTCCAGTTTTTTGTGTCTATCTGCGTTTATATAAAGTTTAGTAGTGGGCTGAAGGATTGGAACGTTTTTAGAATCTTCAAAAGAACCAAATCTTAATAAGTGAATAAAAGAGTATGGGGAAAAAAACTAACAAATAATACACTGCAATTAATAATATAACGGCTGGTTCGGCAACTTGAACGCCCAGGAGCGAAGAAGACTGCAAAAAGTTGTGACCACTGCCCAGTCCATCACCGGCTCCGACCTCCCCACCATCGAAGGGATTTACCGGAGTCGCTGCCTCAAAAAGGCAGCCAGCATCATCAGAGGCCCACACCACCCTGGCCACACACTCATTTCACCCCTGCCATCGGGAAGAAGGTACAGGAGCCCGAAAACTGTAACGTCCAGGTTCAGGAACAGCTTCTTCCCTACAGCCATCGGGCTATTAAATATTACATCCTCAAATAAGTTCTGAACTACATACACGTAGATTATTATCGTTATTATTGAACACTAAATGTTTTTTTGATTTTTATGTGTACATACATATGTGTTTGTTGTGTGTGTGTGTAGGAAAGAACTGTAGATGCTGGTTTAAAGCGAAGATAGACACAAAAAGCCGGAGTAATTCAGCGGGACAGGCAGCATCTCTGGAGAGAGGAATGGGTGACATTTTGGATTGAGACCCTTCTTCAGATTATATATAAGTTGAGCCGAAGGTCTTATTTCCATGTTGTATGACTCTATAACACCAGCCCAGGTAGCATCATGGCAAATTTCTTCTGCACACTTTTCAACTTAATGACAGGTTCACAAGTTATAGGAGTAGAATTACACTGTAGGCCATCTGGCTCATTGAGTCTTCCCCGTCATTCAATTATGGCTGATCTCTGCCTCCTAATCCCATTTTCCTGCCTTCTCCCCATAACCCTTGACACCCTTCCTTTAGTTGAGCGTTCAGAACCGCACACAATGCTCCAAGTGTAGTCTCGCCAGTGACTTGTGCAGCTGTATCATGATGTCCCAACCTTTGTCCGAAGTACCTTTCCGAATGAGAGCAAGCACCTTCATCGCCACAAAGGCTTCCTCACTACAATGTCCACTTGACTTGCTACTTTTTATGAAATCATACACCTTGTCTCCCAGATCCTGCTACTCGGTTAAGCCCCTGTCCCACGATGCGAGTTCACCCAAGAGCTCTCCCAAGTTTAAAAAATAATCAAACTCGTGGTAAGTACGTAGCGGCTACGTTGGAGCTTGTGGATGCCTCGTGGCGGCTCGTAACGTTAACGGCAGGTACTCGGGAAACGCGGTAACTCGTGACGTTTTTTCAACACTGTGAAAAATGTCCGCGAGTAAAAAAATACTCGTGATGAAGTACCACGAGTTTGATTTTTTTTTAAAACTCGGGAGAGCTCTTGGGTAAACTAGCATCGTGGGACAGGGGCTTAAAGTTCCGCAGGACAATGCCATTTACTGCTTACATCCTGCCATGGTTTGAGATAACAAAGTGCAAGACTTCACACTTGTCAGAGTTAAATTCTATTTGGCATTCCTTGAACTAGATCCAGTTGGGCACTTCGATGACCTTCCGCACAGTCCACTATATTTTGGTGCCATCCAGAAACATTTACTGACTGTGTAGGAAGGAACTGCAGATGCTGGTTTAAACCAAAGATAGACACAAAAAGCTGGAGTAACTCAGCGGGACAGGCAGCATCTCTGGAGAGCAGGAATGGGTGACGTTTCGGGTCGAGACCCTTCTTCAGACTGGTTCGGGATAAGGGAAATGAGAGATATAGAAGATGGTGTAGACTCAGAGAGATGAGGAACAATGAATGAATTGTGAAGAAAGCGAATGGTAGGTTGGCATTCATAGCAAAAGGATTTGAGTACAAGAGCAGGGAGGTTCTACTGCAGTTGTACAGGGTCTTGGTGAGGCCACACCTGGAGTATTGCGTACAGTTTTGGTCTCCTAATCTGAGGAAAGACATTCTTGCCATAGAGGGAGTACAGAGAAGGTTCACCAGACTGATTCCTGGGATGGCACGACTTCCATATGAAGAAAGACTGGATAGACTTGGCTTGTACTCGCTGGAATTTAGAAGATTGAGGGGTGATCTCATAGAGACTTACAAAATTCTTAAGGAGTTGGACAGGCTAGATGCAGGAAGATTGTTCCCGATGTTGGGGAAGTCCAGGACAAGGGGTCACAGTTTAAGGATAAGGGGGAAGTCTTTTAGGACCGAGATGAGAAAATCGTTTTTCACACAGAGAGTGGTGAATCTGTGGAATTCTCTGCCACAGAAGGTAGTTGAGGCCAGTTCGTTGGCGATATTTAAGAGGGAGTTGGATGTGGCCCTTGTGGCTAAAGGGATCAGGGGGTACGGAGAGAAGGCAGGTACGGGATACTGAGTTGGATGATCAGCCATGATCATATTGAATGGCGGTGCAGGCTCGAAGGGCCGAATGGCCTGCTTCTGCACCTAATTTCTATGTTTCTATGTTTCTATGAATGAAAGATATGCAAAAAAGTAACGATGATAAAGCAAACAGGCCACTGTTAGCTGCTTGTTGGGTGAAAACGAGAAGCTGGAGCTGCTTGAACGGGGAAGGGATCGAGAGAGAGGAAATGCCAGGGTGACCTGACATTGTCATCCAAATCAATAATGCAGATAGCAAACTACTTTGGGACCAGCACCAACCCCTGTGGCACTCCGCTGGTCACAGGTTTCCATCAAAATACGATCCTTCCACAGAAGGGTCTCGACCCGAATCGTCACCCAGTCCTTCTCTCCAGGGATGCTGCCTGTCCTGCTGAGTTACTCCAGCTTTCTGTGTCTATCTTCGGTTTAAACTAGCATCTGCAGTTCCTTCAGGCCAGGCACCATCCCTGGAGAACATGGAGATGTGTTGCTTTGGGTCAGAACCCTCCTTCAGACTGTCTAAAGAAGGGTCCTGAGCCAAAATGTAACCTGTTCCCTTTTTCCAGAGATGCATGCCTGTCCCGCTGAGTTACTCCAGCTTTTTGGCAGGGAGGTGGGATCCTATGTGTAGGGGGGATCTACAGAGGCCGATTTAAACCAAGGATAGGCTCAAAAAGCTGGAGTAGCTCAGCGGGACAGGCAGCATCTCTGGAGCGAAGGAATTGGTGACGTTTCGGGTCGAGACCCTTTTTCAGATGAAGGGTCTCGACCCGAAACGTCACCCATTCCTCCCTAAACTTATTATCTCATAGAAGTAGCAAGTCAAGTAGACATTGTAGACGAGGAGGCTTTTGTGGTGATGAAGTTGCTTGCTCTCATTAGGAAAGATGCTTCGGCCAAAGGTTGGGACAGCTGCAAAAGTCATTGGCGAGACCACACTTGGAGCATTGTGTCTGAAAAAAGGGGTCTCTACCCAAAACATCACCCATTCCTTCACTCCTGAGATGCTGCCCGTCCCGCTGAGTTACTCCAGCTTCTTGCGTCTATCTTCGGTGGGATCCAATGCAGGGCTGAGGCAGGAATGAGGCTGGGAAGATGATCAAAGAGAGTTTGGTGGACAGGATAGGCAGGAGCGCGGCAGGAAGCGAGGAATAGCTGTTTGGTTGAATTGGCGTTTATTTTAAATCGGCGAGAGGCCAGCGTGAGGAGGATGAACTCGGGATGTGGACAGGCAAGTGCGACTGAGGCAGTGTGGCTGTTACTGGAACCTGGCTGAGAGCCGGGCGGGAGTGGTAGCTTAATGATGCAAGGTACAGGAGGTACAGGTGAGATGCGGGTAACGGTACTACAGGATACAGGTGGGGGTAAAAGAGGAGGAGGGGGTGTTGCTTTATTGATTAAGGAGAATGTCACGGCAGTCGTCCGAGATGATGTTACTGATGGTTCGCCCAGTGAGGCTGAGTGGGCGGAGATGAGAAATAAAAAAGGGGATGATCATGTTATTCGGAGCATACTAGAGGCCCCCAAATAGCGAAAGCGAATTTTGAAGACCAAATATGCACGGAGATTGCACGCAGTGCAAGTCTAAAGGGAATTTTGACTTTCCCAGTATATACTGGGACTGACATAAAGCCAAGGGCATAGATGGGCTGGAATTTGGCGAATGTGTTCAGGCAAAGTTTCCTCAGGCAATATGCAGCGAGCCCAACTTGGGAAAACTTGATCTAACCTTAGGGAATTGGGAAGGGCAAGTGGCTGAGGAGTCCGTGGGCGATCCTTTTGGGACCAGCGACCACAGCTCCTTTAGTTTTAAAATAGTTATGGAGAAAGTCAGGGCGGGTTCTCGAGTTAAAATTCTGAATTGGGGCAAGGCCAACTTTGATGGTATTAGACAAGAAACATACAGTAGTTACATAGAAACGTAGAAAATAGGTGCAGGAGTAGGCCATTTGGCCCTTCGAGGCAACACCGCTATTCAATATGATCATGGCTGATCATCCAAAATCAGTACCCCGTTCCTGATTTTTCCCCATATCCCTTGATTCCTTTAGCCTGAAGGGCTATATCTAACTCTCTCTTGAAAACATCCAGTGAATTGGCCTCCACTGCCTTATGTGGCAAAGAATTCCACTATTTTCCTCATCACAGTCCTAAATGGCCTACCCCACTTAGGAAACCTGAACGGAAACCTCTGGAGACTTTGCACCCCACCCAAGGTTTCCGTGCGGTTCCCGGAGGTTTTTGTCAGTCTCCCTAATGGTCGAAAGTGGTTTCCGCTTCTTCTATGTTCCGGCGATTATTTAAAAAAACTCAAAACCGGCCGCGACTAAAAATAGGTTGCCGTTTTAAAAATCGGTAATTTTTTAGTCGAAGCCGGTTGCGATGCTAGTTGAGGGTGGTTGCCGGAGGTTGCAGGTAGCGGAAGGTAAGACCTCCCTGGTGGAATAAAACTGGGTGAAAAAAAGGTCTTACCTAAATGGCCTACCCCTTATTCTTAAACTGTGACCCCTGGTTCTGGACTCCCCCAACATTGGGAACATTTTTCCTGCATCCAATCCCTTAAGATCCCCTCTCATCCTTCTAAATTCCAGTGAATATTAGCCCAGTCGATCCATTCTCTCATCATATGAGCCATAAAGAAGACCGATAAGCCTACCATCTGTGATGGGTAAGCTACTGGGGAAGATTCTGAGGGATAATATTAATTTGGTTCAGTTTAGTTTTGCTTAATTTGGAGATGCAACATGGAAACAGGCCCTTCGGCCCACTGAGTCCACACTGACCAGCAATTAGAGAAAACCACGTGGTCATAGGGAGAACGTACAAACTCTGTACAGACAGCACTCATAGTCAGGATCAAACTCGGATCTCTGGCACTGTAAGGCAGCAGCTTTGCCACTGTGCCACTCTATTTGGAAAGACAAGGGTCGAATAGAGATAGTCAGCATGGTTTTGTGCATGGGCGATCATGTTTCAAGAATCTGAGTGGTTTTGAAAAATGAACCAAC
Source organism: Okamejei kenojei (assembly GCA_035221665.1). Taxonomy (NCBI): domain Eukaryota; kingdom Metazoa; phylum Chordata; class Chondrichthyes; order Rajiformes; family Rajidae; genus Okamejei; species Okamejei kenojei. The sequence goes on along the minus strand of CM069132.1, from coordinate 7,243,254 downwards.
AAGGTAGTTATGGACAGGTCCGCAGATAGTCTATGTAGATTTCAGCAAGGCATTTGATAAGATTTTGCCTGGTAGGTATCTCTGGAAAATTAGATTGCATGGGATTCAGGAAGAGCTTGCTAACTGAATACAGAAGATAGACATAAAAAGCTGGAGTAACTCAGTGGGACAGGCAGCTGAGGTTTGAGTATAGGTGTTCAGTGAAATGATCGCCCAGTCTATGTATGGTCTCACTGATGTATAAGAGTCCTTAGAGGTTAAATCAGTTGTTATCCCCTTAAGATGGACATAAAATTATGGAGTAACTCAGCAGGACAGGCAGCATCTCTCGAGAGAAAGAATGGGTGACGTTTCGGGTCGAGACCCTTCTTCAGAAGAAGACCCTTTGTGGAGGCTTGTGAAAGTGGTGTCTTGATCAGCTGGGCCATGGCACTCAGGAAGGGCAAATGGAGCTTAGTTCAGATAAGTGCAAGGTGTTTTATTTTGGGACGTTAAACCAGGGCAGAACCTCCAGGAGAGTCTTGCAGAGTAGTGGGAGTACAAATATAAATGTCTTGCGGTCTTGGATGGAGATGTTCCCAAACCAAGCTGTGATGAAATATCAGGATGCTTCACTGTTTGGTTTGGAAACAGCTCCATCCATGACCGTGAGAAATTGCAGCAAATTGTGGACGCAGCCCAGATCAACACACAAACCAACCTCCCTTCTATTGATTCCGTTTACACCTCACGCTGCCTCGGCAAGGCCAGCAGCATAATCAAGGACCAGTCGCACCCTGGCCACTCCCTCTTCTCCCCTCTCCCGTCGGGCAAAAGTATAGAAATGGTAAATGGTAGGGAATTGAGGAATGCTGTGGAACAGAGGGATAACTGTTCATAGTTCCCTGAAGGTGGAATCGCATGTAGATAGGGTGGTAAAGAACGCCTTTGGTGTGCTGGCCTTTATAAATCAGAGCATTGAATATAGGAGTAGGGAAGTAATGTTAAAATTGTACAAGGCATTGGTAAGACTAATTCTGGAGTATGGTGTACAATTTTGGTCGCCTAGTTATAGGAAGGATGTCAACAAAATAGAGAGAGTACAGAGGAGATTTACTAGAATGTTGCCAGGGTTCCAGCAACTATGTTACAGAGAAAGGTTGAACAAGTTAGGTCTTTATTCTTTGGAGCGCAGAAGGTTAAGGGGGGACTTGATTGAGGTCTTTAAAATGATGAAAGGGATAGACAGAGTTGACGTGGTTACGTTTTTCCCATTGAGGGTAGGGAAGATTCAAACAAGAGGGCATGACATGAGAATTAAGGGACAGAGGTTTCGGGGTAACGTGAGGGGGAACTTCTTTACTCAGAGGGTGGTGGCTGTGTGGAATCAGCTTCCAGCAGAAGTGGTGGAGGCAGGATCGATTTTAACATTTAAGAGTAAAGTGGATAGGTATATGGACGTGAAGGGAATGGAGGGGTATGGTCTGAGTGCAGGTAGATGGGACTAGGGGAAAACAAATGGTCAGCACGGACTGGAAGGGCCGAGAGGGCCTGTTTCCGTGCTGTAATTGTTATATGGTTATATGGTTATAAATGTGAAAACGCCACACCTCAGGAACAGTTTCTGCCCAGCTGTTATCAGGCAACTGAATCATCCTACCACAACCAGAGAGCAGTCCTGAGCTACCTCTTTGGTGACCCTCGGACTACCTTTGATCGGATCTTACTGGTTTTACCTTGCACTAAACGTTATTCCCTTATCTTGTATCTGTACATTATAGCTCGATTGTAATCGTGCAGTGTCTTTCCGCTGACTGGTTAGCACGCAACAAAAGCTTTTCACTGTACATCCGTAGACGTGACGATAAACTAAACTGAACTGATAAAGTGCCCTAATAATGGTGTTGCAGAAGGCCTTTGGAATGCTGGCCTTCATCAGTCGGGGGACTGAGTATACAAGTTGGGATGTTGTGTTACAGCTTTACAAGACGCTGGATTACTGCGCTCAATTCTGGTCATGCTGCGAAAGGAAAGATGCCATTGAGTTGGAAAGAACGAAGGGAAAGCGAGTGAAAGCTCAGTGGTTTTTTTTTCCCCCTGGGTAGGAAGATCGATAACTAGAAGGCATCGTTTTAAGGTGAGAAGGGAAAGATTTAACGGAAACCTGTTTCACAGAGAAATAGTTCACGCAAGTCACGTCAAGTCACGTTTATTCGTCACATACACGTACGGGATGTGCGGTGAAATGAAAAGTGGCCGTGCCTGCGGACTTTGTGCAAAAAAAACAAACAAACAAACAACCAACAAACTACAAACAGAATGGAACAGAATCACATGTTCTTTTCCATATTAAATATTGAGGGCGGTATTGTGCTACAGTAAAGTTAGTCCCTGGTGAGATAGGAGTTTACAGTCCGAATGGCCTCTGGGAAGAAACTCCTTCTCATCCTCTCCGTTCTCACAGCATGGCAACGGAGGCGTTTGCCTGACCGTAGCAGCTGGAACAGTCCGTTGCAGGGGGGGAAGGGGTCTCCCATTATCTTATTGGCTCTGGAGTTGCACCTCCTGATGTATAGTTCCTGCAGAGGGGCGAGAGAAGTTCCCATAGCGCGTTCGGCCGAACGCACTACTCTCTGCAGAGCCTTCCTGTCCTGGGCAGAGCAATTCCCAAACCAAATTGTAATATTTCCAGACAAGACGCTTTCCACAGCCGCTGAGTAGAAGCACTGGAGGATCCTCGGAGACACTCTGAATTTCCTCAATTGCCTGAGGTGGTAAAGGCGCTGCCTTGCCTTACTCACGAGTGCTGCAGCGTGCGATGTCCATGTCATATCCTCAGAGAAGGTCTGGGTAAATGAAATGAGTTGTCAGGTGAAGTGGTGGAGGCGAGAACATTAAAATATTTAAAATACATTTGAACAGGTACATAGATAGCAAAGGTGTATGGGCCAGGCATGGGCAAATAGGAGTCAATTGGATGGGATGCCTAGGTCAGCATCGATGAGTTGGGCCGAAGGGCTGATTTCCATGCTGTATGACTGTAAGGCACGAACTTTTCCCCCACTCACCTTAAACCTAGAAATGTAATGATTCCACTCTTGAGCATATAACCATATAACCATATAATAATTACAGCACGGAGACAGGCCCTCTCGGCCCTTCCAGTCCGTGCCGACCATTTGTTTTCCCCTAGTCCCATCTACCTGCACTCAGACCATACCCCTCCATTCCCTTCACGTCCATATACCTATCCACTTTACTCTTAAATGTTAAAATCGATCCTGCCTCCACCACTTCTGCTGGAAGCTCATTCCACACAGCCACCACCCTCTGAGTAAAGAAGTTCCCCCTCACGTTACCCCTAAACTTCTGTCCCTTAATTCTCATGTCATGCCCTCTTGTTTGAATCTTCCCTACCCTCAATGGGAAAAGCTTATCCACGTCAACTCTGTCTATCCCTTTCATCATTTTAAAGACCTCAATCAAGTCCCCCCTTAACCTTCTGCGCTCCAAAGAATAAAGACCTAACTTATTCAACCTTTCTCTGTAACATAGTTGCTGGAACCGTGGCAACATTCTAGTAAATCTCCTCTGTACTCTCTCTATTTTGTTGACTTTCTTGAGAAAGGACTGACGATGCACTCTATCTAGTTCTCCCATAGGAGCACATCACCTCATTTCACTGTCCCGACCCGTCCATCCCATCGGGCACCTCCTGGGCCGTCAGTGGAAGAGTTTGCCATTTCCGCTTTGGCCCGAGCCCGCTCAGAACTCACAAAACTGCAGATGAAGTAAATCATCTTGCATCACGAGACGTCGCCCTAGAATTTCCCAAAGTGGAAAACCAGAGGTTAAAGGGGCTGTCCCACTGCGGCGACCTAATCCGCGAGTTCAGGCGAGTTTGCCCTCGACTCATACTCGCAGCATGGTCGACACGAAGTCCTAGGAGGGCTTTGTAACCCTCATTCATGCTCGAGGGTAGTCCCCGCGTACTGGAGGCCTCAGCTAGGTTGCGGTGTATTTTTCAACATGCTGAAAAATGCCCGCAAGTAAAAAAATCGCCACGGAAAAAATCGATACTTTTTTTACTCGTAGGTTTAGTCGAAGTAGGTCGTAGTAGGTCGACATGTTAGTCGTAGGTAATCGAGGGTAGTTGAAGGTAATCATAGATAGTCTTCACCATAGTCGAAGGGAGATCGAAGGAGATCGAAGGAGGTCGTCTTCACTCTCCACTATTCGGTGTCCAATTTTCCCGAAGTTAGTCGTAGCTAGTCGGAGCTAGTCGAAGCTAGTCTTCAACATAGTTGAAGGAGGTCTTCTACATAGTCGAAGGAGGTCTTCAACATGACATTTTTTCAAACACCCCTAAACTCTTCTAAACTCGCCAATTAGGTGGCCAAGTGGGACACCCCTTTAGTTTTTAGTCTGAAGAAGGTCCAGGCCTGAAATGTCACCCAACCCTTCTTTCCAGAGATGCTGCCTGTCCCGCTGAGTTACTCCAGCTCTTTGTGTCTCCCATTTAAACCAGCATCTGCAGTTCCTTCCTACACGTTAAGTTTTTAGTTTTAGTTTAGAGATACAGCGCGGAAACAGGCCCTTCGGCCCGCTGAGAGGTGATCCCCGCACATTAGCATTATCCCTTACGCACAAACTAGGGGCAATTTTACACTTAAACCAAGCCAATCAACCTACAAACCCTGTACGTCTTTGGAGTGTGGGAGGAAACCAAAGATCTCGGAGAAAACCTACGCAGGTCACGGGGAGAAAGTAAAACTCCACACAGACAGCGCCCGTAGTCGGGATCAAACCCGGGTCTGTGACGCTGTAATGCACCTGTAATGCCCCTGTCCCACTTAGGAAACCTGGTAGTGGAAGGTAAGACCTCCCTGGTGGAATAAAACTGGGTGAAAAAAAAGGTCTTACCTTCCACTACCTGCAACCTCCGGCAACCACCTTCAACTAGCATCGCAACCGGCTTCGACTAAAAAATTGCCGATTTTTAAAACGGCAACCTATTTTTAGTCGCGGCCGGTTTTGACATTTTTGAAATAATCGCCGGAACATAGAAGAACCGGAAACCACTTTCGACCATTAGGGGGACTGACAAAAACCTCCGGGAACCGCACGGAAACCTTGGGTGGGGCGCAAAGTCTCCAGAGGTTTGCGTTCAGGTTTCCTAAGTGGGACAGGGGCATAAGGCAGCAACTCTACCGCTGCGCCCCCGTGCGGTGATGTACTGCGACCCTTTCATACAACGGTGTACCTGGCTGTGAGGTGCTTTAAACTCATGCATTGCTGAAACAAAGAAGGTGGACTGCAATTTAGAAGAGGCTTGGGAAAAGTAGTAAACACTTGCCCATTTTTAAAAGGTTCAGCAATGATTTTCATGACTGGAAATACGATGATTGATGGTTGAAACCTTTAAATGCTAAGAGACCAGCTCTTCCTACATCAGTCTTAAGGTTAAGATTATTTATATGCAGAAGGGACGTCAGGAACTGTCTCTTCGAGTGAAGAATTGAGTGAGCTCTCCATTTGACAGATGTCTGCACAGCTTGTCTTTCATGCGTTGTAACTGGACGCTGGACAGCATATGTGGCTTCACCGTTGCTACACTCCACTGGCTATCAGTGTAGGATTTGAAGGAACAAATTAGCTACCACCGGCTGAATTAACTTAATTATTTATGTCTTTGGCAATGCTAACACATTGGAGGGTTACAGTATACTCTTTCATCTAAATAAAAGTGACCAGCCACTCTTGATTATAGTGGCATGTTCAAAAACTGACGTCTGGTCATACAAACAAAACTCAGGAGACGAGTCAGACCGTTAAATGGGCGGCAGGGTGGCGCAGCGGGAGAGCGACTTCCTTACAGCGCCAGAGACCCGGGTTCGATCCCGACTACGGGTGCTGTCTGTACGGAGTTTGTACGTTCTCCCCGTGACCTGCGCGGGTTTTCACCGAGATCTTCGGTTTCCTCCCACACTCCAAAGACGTACAGGTCTGTTGGTTAATTGGCTTGGTGTACATTGTCCCTAGTGTGTGTAGGATAGCATTAGGATCGCTGGTCGGTGTGGACTCAGTGGGCTGAAGGGCCTGTTTCCACGCTGTATCTCTAAACGAAACCAGCGCGTGAGGATTGCTGGTCGGTACGGACTGGTGGGCTGATAAGCCTGTTTCTGCGCTCTATCTCTAAACTAAACCAGCGCGTGAGGATTGCTTAAGAAGGAACTGCAGGTGCTGGACAATCGAAGGTAGACAAAAATGCTGGAGAAACTGAGCGGGCGAGGCCGCATCTATGGAGCAAAGGAAATAGGCAACGTTTTGGGCCGAAACCCTTCTTCAGACTGGACGGGTCTCGACCCCGAAACGTTGCCTATTTCCTTCGCTCCACAGATGCTGCCTCACCCGCAGAGTTTCTCCAGAATTTTTGTCTACCTGCGAGGATCGCTGGTCGGTGCGAACTCGATGGGCCGCAGGGGCCAGTTTCCGCGCTGTATCTCTCAACTAAACCGGTGTGCAGGGATTGCTGGTCGGTGCAGACTCGATGGGCCGAAGGGGCCAGTTTCCGCACTGGATCTCAAAACTAAAAGAAACATGTGCTCACTTCTTTAGTTTCCGCTTTTTATTCGTTCTTTAAGTTTTAAATTTACATTTGAGTTTGAAAACAATACGGTTTGACCACGATCAAGAACGTTGTACTCGGGTAACCAAGGAATTTGTTTGTTTTTCAACTCATGTGTCCAGATAGTTTGTTGAGGAGGTGAATGAGTTGACTAATGTTGTGAGTGGAGTGAGCATATCGACTGGTTGCATCACGCCCTGGTTCGGCAACTTCAGCGAAGATTACTGCAAAAGGTTGTGACCACTGCCCAGTCCATCACCGGCTCTGACCTCCCCACCATCGAAGGGATTTACCGGAGTCGCTGCCTCAAAAAGGCAGCCAGCATCATCAGAGACCCACACCACCCTGGCCACACACGCATTTCACCCCTGCCATCGGGAAGAAGGTACAGGAGCCTGAAGACTGTAACGTCCAGGTTCAGGAACAGCTTCTTCCCTGCACCCATCAGGCTGTTAAACCTCAAGTAAGCTCTGAACTGCAATAGACTATTATTGTTATTATCACACTATTATTGTTTTTTTTATGTGTACGTATGTGTGTGTGTGTGTGTATACACATGCACACATACGTACACCCAACAAAACAAATATGATCTATGTATATATGTGTACTTGTGAGTATATGTTTATATACACACAATAATTTTTTTTTTCTCTCTCTCGTTTATTATATTGTTTAAGTGTACAATGTTTACATATTCTGCTGTGCTGGCAGCAAGAAAGAATGTCATTGTTCTATCTGGGGCATATGATAGTAAAACACTCTTGACTTGATTATGATGAAACCTCTTTGAATATGTCCTGCCCAAGTTCACAAGTTATAGTAGAATTAGGCCATTTAAGGCCCATCGAGTCTACTCTGCCATTCGATCATGGCTAATCTTTGCCTGCTAATCCCATTTTCCTGCCTTCTCCCCATAGCCCTTGACACCCGTTCTAATCAAGAATTTGTCTATCCCTGCCTTAAAGATATCCACACTGACTTCTTTCACAGCCCTGTGTGGCAAAGAGTTCTTCAGATAAACTAAAAAAGCTCCTCCTCATCTCCTTTCTAAAAGAGCGCCCTTTAATCCTGGGGTTTTGACCTCTGGTCCCAGACTCTCTCACCAGTGGAAGCATCCTCTCCACATCCACTCTATCTATGCCTTTCATTATTCTGTAAGTTTCAATGAGGTCCCCCCCCCTCTACCTTCTAAACTCCAGCGAGAACAAGGCCCAGTGTTGTCTAACGCTCATCATATGCGAACCCACTCATTCCTGGAATTATTCCCATTGACAACATGGGGAATAAATAGCATGCGGGACAAAAAATCTGAAAGGGAACCCAAGTCTCAGCTTGCTAAAACCCAATGCTGCCTGACCCGCTGAGTAAAGCCCCTATTCCCACTTAGGAGATTTAAACAGCAACCTCTGGTGACCTTGCCCGCCACCCAAGGTTTCCATGAGGTCACCGGAGGTTTTGGTCACTCTCCCTAATGGTCGAGGCTTCATCTAGGTTGCTGCTATTTTTTCATTATGATTAAACCAGGCCTCGACTAAAAATAGGTTGCCGTTTGAAAAGTCTATAATTTTTTTGTCGCAGGTCTAGGAGAAGCAGGTTTTCTTCATAGAGGAAGGTTTTCAACGTATGCCTGGGAGGTGGTAGGAGGTTGCAGGTCACCTCGACCTTGATTTTTTTGGGTGGCGGGCAAGGTCACCAGAGGTTGCTTTGTTTGTCCTTTGACATTCAAGAAAATGATTCGGGCGATCCATCCCATATGCCTCTAATTATTTTATATATTTTATCAGGTCTCCCCACCACCTGTGATGTTCCAGAGAAAACAATCCAAGTTTGTCCAATCTCTGCTACAATTTCAACCAGGCCGTGATGCAACCAGTCTATATGTTCGCTACTTTAACCCCCTTTAGGAGGCCACACTTGGAGTATTGTGTGCAGTTCTGCTTCTCCTGTGGATAGTCACCTTGTGGTGGTGGAGGTCTCTGACAAAGAGCAATCCAACCAAGACCCCAACGGTGGAGGACGATGGCTGACCTTAGTGGAGCGTCACAACGGCTGGGGAGGCGGATGGAGGCTGCAGCAGGAAAGGGTCTCCGGTCGTCTTGGACTCCATGCCACTGGATCCCGACCCAGATCTGTCAAGGACCGTGGGGTGGCTGCCTGTGCTCCAGTCTCCCCACGTTAAACAAAGTCACGCACAGGCGTCCTCCATATAAGGAATCCACCCCAACACCCCGGATGAAGTCCTATGGCTACGAGCAAGTGGCGACGGGGGCAGGATTGTGAGACCTGGAAGCCCCTAGTCATGAGCTGGCATATCAGGTGGTGGGTGCTAGAGATTCGTTCAGTCATCCAGCTATATGAAGCTTGTCATGAAGCTGTAGAGTGTGCAGGAAAAATCACAAGAAAGCTTGGATTGAATTATAAGGAGAAATGGGATAGGCTGGGGCTTTTCTCTCTGAAGCGTGGAAGGCTGAGGGGTGACCTTATAGAGGTATTTAAAATGACGAGGGGTGTAGATAAATGAACAGGCACAGTGTTTTTCCCAGATTAGAGGAGGGAAAAACTAGAGGTCGTAGATTGAAGGTAAGAGATGTGTGTGTGGGGGGGGGGAAACTTTTTAAATCTTTCCACAGTGCGGGGGACCCGACCTTTTCCCTGTCGGGTCTCCGTTGTCGTTGGGGCCTAGCACCGTGGAGCGGCCTCCGACCGGAACGACCTGGGGGCTCCAGTCGCGGAGCCTGCGGACTCACCAGCTGGCCAAGTTCGGAACGGAAGGAGCTGTGGTGGCGCGCTGCGGCGGCCCGACCACCGGAGATTCGGAGGCTCCAGCCGCAGGTCCGGTGGGCGGTAACACCGGGAGCTCGCGGGCCCCTGGTGGGAGACCGCTTTTCGGAGCTCCCGCGGCGGGAACTTCTCCCGCCCGAGTTGCGGGGTTGAAAATGACCCGGAGCGGGGCCTTGCTTCGCCCGGCGTGGCCTTAATGGCCGCATGACTTGCTAGCGCCTGCTGGGGGCTCCAACATCAAGACCTGGAGCGCGGCCTTGCATCGCCCGGTGCGGCCTGAATGGCCACGGGACTTATTTACCATCGCCCGCCGGGGGCTTTCACTTTGACATCGGGAGGAGAATGGGGAGTGCAGGGGAGAGATAAGACTTTGCCTTCCATCACAGTGAGGAGGAGACTCGCTGTGACGGATGTTTGTGTCAATTGTGTTAGAAACATAGAAACATAGAAATTAGGTGCAGGAGTAGGCCATTCGGCCATTCGAGCCTGCACCGCCATTCAATATGATCATGGCTGATCATCCAACTCAGTATCCTGTACCTGCCTTCTCTCCATACCCCCTGATCCCTTCAGCCACAAGGGCCACATCCAACTCCCTCTTAAATATGGCCAACGAACTGGCCTCAATTACCTTCTGTGGCAGAGAATTCCACAGATTCACCACTCTGTTGTGTTGTGAATTGGTTCTTTTCTTGTTTGTATGACTGCAGAAACCAAATTTCGTTTGAATCTCAATGAGGTTCTCCAGCTTTTTACAATACGATACGATAGGACTTTATTTATCCCAGGAGGGAAATTGATCTGCCAACAGTTACAAAACACAATAAGATACATTAAACATGAAAATAAAGTGACGAGTGGGAACTCTAGGATTGGGGATGTGCAAAGATTGGGGAGGGGGAGGGGCGGGGGGGGAGGTGGGTCAGTCCACCCCACGACAGAAGAGGGAGGAGCTGTACAGTTTGATAGCCACAGGGAAGAAGGATCACCTGTGGCGTTCTGTGCCGAATCTTGGTGGAACCGATCTGTTGCTGAAGGTGCCCCCTGCCCACCTTCGGTTCTGAGTGGGATCCCGCTGTCTTGAGGGAAGGCAGGCAGAGTCGACGCTTCACCGCACACACACATCAATGGATTTCCAGAGTGAGTTTGGAAGAACACTTTCTGCTCCAGTAGAGTCTCATTTTTCACATTGCAAATAAGATTTTCCATTTGGACTTGCCTCACACTACAAGTGCAAAGTAAACCATACCGAACCCTCGGGTCCTCCCTACAGCTGTTAATCATCATGAGCTTCAGCGCTGTGTTTACACTCCCACTGGAGGATAAGGACTCTTTTGTACTTTGCTCCGTGAAATTCAGAGGTCGGTATTTCTGCGTCGAATACACTCGTTGAACTCCGAGACAATGGTCAATGTTTTCATCCGTTCCGATGCACCCAAGGTATTAATCATTCCGAGTCTGTGCTTTTGACGGGGTGAGTTTAAAGAAGGGTTCAGTGGCGTTTGTGTCAAGTCTTTGTGCCAATGTGTGCAACGAGACTGGCGCAGTGAGAGGGAGCAAGGCTGTTTGGAGGTTGGATCAGGAAGCAGCTTTTCACACAAAACCCAGAGTTCTGGCACAGACGGAAGGCATTTGGCACCTTCAGACCCTGCTGCATCAAATATTCCAAATTCTCGACCCGAAAGTAAAACCTGGGGCCAATTGGAACTTCAAATTGAGGCTGAGAGACTTAGGTTCAGCAAAATAAATATGAAGTTAAGGCTAGTAAAATGACGTTTATACCTAATGGTGCAATCTAATGGTACATAAAGGAATGGCGGATGCTGGTTTATACTGAAGATCGACACAACATGCTGGATTTAAGGGCCTGTCCCACTTTCACAACCTAATTCACGACCTTTTTCACTCGTGGACAGTTTTCATCATGCTAGAAAAACGCCGCGACCTACTTGAAGCCACGAGTACCTACGACTAGCATCTCTGCCTGCTGTAACCTACCTACGACCTACCTACGACCTCCTACAACCTTGTGACGACCATGCTGCGAGTATGAGTCAAGGGCAAACTCGGCAGAGGTCGTGAATTGGGTCATGAAAGTGGGTCCGGAGAGAAGGAACGGGTGACGTTTCGGGGGCAAGACCCTTCTACAGACTGAGAGTCAGGGGAGAGGGAGATAGACAGAGATAAGGTGAGAAAAAAGAGATACCAACTGTAGGCTCGGTTACCGATTCCCCGAACACATGCACTCAGTCTGATAAGGCTTACTGGATCTCCCAATTGCCGGCCATTTTAACTCCCCTTCACATTCCCACACTGACGTTTCTGTCCTGGGCCTCCTCCATTGCCAGAGTGAGGCCGCATACAAACTGGAGGAACAGCACCTCATATTCTGCTTGTGTAGTTCTCAACTCAACGGTAGGAACATTGCATTCCCCAATTTTATGAAACCGTTAACAAACCCACGCAGGTCAAACTCCGTACAGACAGCACCCGGGTTCAGGACCGAACCCGGGTCTCTGGCGTCTGCAAGCGCTGCAAGGCAGCAACTCTACCCCTGCGCCATTGGGCCGCCCAAAATTAGGTCCCAAAATGTCCTGCTCTCTCTCTCTCTCCCATCCTCAGCAATGCTCAGAGGAGGAATTTGCTACTTCTCTCAAGTAATGAAGGAGTGATCGTAGAATGCATTTTTGACGTGCCAGCTATATGATGCTCTTCATTAAGATCTCCTTCCAAGCCGTTAAGTGTGAAGAAGGGTCTCGACCCGAAACGCCACCTATTCCTTTTCTCCAGAGATGCTGTCTGACCCGCTGAATTCCTTCAGCTTTTTTTTTAAATCTATCTTCGGTTTAAGCCAGCATCTGCAGTCCCTTCCTACACAAGTCTCATTTGACTGTTCACTCAATGAACACATTGCGAAATGGTGAAAGGCAACTTCGAAATCTCTTTTTTGTCCAATTTGCACAAAAATCACAATGGGATTATACAGCCCTTGCTGCACCAATTACTAATGCAGTGTCAGCATTTGTGAAATGGGACTGCACCTAGTTATAATTAGGAGGGTCTCGACTCGAAACATCACCCATTCCTTCTCCTCATAGATACTGCTCACCCCACTGAGTTACTCCAGCATTTTGTGTCTTCCCGCATCTGCACACCTAGTTCTAATTGTTGCTTTAATGCGCTATGATGACATTTTCAAGAGAGAGTTAGATTTAGTTCTTAGGGCAAAGGGATATGGGGAAAAGGCAGGAACGGGGAACTGATTTTGGGTGATCAGCCATGATCCTATTGAATGGCGGTGCTGGCTCGAAGGGCCGAATGGCCTACTCCTGCATCTATTTTCTATGTTATTAATCTTATGTAAGATGATTACACTTCTATCATGGCACTACTGATGCCATTATCGGAATCCCCAGAAAACCTCATTATGTGCTCAGTCACTGACAATAGACAATAGGTGCAGGAGGAGGCCATTCGGCCCTTCGAGCCAGCACCGCCATTCAATGTGATCATGGCTGATCATCCCCAATCACTACCCCGTTCCTGCCTTCTCCCCATATCCCCTGACTCCGCTATTTTTAAGAGCCCTATCTATCTCTCTCTTGAAAGCATCCAGAGAACCCGCCTCCACCGCCCTCTGAGGCAGAGATTTCCACGCTCACCACTCTCTGTGAGAAAACGTGTTTCTTCTTCTCCATTCTAAATGGCTTATTCCTTATTCTTAAACTATTCTTATTGACATGGTATTCCTAGTGAATATCCAACAGCCAATGTCAAAGGTCTAATGTAACTCAGACAAATTGGACCTCTAGTCCTAGACTCTCCCACTAGTGGAAACATCCTCTCCACATCCACTCTATCCAAGCCTTTCACTATTCGGGTGCATTTGGGTAGGTGTTGAGAAGCTCGTGTCCATGCATGGAAGCCCGGCAAAAATGGTAGAATGAGTTCACCATCTCCCCCAAGCCATCCACCGTCCACCGTGTCAAACCCCTAGATCTCCCACCCCCTCCCCCTCGCCATAGCAACGTCAGTGGATCCTGTGTGGCCTCATCAGCCCACTCATGCCCCATGGAACTGGAGTTGAAGCATCTCACAGTCGTGGAGTCGTACAGCATGACAACTGGCCCTGTGGCCCAATACCCATAGCCACCACGAGGCCCCGTCTACATCAGCCCCACCTGCGACAATTTGGTCCAAATCCCTCTAAACCTTGTGTCGGAAGGAACTGCAGATACTGGTTTAAACCAAAGATAGGTACAAAATTCTGGAGTAACTCAGCGGGACAGGCAGCATCTCTGGAGAAAAGGAATGGGTGACGTTTCGGGTCGAGACCCTTTTTTTAGAAGACCATTTATCCAAAGGTCCCGACCCAAAACATCACCCATTCCTTCTCTCCGGATACGCTGTCTGACCCACTGAGTTACTCCAGATTTTTGTGTCTATCTTCTCTCTGAACATTTCCTATTCATGTAGCCATCTACATGTCTTTTATAAGTTGTTACAGTACCTGACTCAGCTACTGGCAGCTCGTTCCATATGCTCACCACTCTGTGAAAATCTTGCCTCTGAAGTTCCTATTCAATCTTTCCCCTCTCCCCTTAAACCTATGTCATCTGGTTCTTGGCTCCTCTACCCTGGGTAAAAGACTCTGTGCGTTTACCCTATCTATTCCCCTCACGATCTTATACATCTCTACAAGATGGCCCTTCATTCTCTTGCGCTCCAAGGAATAAAGTCCTCGCCTACCCAAACTCTCGCGGCCATTCACTGTGAAGGATGACCCTGATTTGACTTCCTAAAATGCAACACCTCACACTGTTCTGCATTAAACTCCATCAAGGACATTCTTGCTATTGAGGGAGTGCAGCGTAGGTTTACAAGCTTAATTCCCGGGATGGTGGGACTGTCATATGCTGAGAGAATGGAGCAGCTGGGCTTGTACACTCTACAGTTTAGAAGGATGAGAGGGGATCTTATTGAAGCATATAAAATTGTTAAGGGTTTGGACACGCTAGAGGCAGGAAACATGTTCCCAATGTTGGGGGAAGTCCAGAACCAGGGGCCACAGTTTAAGAATAAGGGGTAAGTAATTTAGTACAGAGACGAGGAAACACTTTTTCTCACAGAGAGTGGTGAGTCTGTGGAATTCTCTGCCTCAGAGGGCGGTGGAGGCCGGTTCTCTGGATGCTTTCAAGAGAGAGCTAGATAGGGCTATTAAAGATAGTGGAGTCAGGGGATATGGGGAGAAGGAGGAACGGGGTACTGATTGGGGATGATCAGCCATGATCACATTGAATGGCGATGCTGGCTCAAAGGACCGAATGGCCTCCTCCTGCACCTATTGTCTATTGTCTACCCATTTCTCTGCCCACATGCCCAACTGATCAAGATCCTGCTATAATGTTTGATGACCATCTTCACTATCTACGATACCACACACTTTGACCCCAAGTGGCTACCTTTGAAGAAGAAGAAGCATGCACCTGATTCTGGGATATTCTATCAAAATAATAGTGCTATTAAATGTTTAAGAAAGAACTGTCGATGCTGGAAAAATCGAAGGTAGACAAAAATGCTGGAGATACGCAGCGGGTGAGGCAACATCTAGGGAGAGAAGGAATAGGTGACGTTTTGGGTCGAGACCCTTCTTCAGACTGATGGTTTTGCTGGCTGGGCACGGTGGTGCAGCGGTAGAGCTGAGGTCCTGAGACCTGAGTTCGATCCCGACTACGGGCGCTGTCTGTACGGAGTCTGTACGTTCTCCCTGTGACTGCGTGGGTTTTTCCCTGGGGGTTCCGGTTTCCTCCCACGTTCCAGAGACGTCCAGGTTTGTAGTTTAATTGGCTGCTGTTAAATTGTTCCTCGTGTTTAGGATAGAGCTAGTGTACGTGGGAACTCTGGTCAGCATGGACCCGGTGGGCCAAAGGGCTTTTTTTTTATCACGCTGCATCTCTAAACTATAGAACAGTGGTTCTCAACCTTGTTTGCCCCCTGCACACCCTTTCACCATATGTCAGAATGTCAATACCCCCCCTCCTTTCCAAGATTGTCTGCCTCAAACAGTGCATTCCAAATAATATGCAAAGGCAATAAAAAGATCAACATTCTAACAGTTTGAGTTTGCTAATCTGTGGTCCCAATTCCCCCCCCCCTGAAAACCTGAAATCCCCCCCTTTGTGGGAATTCCCCCTGGTTGAGAACCCCTGCTATAGAACTTGAGCGGTGAGAGAAAAAAGCATCAAACACATTATAGTGACTCGAATTAGTCTGATGAAGGATGCCAAACCCAAAGTGTTGCCTGACCATTCTCTCCCTTTTTCCTGCCGGATCTGCTGGGCTCCTAATTCCTTGTTCCCAGCTCTGTCTTTTGTTCCAGCTTCTGCAGTTTCTTGTCGAGACCCTTCTTCAGACTGCTTCCATCCAGAGCTGCTGCCTGGCCCGCTGAGTTACTCCAGCGTTTTGTGTCTATCTTCGGTGTAAACCAGCATCTGCAGTTCCTTCCTGCACATACCATCTGCAGTCTCATGTGCCTCCCAATCTAATGCATTGCCACCATTCTAACAGCCTCCTGTACAGGCTGGGCCTCCTGGGCGGCAGGTTGGCATAGCGGCAGAGTTGCTGCCTTACAGCGCCGGAGACCCGGGTTCGATCCCGACCACGGGTGCCGTCTGTGTTGCGCGCTCTCCCCGTGACCTGCGTGGGTTTTCTCCGAGATCGTCGGCTTCCTCCCACACTCCAAAGGCGTACAGGTTTGTAGGTTAATTGCCGTGCTACAAGTGTAAATTGTCCCTAGTGTGTGTAGCATAGTGTCAGTGTGCGGGGATCGCTGGTCGGTGCGGACTCGGTGGGCCGAAGGGTTTGTTTCCGCGCTGTGTCTCCACACTAAACTAAACTAAACTAAATGCCAAAGCTACGAAAGGCGCCATAATATTGTTTTAAAATCACTGCGACGTGTTTTTACTAAGTTGGCAGTCCTGGAGAAAGTCATAAATAGTTTCGAGCTACAGCATGCTGAGTGGAATGGGAACAGAGGATTGTTTGCTAGCTGCTAGTTGCAAAACACATTGAGATGAAAGTGAATGCAAATATAAAATAAATGGAATGCCAATGAATACAGACCAGGCTATCATTTTTCCTCTCTACCCCGAGATATAGTTGCATTCTCATTTTAAGGTTTAGACTTGAAGGGTTGGGAGGTCATTTTGCAGTTGCATAAGACCTTGGTGAGACATTTAGAGTATTGTGTTCAGTTCTGGGCAGCGTGTTATAGAAAAGTTGTTGTTGAGCTGGAAAGGGTGCAGAGAAGATTTACAAGGATGTTGCCAGGACTAGAGGGTCTGGGCTATAGCGAGAGGTTGAATAGTCTGGGACTCTATTCCTTGGGGCACAGGAGGATGAGGGGTGATCTTATAAAGGTGTATCAAATCATGAGAGGAATAGATTGGGTAGATGCACAGAGTCTCTTGCCCAGAGTAGGGGAATCGAGGACCAGAGGACATACAGTAGGTTTAAAGTGAAGGGGAAAAGATTTAATAGGAATCTAAGGGGTAGCTTTTTCACAAAAAGGGTGGTGGATGCATGGAACAAGCTGACGGAGGAGGTAGTTGACACTGGGACTATCCCATCGTTTAATAAACATAGAAACATAGAAACATAGAAATTAGGTGCAGGAGTAGGCCATTCAGCCCTTCGAGCCTGCACCGCCATTCAATATGATCATGGCTGATCATCCAACTCAGTATCCCGTACCTGCCTTCTCTCCATACCCTCTGATCCCCTTAGCCACAAGGGCCACATCCAACTCCACTCTTAAATATAGCCAATGAACTGGCCTCAACTACCCTCTGTGGCAGAGAGTTCCAGAGACTCACCACTCACTGTGTGTGAAAAAAGTCTTTCTCATCTCGGTCTTAAAGGATTTCCCCCTTATCCTTAAGCTGTGACCCCTTGTCCTGGACTTCCCCAACATCGGGAACAATCTTCCTGCATCTAGCCTGTCCAACCCCTTAAGAATTTTGTAAGTTTCTATAAGATCCCCTCTCAATCTCCTAAATTCCAGAGAGTATAAACCGAGTCTATCCAGTCTTTCTTCATAAGACAGTCCTGACATCCCAGGAATCAGTCTGGTGAACCTTCTCTGCACTCCCTCTATGGCAATAATGTCCTTCCTCAGATTTGGAGACCAAAAACTGTACGCAATACTCCAGGTGTGGTCTCACCAAGACCCTGTACAACTGAAGTAGAACCTCCCTGCTCCTGTACTCAAATCCTTTTGCTATGAAAGCTAACATACCATTCGCTTTTTTCACTGCCTGCTGCACCTGCATGCCTACTTTCAATGACTGGTGTACCATGACACCCAGGTCTCGCTGCATCTCCCCTTTTCCTAAATGGCCACCATTCAGATAATAGTCTACCCTCCTGATTTTAAACAGTTAGACTGGTACATGGATAGGACAGGTTTGGAGGGATATGGACCAAACGCGAACAGGTGGGACTAGTGCAGCTGGGACATGTTGGCCGGTGTGGGCAAGTTGGGCCGAAGGGCCTGTTTCCACACTGTATCACTGTGACTCTCTTGAGAACCTGACAATATTCCTGAAGCAGAAATGGAGAGGTCAAATGTCACCACAGGGATAAGGTCTTCCATATTTATTTTGCGTGCCTCCTATGTTTGTTGTGCAAGGCATAAAACTCCAAGACACTGATAACGACAGAGTCTTGTCAGCCAGTGATATAAAGAGTTATGCAAGATTGACACAAAATGCTGGGGTAACTCAGCGGGACAGGCAGCATCTCTGGAGAGAAGGAATGGGTGACGTTACGGGTCGAGACCCTTCTTCAGAATGAGAGTCAGGGGAAAAGGAAACGAGAGATATAGACAGAGGTGTAGAGAGATATAGAACAAATGATTGAAAGATATTGAAAAAACTAACGATGATAAAGGAAACAGGCCATTGTTTGCTGTTTGCTGGGTGTATACCTCTCGTTTCCCTTTCCCTTGACCCCCAGTCTGAAGAAGGGCCTCGACCTGAAACGTCACCCATTCCTTCTCTCCAGAGATGCTGCCTGTCCCGCTGAGTTACTCCAGCATTTTGAGCCTATCCTCAGTTTAAACCAGCATCCGCAGTTCCTTCCTACACATAAAGAGTTACGGAACCAGGTCAGATTGGTGGAGGCGAGCCATGATTTGATAGAATGGGGAAGAAGCTTCAGGATGAATGGTCTCCTCCTGTTCCCTTCCACTCGTGCTTCTATGAAAGAACTTTGATTGGAATGAGGAATGAAGGCACTCGACAATGGAAATACATAACAGCCTGTAAAAGATTTATTGCTGCAATGAAATGATCAGAAAATATGCTAAATACAAGCAAACGAGGAATACCATATGAATTCCTCTGCTGTTGTACAGGGCTCTGGTGAGACCACATCTGGAGTATCGTGTACGGTTTTGGTCTCCTAATTTGAGGAAGGACATCCTTGAGATTGAGGCAGTGCAGTGTAGGTTCACGAGATTGATCCCTGGGATGGCGGGACTATCATATGAGGAAAGATTGAAAAGACTAGGCTTGTATTCACTGGAGTTTAGAAGGGCGAGGGGGGATTTTATACAAACATATACAATTATAAAAGGACTGGACAAGCTAGATGCAGGAAAAATGTTCCCAATGTTGGGCGAGTCCAGAACCAGGGGCCACAGTCTTAGAATAAAGGGGAGGTCATTTAAGACTGAGGTGAGAAAAAACTTTTTCACCCAGAGAGTTGTGAATTTGTTTAATTCCCTGCCACAGAGGGCAGTGGAGGCCAAATCACTGGATGGATTTAAGAGAGAGTTAGATAGAGCTCTAGGGGCTAGTGGAGTCAAGGGATATGGGGTGAAGGCAGGCACGGGTTATTGATAGGGGACGATCAGCCATGATCACAATGAATGGCGGTGCTGGCTCGAAGGGCCGAATGGCCTCCTCCTGCACCTATTTCGATGTTTCTATGTTTTATGAAAATAAATACCCACGGATATGTCTTCCATACCAGCACTAAATGCATCATTACGGCAGCGTGGTGGTGTTGAGGTAGAGTTGCAGCCATACAGCGCCAGAGATCCAGGTTCAATCCTGACTACAGGTGCAATCTGTATGGAGTTTGTACGTTCCTCCCGTGACCTGCGTGTTTTTTCTCCGAGATCTTTGGTTTCCTCCCACACTCCAAAGACGTGTAGATTTGTAGGATAATTGGCTTGTTGTAAATGTAAAATTGACCCTAGCGTGTGCAGGATAATGTGTTAATGTGTGGGGATCGCTGGTCGGTGAGGACTCAGTAGGCCGAAAGGCCTGTTTCCTCTCTGTATATCTAGACTAAACTGAACTAATTAAGAGATCCTGCCGCTGAAGTACATTCGAGGGAACCACCACATGCTGACACCAATATTCAATATGTTTAGGAATTTTATACGCATGTGGAGTTACACACACACACACAGTTTTGAAAAATACATATTGAAAAGCACATAAATATTTGGCTCTTTTGAAAGCATAAATTTTCCTTCAACTTCAGTGGCAAATCTTTGAATGTCAAGCGGTTTTTGATCTCTGTCAATGGTCGACAAACTAGATCTGTAGGAAGGAACTGCAGATACTGGTTTAAATCGAAGATAGACACATAATGCTGGAGCAACTCAGCTGGACAGGCAGCATCCCTGGAGAGAAGGAAGGGGTGACGTTTCAGGTCGAGACCCTTCTTCGGACTGATACTCATGCTCCGCTTTTTGAGTGTGTCCTTTCTTTGAATATGTCTGTCAGGGCATCAAAATGTAAGAGAGCAGGAGAGGATTAATCGAGGGTCTCGACCTAAAACATTCCTTCTCTCCAGAGTTGCTGCCTGTCCCTCTGAGTTCCTCCAGCATTTTGTATCGATCTTCAGTTTAAACCAGCATCCGCAGTTCCTTCGTACACGTTAATCCATAAAAGTTGCAGCATCTTCAATTATATCGGCGGACAAAGCGCAGGCCCCGCGATCGTTTCGCTGAACACCTCCGCTCAGTCCGTCTAGGCCGACGAGATCTGTCGGTTGCTAAACATAGCAATGTTACAACATTTTGAGATTTTAAAAATCAAGTCTGCAATTTATCCCATCAGATAAAGCATAAAAAGAAGTTTAATTTGACACCTAATTCACTTCCATATCTTCAGTATTAAAAAAGTTATGGCCATTTTCATACTCGGAAATTAGCATCTTGTTCCCCATTGCCTTTCCATTGACTTAACTCAAAAGCTGTGATCCAGAACAGTCAAAAGCCCATAACTTTCTTAAAAATTAAGAGCTCAATGAAATTTTCAGTTATTATAGATTGAAGCATTCTGAAACAAATATGAAACAATCTTACTTGGATGACCTGAAATTAAAGCATATCATTAGTTAGTTACCTAATTGTAGCCAATTACAAAATTCAATTACTAGATCTAAACATCTATCCATTTCTTAAGAAAAGATAAACATTTTTAAATTGCCTAAGTGTCCAAATAACATTCACACAATAATCCACAATATAACATGATTTTTAAATCTCATTTTCATGAATTTATAGGCCAAATGGAAGGAATTTAGTGTTTAATTTACGTAAATTAAAATTTAAATCAACTTGCGAGTGGGTTTTAGTGGAACGCGGTGGATTGGAACGTTGCGGTTTGCGGTGAATTTAACCCACAGTCGGCAGGAAAAACACTGCCGGTTCGTATATATTTTTTGTCCCCTTTTCGCAACATGAAAATTTGATTAAAGGCTTCCTAAGAACCACGTTTTTATGTAAAAATAAACTGTGTACCTTCTTTTCTCCCCTACGTAAAATCCTTCCCGTTGTCGGCGCTCACGGCTTTAGAAGATGATTTTTAAATTACTCTAGCTAATAAATGATCTAGTGTAGTTTAAAAATACCTTCATAAAACAAATGTCGGAGCGATTTCTCTTTTGCGACAAAATCCCCTGAGATGGATCGACTTGAACTGTCTGGAGAAAACGGCATTTTAAACCCGCCCCCCTCTGAAAGGCGCCAAAGTCGCGCACACGGGGAGCGGCAGAACTGCAGCGCCGCTCAAGGTAAGTTTTGTAACATACCTAGTAAGCACTTGAACTCCCCCTCCCATTCCCACACTAACCTTTCTGTCCTGGGCCTCCTCCACTGTCAGAGTGAGGACCAGCGCAAATTGGAGGAACAGCACCTCATATTTTGCTTGGGCAGCTTACAACCCAGTGGTATGAATATTGATTTCTCTAACTTCAAGTAACCCTTGCTTTCCCCCCTCTCTCTCTCCATCCCTCCCCCACCCTAGTTCTCCGACCAGTTTCACTGTCCGGATTAATTTTACTGATGGTACGCCTTGTTGTCACCTTCCCTGCAGCTAACATTGAACCATTCTACATTTCCTCGGGCATTGTCTGCTTTGATTAATCGTTTTCACACCTTACCCTTCCTTATCTCTAGTCTCCCTCTCCCCTGACTCTTAATCTGAAGAATAATCTGAAGAATCTCGACCCGAAACGTCACCCATTCCTTCCCTCCGGAGATGCTGTCTGTCCCGCTGAGTTGCTCCAGCATTTTGTGTCTATCTTTGGTGTAAACCAGCATCTGCAGTTCCTTCCCACACAAAACATGAAACACAATGGAACTCGTTTTCTTTGCATTTGATGGCAGTGAGAACACAAATAATCAATATTCTTGAACTAGAAAAATGGTGAGTACATCAATTGGAATAAACTTCTGGGATATTATCAAAATCTCTCATGGTTTGGTCCGAGGCATTTAGTTACGCATAGCTAAAATTTGCCTTGAAAAGATAATGTCTCTGGTTCTGATTTACCCGAGGGTTCGCTATCCTTTCTATAATATATTAAATTTTGACAAGAAACTGCTGCTACAAAAAAACAGCTGTGGAGGGTTTAAATAGAATGACTACAAATCATAAATGTCTCTCTAATCCTAGATATTGTCCATGTCAAGTCAATCTCATGCTTATATCACAAAGATATGCGAATATTATTTCTGCGCTCTGTCCATTTTATTGCGGTGAAATGTGCTTATGTTATATGACATTTGATAGTTGTGGGAACGCAACTTTGAACAAATGGTGTGTGGACACTAAATCATTCGGGGGTTCTGTTGCTCCAAGTCAAGTCATATCCCTGAACTTGTCTTTGAGAAAGAAAGTTACTCAAAGGTGAACTTAAGGGGACAAAAATGTTGTTTCCCTCAGTCACTAGATCACGAGTTATAGGAGTAGAATTAAGCCGTTCAGCCCATCGAGTCTACTCCGCCATTCAATCATGGCTGACCTATGCCTCCTAATCCCATTCTCCTGCCTTCTCCCCTTAACCCTTGACACACGTTCTAATCAAGAATTTGTCTATCGCTGCCTTAAAAATATCCACTGACTTGGCCTCCACAGCCCTCTGTAGCAATGAGCTCCACCGATTAACTACCATCTGAGTAAAGAAGTTCCTCCTCACCTCCTTTCTAAAAGAGCGTCCTTTAATTCTGAGGCTATGACCTCTGGGCCTAGACTCTCCCACCAGTGGAAGCATCCTCTCCACATCCACTCTATCCAGGCCTTTAACTATTCTGTAAGTTTCAATGAGGTCCCCCCTCAGCCTTCTAAACTCCAGTGAGTAGAGGCCCAGTGCTGTCAAACGCTCATCATATGCGAACCCACCCATTCCTCGAATCATTCTTGTAAGCAACCCTTGCAAGCAACACGTGTAAAAACCACAACTGCTGGAAATTATCAGCAGGTCGGGAAGCATCTGCGGAGAAAGTAACTATGAGTTGATGGATCAGTCATCAGAACTAACGTAAAACCTTTACTCTATTTCTGCCTCATGGAGCCATAGTCTCTTAGCATTGAAACAGGCCTTTCATCCCTATCTCGACTATGCTAACCAAGATGCCCCATCCAAGCAAGTCACATTTACTCATGTGTGCCCCATATTCCCACAAACCTTTCCTATTGATGTACTGTCAAATTCCTTTTAAATGATGTGATTGTACCTGCCTCTACTACTTCCTCTAACAACTTGTTTCATATACCCACCACCTTCTCATCTTCATTGAGCGTGAAAACAGGTCCTTCAGCCCAACTTTTCCCACACCAGCCAACATGACCCAGCTATACTGATCTTACCTGCCTGCGTTTGGCCCATATCCCTCCAAATCTTCTGTTGAAAAAATTTGCTCCTCAGGTTCCTATTAAGTCTGTTCCCTCTCATCTTGAACCTCTGTTCTCTAGTCCTTGATTCCCCTCCCCTGTGAAAAAGATTCTGTGTATTTCCCCTGTCTATTCCCTTCATGATTGTATACACCACCATCAGATCAACTCTCACCCTCCTGCACTGCAAGAAATGAAGTCCTCGCCTGCCCAACATCTGTACCCAAAATGACAAGGATTACTGGTCTTAATGAGTACAGGCCTGTCGCACTGACCTCTGTAATCATGAAGACCCTTGAAAGGCTTGTGCTGGCCAAGCTGAAAAATATCACGATCCCCCTACTGGACACTCTGCAGTTTGCATACCGGGCCGATAGACCTGTGGATGACGCAGTCAACCTTGGCCTGCACTTCATCCTCCAGCACCTAGACCGCCAGGGGACCTATGCGAGGATTTTGTTTGTTGATTTTAGCTCTGCATTCAACACCATTGTGCCAGAGCTACTACACTCCAAACTTTCCGAGTTGACTGTGCCTGAACCCCTCTGTCGGTGGATCACCAGCTTCCTGACAGACAGGAAGCAGCATGTGAGGCTGGGAAAGCACATCTCGGACCCGCAGACCCTCAGTATTGGAGCACCGCAAGGCTGCGTACTCTCCCCTCTCCTCTACTCTCTCTACACCAACGACTGCACCTCCACTGACTCCTCTGTCAAGCTTCTCACGTTTGCGGACGACACAACCCTGATTGGACTGATCCAGGATGGGGAGGAATCTGCCTACAGACAGGAAGTGACACAGCTGGCGTCCTGGTGCCGTAGCAACAACCTGGAGCTCAATGCTCTTAAGACAGTGGAATTGATTGTAGACTTTAGGAGAGCTCCCCCTCCCCTCACCCCACTCACCATCAACAACACCACAGTCACATCTGTGGAGTCTTTTAAGTTCCTGGGAACCATCATCTCCAAGGACCTTAAATGGGGGACACCATTGACTCCACAGTCAAAAAGGCACAACAGAGGATGTACTTCCTGCGGCAGCTGAGGAAGCACAATCTGCCACAGGCAATGATGGTCCAATTCTACACGGCCATCGTAGAGTCTGTCCTCACCTTCTCCATCATGGTCTGGTTTGGCTCAGCCACCAAGCACGACATCCGGAGGCTGCAGCAAATCGTTTGATCAGCTGAGAAGGTTATTGGCTGCAACCCTCCCTCCATTGACAAGGCGGAGGTGACTCTGGACTGTCAAAGCCGCCACAGCCAGACATAAAACCACCTTTTTTCCATGAGTAGCAGCTCTACTCAATACCAAAAATCTGTAGCCTACTTTTGTTCTGGTATTTTATTTAATTCACATGTTTAATCGATAATGTTTTATTATTAACGTTTAATGTTTTATGTGTCATCCCTAACTATCAATGTATGTCATGTTGTCACTTGCGGGCGGAGCACCAAGGCAAATTTCTTGTATGTGAATACTTGGCCAATAAACTTATTCATTCATTCATTCATTGAGAGAGAGAGAGGGAAGTGAGGGAGAGAGAGAGAGAGAGAGAGAGAGAGAGAGAGAGAGAGAGAGAGAGAGAGAGAGAGAGAGAGAGAGAGAGAGAGAGAGAGAGAGAGAGAGAGAATGGGGAGAGAGATAGAAGGGAGAGAGAGAAAAAAGGAGAATGGGGAAGGGGAGAGGCTAGGGAGAGAGAGAGAATGGGGAGAGAGAAAGAAGGGAGAGAGGAACGATGGCACGTTATAACCCGCAGCCGTCCCATTCTGACTGCCGCCAAACCCCCCCCCCCCCCCCCCCCCCACACCATTGCACCCATCTTCACGGCAGCCCAGTGATGTCCCAATTCGGCCTGGCAATTCGAGGAGCCCCAGGCCGCCGCGTTCCTAGACTCGAATCTGAGTTTGAAAAATCAGGTGGTGGGCCTGTTGTGTCCCACGGGCCGTATTTTGGAGACTCCTCCTGCTTTACATGAATGAAACCAAAATGTACAGAAGTACAAAAATTGATGACTTTATTATTGTGATAAGTATAGATCTATTTTTTAAAAATCTAATAACTTTCTAATGTGCCGACAGAGCCCAGCTTCCCAAGTGGCGTATCTTTGGTCAGCGTCGCCGCTGCTGAAGCTAGCTAACGTGGAGGGAGAGTGAGGCAGCGTCAATTTCGTGAGCCTACGTAATTGACGCTCACTCTCCCTCCACTGGGCTCAAGACACGCCCCCTTGTGAGGCAGACATGATCGCTGCCTCCCCTGGTGCTTTTTCATTGCAGTTTTATGATGAGACCAGCGATCACAAATTTATTATCTTTATACGTGAAATACGTTACCTGGACTATGGAAGGTGAGGACATGTAATGAAAGGGTTTACACACATTATTTTGGTGACATGCATAGAGATGGTAACAGGCACACGCTTATTGCCCGCGCTCCGCGCAGGTTCTAAGGGGTTGCGCAATCAGAGCGGAGGCTCAGCTCGTCACTGCCTCACCTCTCATCTCTCCCTGTATTTGCAGCGGAGCTGTGAAAATTTTGCGATTTTTACTATAAAAATGATTAGATTCATATAGAAATTTATTTGAACTTATAACACAGATCAGTGGAAAAATATTTATATTTATTTTATTTTAATATTATTTGTCTTTACTTTTCTTAACAGCTATTTTCATCGGGAGTATGGCAGGTGAGGCTATGCCTCCCCTGCCTCCCGTGAGCGCACGTCCCTGCTCCAAGCCTGGCCTGTCCGGCGATGATCCCTAATGTACGGGGTGAAAATGTGTGACGCCAACAGGAAAGAATTGGATAACGCAAACAGAGCAATATTTAAAAGAAGTTACATGCATATATTTTATTTTAAAGATAACCTGGAATAATATACATCGGTGAAGGTACATTGCAACCTGTGAATTAGTATTTACACTGAGCTGATAGACAGAGGTTAATGTCAGGCCTAACGGGAAATCAGGCCATTCCCTTTTGATTTCCTCCGTGGCTCCTTGGGTATTATACAAATACATATTTTTGTTTAAAAATAAAATGGCTGTTCTTATTTTCAAAAATAATGGAAGAGCTTCTAAAATATACGAGGCTTGCGAGTTTTCCCGGTGCATCTACTTCTGTGGTGCACAGAAAACGCAGTTCTACTCCCTCCGACCACTTGCCTGCTAATATTTACAATATCTCCACTGAGCATCCATGTGGAGATTTCAACTTGCTGCGGAAATAACATCACCAAAAGCAATGCTGGGCAGAAGTACCCCCCTTTGTGCAATCTATTGCATCCTTTGATGGGAGCAGAGGAATAGCCATAAGATGATAAGATCTTAGGAGCAGAATAGGTCATTAGGACCAGAATAGGACCAGAGATAGGAGCAGAATTAGGCCATTCGGCCCATCAAGTCCATCCTGCCATTAAATCATGGCTAACCTATCTCTCCCTCCCAACCCCATTCTTCTGCCTTCTCCACATAACCCAACTAATCAAGAATCTATCTATCTCTGCCTTAAAAATATCCATCGACTTGGCCTCCAAGGCATTCTGTGGCAAAGAATTCCACAGAGATTCACCGCCCTCTGACGAAAATTTCTGTCTGAAATTCCTCCTGATCTCCTGCCTGAAGGAACGTCCTTTGATTCTGAGGCTGTGACCTCTAGTCCGAGACTCTTCCACTCGTGGAATCATCATCTCCACATCCGCTCTACCCAGGCCTTTCACTACTCGGTGAAAATACTTTTCAAGGTGAAAGCACCTTTCAGTGCTATCGTTTGAAATTGAGGTTTTCAGACGCTCTCCAATGATGTATTTGGCAATTGTTTAACAACATGGCATTTGCACAGGTTTAATTTAGATTAGTTCAGAGGTACAGCGCGTAAGCAGGCCCGTCCAGCCCACTAGGTCCACACCGACCAGTGATCCCCGCACATCAACGCTATCCTACACACACCAGGGACAATTTTACACTGCACGTCTTTGGAGTTTGGGAGGAAACCGAAGATCTCGGAGAAAACTCATGCGGTCACAGGGAGAACGTACAAACTCCATACATACAGCACCCATGGTCGGGATCGAACCCGGGTCTCCGGTGCTGCCCTGAGTTAAGGGCCTGTCCCACTGTACAAGGCAATTCCAGAGCTCTCCGGGGTTTTAAAAAAAA
This sequence comes from Okamejei kenojei, assembly GCA_035221665.1. Taxonomy (NCBI): domain Eukaryota; kingdom Metazoa; phylum Chordata; class Chondrichthyes; order Rajiformes; family Rajidae; genus Okamejei; species Okamejei kenojei. Next base: position 7,215,512 of record CM069132.1, on the reverse strand, counting down.
AATCAAACTCGTGGTAAGCACGTAGAATGTGCGTAGCGGGTACGTCTGAGCACGGGACGTCTCTTAGCGGCTCGTAACGCTAACGGCAGGTACTCGGGAAACACGGTAGACTCGTGAAGATTTTTCAACTTGTTGAAAAATGCCCACAAGAGCCCCGAGTACCTACGAGCGGCTTTTACCGTAATTCTCCGAGTTCGAATCAGGGGAAACTCGGGAGAACTCTTGAATTAGCTCGTACAGTTGGACAGGCCCTTTAGTAATTTAATTGTCAGTATTTTCATTGGGATTTTCGTTTAAGTGTGGAGATGTTTACTTCTCCAATCCAATTACAGTAGAAAAATCTGTAGTATAATTACAAATTTTATTACCTTATAATTGGAGTGTGTCTGAACAGTATTTTGAGCTGTATAATGCAGGATTGATTTAGCTGTAGAAACCTCAGTGCAGCAGTGTAGGGTGAAATTTGAGATGATAAATTAAAAGCATCCACACGTTATTATGCGCAAAATTCAAACTGCATTAGATTAAGTGCAATGCTTCCCAAAATGGATTAGCATCAAAAGGTTAAAATACAATTCGTGGTAACACTGGCCTATGATGAACTGGTAACCAATTCATTATTTTTCTATCAAAAACATTTCAGAGCAAATGATACTAATCTAGATCCAACTATAGGTTCGCTCCTGAGTTCCCCGCAGAAAGTGACTTCCCTGAAATTGAATGTAGGACCTGAGGTAATTAATCAAAATACCAGGATTCTTTGTTAATTTTTATTTTCCAAGTCTTCCTGTTGTTGGATAAAATCCAACTTCAATTGTCCGTCCCTTCACATGCTACCATATACAAACTATATACATAGATACGCGTTAAATTATACAATTTATCTCCATATATTAAGTCAGCAGTAAGCCTATTTGCCTTGCTGTCCAATTTAATTAACATTTGGATGCCTGTGACCTATGTGCTCAAAAGGTCATAAGTGATAGCCATTCGGCCCATCAAGTCTACTCCGACATTCAATCATGGCTGATCTATCTCTCCCTCCTAACCCCATTCTCCTGCCTTCTCCCCATAATCCCTGACACCCGTACTAATCAAGAATCTATCTATCTCTGCCTTAAAAATATCCATTGACTTGTCCCCCACAGCCTTCTGTGGCAAATTCCACACAGATTCACCACCGTCTGACAAAATAAATTTCTTTCTCATCTCCTTCCAAAGGGATCGTCCTTTAATTCAGAGGCTATGACCTCTAGTCCTCTAGACTCTCCCACTAGTGGAAACATCCTCTGCACATCCACTCTATCCAAGCCTATCAGAATGAAAGCTGACCTCAAACTAGTGGCATTTAAAGTTTAAACATACACTGTAACATTTTTTTTCATAAGTGTTATTCCGTTAAATGTTATAAAAAATAATAAATGTGTGGGAAGCAGGCATCTACATCAGAATTAGTAGCATTTTCTAACCAGTACGGGTTACTGTGTACCGGTGCGATCGTTTCACCGAACACCTTCACTCCGTCTGCCTAAACCTACCTGATCAACCCGGTTGCTAAACACTTTAAACACTTTAACTCCGAGACAAATCGCAGGCCCGGCGATCGTTTCGCTGAACGCCTCCACTTAGTCCGTCTAAGCCTACGCGATCTGCGGGTTGCTAAACACTTGAACTCCCCCTCCCATTCCCACACCGACCTTTCTATGCTGGGTCTCCTCCATATTTCATATTTCGCTTGGGCAGCTTTCACCCCAGCGGTATTAACATTGACTTCTCTAACTTCAAGTAACCCTTGCTTTCCCTCTCTCTCCATCCCTCCCTATTCCCAGTTCTCCCACCAGCCTGACTGTCCCCCATTACATTTTATCTCTGTCTGCTTTGTTGTCACCTTCCCCTAGCTAACAATGATCTAGTCTACATTTCCTTGATCTCCACCCTCTTTGATGTCTCGTTCTCACACCTTACACTTCCTTATCTCTGTATCTCTCTCTCTCTCGCTCTCTCTCCATCCATCCCTCCCCCACCCAAGTCGTACTAGCTTCAAAGTCGTCTTGTTGAGTCTCATTGTCTGTAACTCGTTTTCACCTAGCCCACTGTTTCCTTCATCATCGGTTTTTGCATAATCTTACATTAATTTGTTCTATATCTCTCCAAATGACGGTCTACATCTCTCGTTTCCCTTTCCCCTGACTGTCTGAAGAAGCTTCACATCCCAAAACGTCACCCATTCCTTCTCTCCAGAGATGCTGCCTGCCCCGCTGAGTTACTCCAGCTTTTTGTGTCTATCATCTGCAATTCCTTCCTATGAGTTACTGTGGCTGTGGAAATGTCAGAGCTGATGGAAAGTGTGCCCTCCCGTTAAGCAATTAATAGCAGACCAGATACCGGACTGGCAAATTAAGGTTCCACATATATGATGCGGCACCCAGTCTGAATGTAAACAATAATTATTTGTGCTTCTCCATTAAAAATGACTGGATCACAAAGATTGGGTCTATTAGCATGCTATATTGACCAGGCAAAAAGATAGACACAAAATGGAGAGAAGGAATGGGTGACGTTTTGGGTCGAGACCCTTCGTCAGACCCGAAACGTCACCCATTCCGTCTCTACGGAGATGCTGCCTGTCCCGCTGAGTTACTCCAGCACACTGTGTCTATCTTCAGTTTAAACCAGCATCTGCAGTTCCTTCCCGCACCTATGGACCAGGCGAGTTCCTTTGTGCACACGTCCAAGACAGCTATTATGAAATCTACTCTCATCTAGTAAGAGAAGTATATGCAAACACTGTGGGACACACACGGGTACATGGCTCAGACTCCGCATGGACAGTTTCTCCCCGGCTGTTGTCAGGCAACTGAACCATCCTGTCACCAACAAGAGAGCGGTCCTGACCTACACGTTGCTGAAATTTATTGACGCCTTATCAGAGCTTTGATTTTTGATGCATTCTTTCTCAGGATGTGACCTTTGTAAGAAAGGTCAGCAATTGTCTATGAAGGAACTACAGGTGCTGGTTTAAACCAAAGAAAGGCACTCAATGATGGAGTAACTCAGCGGGACAGGCAGCATCTCTGGAGAGAAGGACACATTCCCAGAAGACCTTGGGAAATTGTCAATCCACTCCATAAAGTTGAATTGAATCATTTATTGTCACGTGTGACAAGCCACAGTGAAATTCTTTACTTGTATACCCAAGGTATGCAAATAGTCGCCACTTAAAGGGCGTTTACAAAGTTACAAGTTACCCCCCCCCCTTCACCATGCCAGCAGCACCGAGGTTGACAGGTTCTTGATTAGTAAATGTGTCAGTGGTTATGGGGAGAAGGCAGGAGAATGTGGCCTGAAGAAGGGTCTCGCCCTGAAACGTCACCCATCCCTTCTCTCCAGAGATGCTGCCTGTCCCGCTGAGTTACTCCAGCTTTTTGTGTCCGTCTCTGGTGGAAACCAACATCTGCAGTTCCTTCCTACACATTTCTTCGCTGCCCTTGAGTTTCCTGGCAGCGATCTCTGACACTCTCTTTAATCATAGCAGCTTGCCAGTCATAGTTGGAATGGAAATTGATTCATTATTTATATCTTGAGTGAAATTAAAAAGCGTTACTAAAACAATCCACTAAAGCATGCAATAGCAGGGGGCATTTTAGTCTTAATATGTATATTTACAATCATGAAGATCTATCATAAGTTTATGTTATAGGAGCAGAATTAGGCCATTCAGCCCATCAAGTCGAATGCAGCATTCAATCATGGCTGATCTGTCTCTCCCTCTCAACCCCATTCTCCTGCCTTCTCCCCATGACCCCTGACGCCCGTACTAATCAAAAACCTATCAATCTCCCCATTAAAAAGATCCATTTTACGCTATCCAAATGATCTTGCTAGGTCTATTCAAACAAGACATTTGTCAAGAGGGACACAAAATGCTGGAGTAACTCATGGAGCCCCTTATGGAGAGAAGGAATGGGTGATGTTTTGGGTCGAGACTTTTCTTCAGACTGAGGTCATGGGGGAGGGAGATAGATAGATAAGCCAGCAGATAGATGAAGGTCAGCGATTGTTGGCTGCCTCCCACTATCCAGAGCAGATGCTGAAGGATGTTCATACCTTGTAGATTTTTTTTAAATCCTAAAAAACTCACAGCTCTGAAAGGTATAGGGCCAGACTTCCGTTACTCCATTTCCTTGAGCAAGAACTAAAATCTCACACATCATCTAAAATCGTCACGCTGGTCAACACCTAATCACCTTATAATTTTTGCACGTATCTATTGATTCTCCCTGATAATCCTGCTGTTAGTTCTAATCTAATAATACCGTATGCATTGAAAATAATTATCTGTACTTTATGTAAAGCAAAATCTCTGAGGCCATTTCTTCATTAGTGTATAGTAAAGGGCTTGTCCCACTTGGGCGTCATTTGCGTGTCATTTACACGACATCATTTACGCGTCACAACGCACGACGCATGCATTACGCGCGCATGGCGTATGGTGAGGCGTGGTGGCGTAGGCAGTGACGCGCGATAGCACCCCAGGATTTTGGGATTCGCAAATCTTCGCGCGCCACCTTCGTGACGCACAAATGACGCCCATGTGGGACAGGCCCTTAATTCCGAAAGGCACCAGCAAGCCATTAGTGTATTACATTCCAGTTCTATTTCAAGATCAATATAGCACAAGGTGCATTTCTGTTTTAAAGATGCCAAATTATTGCAAGTTGTTGTCACGATTTTATATCATTTTTTTCAGTTATATTAGATATTTTAGACTTTAGAGATACAGCGTGTAAACAGTCCCTTTGGCCTACCGAGTCAGCGCCGAGCAGCGATCACCCCGTACACTAACACTATTCTACTCCCTAGGGACAATTTAAAATTTTACCAAAGCCAATTGACCTACAAACCTGTGCGTCTTTGGAGTGCGGGAGGAAACTGGAGCACCCGGAGAAAACCCACGTGGTCACAGGGAGCACGTGCAAACCCCACACAGAGAGCACCCATAGACAGGATCGAACCGGGGTCTCACTGACCACCCACTGGACCATCGTGCCTCCCAAGATCAACTAATATTAAAATCAACCAATTTCAGGAACCGGAGCCAGGGTTGGATGATCTGAGTAATATCACCAGCATTACTGTCTTTATCACCTGCACTAATGATTTCCTATAGTTTTCTCACAATTTTCTGCAATGAAAACTAAAGGTTTGAGGTACATTCTCAGCATCGAATCGTGATGGCATCGAATGGCAGTGGTTCAGTGTGATTTGTGCAGAATCACCTTTCTCTCAAAACCTAATGTTGAGAACAGCAATTTATCCACACACCTGCACTTATAACAAGCTAATTAACCTACAAATCTGCTCCTCTTTAGAGTGTGGTAGGAAACCGAAGATCTTGGGGAAATCACGCGCAGGTCACGGGGAGAACGTGCAAACTCCGTACAGACAGCACCCGTAGTCGGAATCGAACCCGGGTCTCCGGCGCTGCAAGCGCTGTAAGGCGGCAACTCTACCGCTGCGCCACCGTGCCGCCCTTGATGTTTTATAACTAAAATGAGTGTTTCTAAAACTTTGGGACACTGATTATTAAATTCCCAGCAGGCACAATTAGTATTGCAGGATTTAGCATTAGCATTTAGCAAAATTATCATTTAGCAAAACTATATGCTTTGCAAAATGTGAATGAGGACATGATTTATCTTCTATTAATTTCCTGGCGAATAACTAAGATTACTTTGAAGAATGTCTCTTACTGCATAAGTCTCTATGGCAAGTCCTGCAGAGTAAGAACTGATTACAAAATGCTGGAGTAACTCAGTGGGACAGGCAGCATCTCTGGAGAGAAGGAATTTCGGGTCGACACCTTTTGGGTCGAGACCCTTCTTCAGGCTGAGAGTCAGGAGAGAGGGAGACACAGAGATAAGGAAGAATAAGGTGTGAAAACGAGAGATCAAAGGTGATGGGATCAAGGAAAATGTTAGCGAGGAGAAGTTGACAACGCAGCATAAAGAGATAAAATGTATTCAGGAGGACAGTCAGGCTGGTCGGATAACTAGGAATGGGGACGGATGGAGGGAGAGGGAAAGCAAGGGTTACTTGAAGTTAGAGAAGTCAATGTTCAGACCACTGGGGTGTAAGATGCCCAAGCGAAATATGAGGTGCTGTTCCTCCAATTTGCCCTGGGCCTCACTCTGACAGTGGAGGAGGCCTAGGACAGAAATGTCAGTGTGGGAATGGGAGGGGGAGTTAAAGTGTTCAGCAACCGGGAGATCAGCAGGGTTTAGGACTCTTGAGTTTCCACTGATGTCCATGTGCCCTGGTGTGAACTGTACTTTGAAGCTGGGAAAATGGGTGACAGCTCTGATTAGCTACTACTACAGATATTAATTTGCTTCTTATGTTATTTTGTTAACATTATTTGTATTACTCACCAGGATTGGCAGTGGAGACATAGCACAGAAACAGGCCCATCCACCCAATTTGTCGAACAATATGTCACACCTTCCCACATTTAACCTACATTCCTCTAAACCTTTCTTATCCATGTCCCTGCCCAAATGTCCTTTAAATGCTGTTGTAGTCCCTGCCTCAACTACCTCCTCTGGCAGCTCATTCCATACACCCACCACCCTCTGTGTGAAAAAGTTGCCCCTCAGGTTCCAGTTAAATCTTTTCCATCTCACCATAAACCTATATCCTCCGGCTCTAGATTTCCCTACTCTGGGGAAAAGACTCTGTGCTTTCACCCTATCTATTACCCTCCAGATTGTACACACCTCGACAAGCTCGCCCCTCAGCCTCCTGCGTTCCAAGGAATAAAACTCCTAGCCAGCCGAACCTTTCCTTACATCTCGGCCCCCCCAATTCCTGGCAACATCCTCATCTCTCTTCGCTGCACTCTTTCCGGCTTAGCGACATCCTTCCCATCGCGGAGCGACCCAAAACTGAACACAATACTCCAAATGCAGCCGCACCGATGTCTTGTGTAACTCTAAAGGGGCCTGTCCCACTTGGGAGCCATTTGCGCCCAAAGACTTTGTACATCCCAAAGTCCTGGGGCGACTCGCGCGACCGCGCGCCACTGCCTACGTCACCACGCACGCGTAAGGCGCACCATGCGTGCATCACGTGCGCATCACCACGTGCGCCTCGTGCGTCATGACACGTGAACTATGTCGCGTGAATGACGCCCGCGGGACAGGCCCTTAACATAGCATCGCAACCCTGAAAGATGAAGCCTTCTTGACCACCCTATCCATTCAAGACACCACCTGCATTGCTGGATTCCTCTGCTGCACATTCCCCAGGGCCTTGCCATTCACTGTGAAGGTCCTGCCCTGGTTTGACTTCCCCAAAACACCTCGCACTTACCTGCACCCTCTATACCCAATTCAACTCTGTTCACCATGCCTCAGCCCACTTGCCCAGCTGAGCAACATCCTGCTGTGACCTTTGATAACCATCTTCACTTATCTGCAATATCACAAACTCTAGTGTTATCTTCAAACAGTCGGAAGAAGGGCCTCGACCAGAAACGTCACCTATTCAATTTCTCCAGATATGCCGCCTGACCCGCACTGTTACTGCAACTTCCTTTGGTTTAAATCAGCATCTGCAGTTCCTTCCTACAAAACATACTGATCCTGCCTTACACATCAGTGTGTGGGATTGTAATTTGTACCCTCCAGTGGGACCACAGAACCCAGGACAACTGCTGAGAGGGCGGCATGTCTTGCTTTAGAAGACAATTAACGCACGAGGTGACAGTCTTCCAAAGGACGAATTATTGATATGAGGTGGGAAATTGATTGATCGTTAATGCCCCGTGGGAATACATTCAATCTGCAATAGATCGCCATGCTTTCTATTCCTTTGTCTTCATCCAATTGCTTCTTTAAAGCTGGCATTACTGTAGTTAAGTTTAGTTTAGTTTAGTTTAGTTTAGAGATACAGCGCGGAAACAAGCCCTTCGGCCCACCGGGTCCGCGCCGACCAGCGACCCCCGCACGCTGACACTATCCTACACACACACACTAAGGACGATTTGTACATTTACCAAGACAATTAGCCGACAATTAACCTGCTCGTCTTTGGAGTGTGGTAGGAAACCGACCAAAGATCTCAGAGTAAACCCACGCAGGACACGAGGAGAACGTACAAACTCCGTACAGACAGCGCCCGTAGTCGGGATCGAACCCGGGTCTCCGGCGCTGCAAGAGCTGTCAGGCAGCAACTCTACCGCCGCGCCACCGTGCCCCCCAGTAAGCATTCCCGTTATTCAGGATGGATCCCAGGCACATCAGTGTGTAGAATTAAAATTTGTGCCAGGAATTTCTGCAAATAGATAGGGTGGCAAGTCTTGGATGGTTTCCCAAAGGGAGATAGGACAGCAGACCAAAGGTTGCTTAAGGTTTTCTGAATTTTAGAATTTCATTGACACTTTTGGTTTGTGTCTGCCACCTGCGCCCTCCCTGCCTGTCCCGCTGAGTCACTCCAGCATTTTGTGTCTATCTTTACATTAGCAATATTGCATTCAAAATATATCCTGGATTTGTTCTGCCTGTTAGTGCGCAGTTCTAGAGATGAGCACCGGAAGCACAGGAGTGCTCCTCCGGTAACGCTGTGCTCAAACCTGCATCTGTCTAAAACTCACCAACAACCTGTCCATTGACAATAGACAACAGGTGCAGGAGTAGGCCATTCGGCCCTTCGAGCCAGCACCGCCATTCACTGTGATCATGGCTGATCATCCCCAATCAGTACCCCGTTCCTGCCTTCTCCCCATATCCCATGATTCCGCTATCTTTAACAGCTCTATCTAAAGGGGCTGTCCCACTGCGGCGACCTAATCCGCGAGTTCTGGCGAGTTTGCCCTCGACTCATACTCGCAGCATGGTCGACACGAGGTCCTAGGAGGTCTTTGTAACTCTCCTTCATGCTCGAGAGTGGTCCCCGCGTACTCGAGGCCTCAGCTAGGTCGCGGCGTATTTTTCAACATGCTGAAAAATGCCCGCGAATAAAAAAAGGTCGCCATGGAAAAAAATCGATATTTTTTTACTCGTATGTTTAGTCGAGGTAGGTCATAGTAGGTCGACATGTTAGTCATAGGTAATCAAGGGTAGTCAAAGGTAAAGCTCGTTGAGATAAAAAAGGTAAATAAACCAACCGGTAATGCTAAATGCCCGCTAAACTATATTAAAAGTTGTCTGGCTTCTTAAAAGTGTCTCCACTCCTTCTCTCCCCCTTGTCCCCCCCTTCTCTCCCCTTCTCTCCCCCTCTCCCCTCCTCTCTCCTCTCCGCGCTCTGTAAAGGACTTACCGTAACTGTGCCAGCCATCTTTTACCTTCCTGTTCGTCGCGGGTGTGAATTTCAGACAGCGCTCCCCCGCTTTCCCTGGCCCCCGCCTTTGCCGTGTGTTTGTGCGATGTGTGTTTGTGTGCGCTCGGTCGATCAGGCTCGCGGTTTCATCGCTGACGGCCGATCCAGCTCGAGGCTTTCCAGGCAAGTGCCCTCGAGCTTGAAGGCCGAAGACAGTCGCTGAAAGGTTGCGTTAGTGGGACAGGCCCTTAACTCTCTCTTGAAAGCGTCCAGAGAATTGGCCTCCACTGCCTTCTGAGGCAGAGAGTTCCACAGATTCACAACTCGCTGGGTGAAAACTTTTTTCCTCATCTGCGTTCTAAATGGCCTAAATGGCCAACATAGAAAGATCTACGTCAGCCGCTAACGGGTGTCACATAATTAAAAACAAAATTAACATGTGGAACTGTGCACGAACAGATGTAGCAAATGTAACACAGTATTTTGAATGCAATACTGCTCATTTAAAGATAGACACAAAATGTTGGAGTAACTCAGCAGGACGGGTAACATCTCTGGAGAGAAGAATGGGTGACGTTTAGGGTCGAGACCCTTCTTCAGATAGGGGGTCAGGGAAGACTAGAGAAATGGAAGGGTAAGGTGTGAAAAGGGCAGATCAAAGCAGCTGATGATCAAGGATATGAAAAATGGTTCATTGTTGGCTGAGGGGGAGGTGACAACGAGGCGTACAATCATTAATCAGGACGGCAGTGAAACTAGTCGGAGAACTAGGGTGGGGGAGGAACGGAGAGAGAGGGAAAGCAAGGGTTACTTGAAATTAGAGAAGTCAATGTTCATATCGCTGGGGTGTAAACTGCTCAAGCGAAAGATGAGGTGCTGTTCCTCCAATTTGCGCTGGGCCTCACTCTGAGAATGGAGGAGGCCCAGGACAGAAAGGTCAGTGTGGGAATGGGAGGCGGAGTTCAAGTGTTTGGCAACAGGGAGATCGCGTAGGGCCCGGCGGACTGAGCCGAGGTGTCCAGCGAAACGATCGCCGAGCCTGGGCTTGCTCTTGCCGACATACAGGAGCCCGCACCTGGAAACAGCGGATACAGTAGATGAGGCTGGAGGAGGTTCTAATACAAAGTCCAGGGAGTGAACCCTCAAAGCAGAAGACTGGATTTTTAAAACAAAGTCCTGCTCATCAGGTGAGTGGTATTAACTCTAAGAGAGAGAGTCGATCCTCATATCAGATGTCCAGTCCAGTGTTTGGCACCAAGTTCTTCCAGATCAGGCAACACGCATTTGGGAGCCTTCTCTCTGCCTCAGGCACAACTTTAGTCCGTCATCTCTTATTGCACTGACGTGGTCTGATACCGCTCGCTCGGTGAACTCGGAGAAGGCAGATTACGTGGTCGAGTTTGAGTGGATTTCTACTGCGTGTTCAGGCGCTCCAGGCGCTCGGCTGGGACCCTTAGCCACAGAAGGCCGCGGTTTTTGTTGGAGAAATGGTTAACAGCCGTTTCTGCAGCCGATTCATTTCTTCCTGGCAGTGATCGAGCATCTTATCAATGCGTTTATTAATACAAATGGTGTGTGTGTGTGTGTGTGTGTGTGTGTGTGTGTGTGTGTGTGTGTGTGTGTGTGTGTGTGTGTGTGTGTGTGTGTGTGTGTGTGTGTGTGTGGGAAGGCACTTGATGCAAGGCAGCCTTGTGAACTGGATCACCGTGTGAACTCCACGACATTTCCTGACATTGCTCCCGTCCGCTCCCCTTTTCACACAGTCTCAACTTTGCTCGGATCGTAAGCATCTGGAAAAGAGGAAAGCACGTAGATATAAGAAAACCGTACTGACATCTGTTTCACACTTAATTCTTGCAACTGCAGGCTTGCAAACTCTTGGGCCAGTGAACCTCACATGAGTCGCTGCTCTGGAATGGTCAGTGTGTTAAAACCGTTTGTTGAAAGGGGCTGTCCCACTGTACGAGGTAATTCAAGAGTTCTCCCGAGTTTCCCCTGATTCGAACTCGGAGAATTACGGTAACAGCCGCTCGTCGGTACTCGGGGCTCTCGTGGTCATTTTTCAACACGTTGAAAAAAACTTCACGAGCTTACCGCGTTTTCCGAGTACCTGCCGTTAGCGTTACGAGCCGCTAGGAGATGTCCCCGAGCTCCGACGTACCCGCTACGTACATTCTACGTGCTTACCACGAGTTTTTTTTTTAAACTCGGGAGAGCTCTTGGGTAAAGTCGTATAGTGGGACAGCCCCTTTATGCATGAATATGAAAATGCCACAAAGTTGCACTATGGCTCAAGGAGTGGCGCCACGTGCTCCGGTCCACGGATGATGAGGTGTGGCGCAGGTGATTTAAACGTTCTCTTGCTGCCTCGCAGAGCCATGGAGCTGTACAGCACGATGGAGGGCCGTTCGGCCATCATGCCCATGCAGCCCAGACCAACCTCACACAGACCAACCTCCCTTCCACTGGCTACCTCGCGCTGCCTGGGCAAGGCCAGCAGCATAATCAAGGGCCAGTCAAACCTTGGCCACCTCCCTCTTCTCCCCTCTCCCATCGGGCAAAAGAAGTGTGAAACCGCACACCTCCAGATTCAGGGACAGTTTCTTCCCAGCTGTTTTCAGGCAACTGAATCATCCTAGCACACCCAGAGAGCAGTGCTGAGCTACTATCCACCTCATTGGAGATCCTTGGACTATCCTTGATCGGACTTTGCTGGCTTTACCTTGCACTAAACATTATTCCCTAATCATGTATCTGTACACTGTAAATGGCTCGATTGTAATCATGTATTGTCTTTCCGCTGACTGGTTAGCACGCAACAATAGCTTTTCACTGTACCTCGGTACACGTGACAATAAACTAAACTGTAACTGGCCTTTTTTGTCGTTCCACACCAATCTCATTTGCCAGCAACAAAGCAATATCCTTTTCTGCATACCCTACTTAAGTGTCTGTCCAAATGCCTCTTCAACATAGCATATATATGGCTAGCGATTCGTGAGACTACACAATTCTTGATTAGTACAGTCTAATTTATTGTCAGAGGTTAATGGGAGAAGGCAGGAGAATGGGGTTAGAAGGGAGAGATAGATCAGCCATGGTTGGAATGGCAGGATAGACTTGATGGGCCGAATGGCCTAATTCGACACCTATACTTTATGACCTTATGATCTCATGATATATCTCTTTTCACCATCTCCTCAACTGAACATTTTTAACATATCAACAACATTCTGTATATCAATCAGAAAAACATCCCCCCACCACTACCATGTGCCTTCAATCACAAGCTAATATTATGTTCAATAGGCTGCTCATCCTGAATCCCATGTATCATAACTTTTTTGTACCCATCTATCAGATGGCACCTCAACAAACGACTTATTAAAGTCCAGATCTACTACCGCATCTGTTTCAGTCTCCTCAGTTAACTCCTTGAATCCACTGACTTGGCCTCCACAGCCTTCTGTGGCAGATAATTCCACAGATTCACCACCCTCTGACTAAAGGAATTCCTCCTCATCTCTGTCCTAAAGGAAAGTCCTTTAGTCCTGAGGCTATGACCTCTGGTCCTAGACTCTCCCACTAGTGGAGACATCCTCTCCACATCCTATCTATCCAAGCCTTTCACTATTCTGTGCGTTTCAATGAGGCCCCCCCCCCCCCCCCCCCACTCCCCCCCCAACATCCTTCTAAACTCCAGCGAGTACAGGCCCAGTGCCGTCAAACGCTCATCATAGGTTAACCCACTCATACCTGGGATCATTCTCTATATACCAGCTACCTTTTCATTTATAAGAGGCATCTCGACTCAAAGCATTGTCTGTGCATTTCCCTCCACCGATGCTGTCCTTACCCGCTGAGTCGCCCCAGCTACTCTCCTTTTTAATGCAATAGGGTTCCAGCATCTGCAGTCTGTTGTGCCCCCAACATCAAGACAGGGCCTGGTGCTCCGTGCTAGTCATTCTTATTAAAGTGAATAACTTCCACTGAGAGGTCAAGGTTCTGCCCAGGGATATGTTATCGGCCTTTGGAAAGCCGAGAAATTAAATAAAAACGCAACCAAAATAGATATTTTGCGAGGTATATGGATCTGGGGTCTTAACCAATGTCTTGTGTGGGAGGGAACTGCAGATGCTGGTTTAAAACGAAGATAGGCACAAAAAGCTGGAGTAACTCAGCGGAACAGGCAGCATCTCTGGAGAGAAGGAATGGGAGATGTCAGACTGAAGATGGGTCTCGACCTGGAACGTCACCAATTCCTTCTCTCCAGAGATGCTGCCTGTCCCGCTGAGTTGCTCCTGCAATTTGTGTGTATCTTAACAAATATCTATTTTGAATGGACCTAGCAAGATCATTTGGATAGCTTAAAATTGATCTTTTTAAGGGGGAGATTGACAGGTTCTTGATTAGTACGGGCGTCAGGGGGTTATGGGGAGGAGGCTGGAGAATGGGGTTGAGAGGGAGAGATAGATCAGCCATGATTGAATGGTGGAGTAGACTTGATGGGTCGAATGGCCTAATTCTGCTCCTATAACATTAACTTATGATAGATCTGTATGATTGTAAATACACACATTAAGACTAAAATATGCCTCCTGCTATACCATGCTTTTAAGTGGTTTGTTTTAGTAATGCTTTGATCTTTTCACTCAAGAAATAAATAATGAATCAATTTCCATTTCTACCTGTGACTGGCAAGCTGCTATGATCAAAGAGAGTGTCAGAGATCGCTGCCAGGAAACTCAAGGGCAGCGAAGAAATGTGTAGGAAGGAACTGCAGATGTCGGTTTCCACCAGAGACGGACACAAAAAGCTGGAGTAACTCAGCGGGACAGGCAGCATCTCTGGAGAGAAGGGATGGGTGACGTTTCGGGTCGAGACCCTTCTTCAGGGGTAGTTGAGGCCAGTTCATTGGCTATATTTAAGAGTGAGTTGGATGTGGCCCTTGTGGCTAAGGGGATCAGAGGGTATGGAGAGAAGGCAGGTACGGGATACTGAGTTGGATGATCAGCCATGATCATATTGAATGGCGGTGCAGGCTCGAAGGGCTGAATGGCCTACTCCTGCACCTAATTTCTATGTTTCTATGTTTCTATTCTTCAGACCACGTTCTCCTGCCCTCTCCCCATAACCACTGACACATTTACGAATCAAGAACCTGCCAACCTTGGTGCCACAAAGGCGTCCGGAGATGACCGGCGATAGTGGAGAGGTCGGTCGGTGATGGCGGTCGATGATGGCGCCAACCGGCGGACGAGAACGGCCGTTGGACGTGCGGACACCGCTGCCAGGGGAAGGAGCAAAGGGGGACCCGGCGTGGGGGGGGATCGCCATGAGGGAGGGGGAAGAACAAGGGGGGAACTGGCATGATGAAGGGGGGGGGTAACTTGTAACTTTGTAAACGCCCTTTAAGTGGCGACTATTTGCATACCTTGGGTATACAAGTAAAGAATTTCACTGTGGCTTGTCACACGTGACAATAAATGATTCAATTCAACTTTACGGAGTGGATTGCCAAATTCCCAAGGTCATCTGGGAATGTGTCCTTCTCTCCAGAGATGCTGCCTGTCCCGCTGAGTTACTCCATCATTGAGTGCCTATCTTTGGTTTAAACCAGCACCTGCAGTTCCTTCATACACAATTGCTGACCTTTCTTACAAAGGTCACATCCTGAGAAAGAATGAATCGAAAATTCAACTTAATGCAGTGGATTGACAATTTCCCCAAGCTCATCTGGGAATGTGACCGTGTCTGAGTTTTAAAATGTGATTCGATAGATCAGAAGGTATCCTTCAAACCAATGTGCATAATCAACCTTTATCGATCAACTATAAACGGTTTCTTCAATGCTTCCTGCAACGTATCTGCTGTCCTCTCTGTCCCTCAAACTGAGTGCCTGACACAACTTGTTTGCACAATCGGTTTGTGACAAAATGAGATCTCAGTTCCACAACTGCCAGTTCCACGACCTTGCACGAGTTCCCGCGTTGACTTCCAATAATTATGCCTGGTTTCAATTAGTGTCAGGGGTAACCCTCTCTTATCACAAAAGTCGACGAGAACCTTCCCCTGCAACCGCAGAAGATGCAACACCTGTCGCTATACCTCCTCCCTCGACTCTGTCCAGGGACCCCGACAGTCCTTTCAGGTTAGGCAGAGGTTCACTTGCACCTCCTCCAACCTCACCTACTGTATCCGTCGTTCAAGATGTGGACTCTCATACATCGGCGAGACCAAACGCAGAGTGGGCGATCATTTCCGCTCTTCGCCCAGTCTGCCTGAACCTACCTGATCTCTCGGTTGCTGGACACTTTAATTCCCCTTCTCATTCCCACACTGACCTTTCTGTCCTGGGCCTCCTCCATTGTCAGAGTGCGGCCAAACGCAAATTGGAGGAGCAGCGCCTCATATTTCACTTGGGCAGCTTACAGCCCAGCGACAGGAATATTGATTTCTCTAACTTCAAGTAATCCCTGCGTGCCCTCTCTCTCCATCCCATCCCCAACCAAGTTGTACCAGCTTCTTGGAACACGCCTTCTTGGAACAGATGCCGGACGGCACCCGCCTGCTTCTCGCCGGTGAGGATTTTGCAGACCCCCTGCTGCCAGCGGACCGTGCGGACGAGCTGTGGCAAGCCCAGCCGCAGGGCGGTGGCTCGAGCGATCGCCTTGGAGGGCCCAGAAACCAGGTAAGGGGAAGTGGTGTTACTACCACCGGCGCTGGGTTCCCGCAGCCCGTCAGTGCCGTCCTCCCTGCTCGTATCCGGGAAATGCCGGGGCCGGCCGGCAGTAGTCGCTGCAGAGGTTGGCCTGAAACATCGCCTCTACGCCTGGGATCGACACTCGGGCCGACGGTTCCTAGTTGATACGGGCGCGGAGGTTAGCGTTTTACCAGCCTTTTCTGACTGCAGTCCATGGGAGCTTCATACGGACGTAGGGGGTTCGCATGATCCCGCTCATCTTTGGCCCCTGCCGTTTGACCTGGGCCTTTACGGTGGCCGACGTTTCCCAGACGATGCTGGGCGCAGATTTCCTCCGGGCCCTCTTGGTGGATGTGCGGGGGCAACGCCTCGTTCTTGTTGCCACAATGGAGCCGCCCTCCTCGGTGTTGGTTCGTTTGCGGGGGAAGGAGCGCACGCTTGCTCCTGTTCCGCCGTCACGCCATGGTGTGGTGCCCACCCACGTTCCATCTGCTCTCCAGGACTGTTCTTTAATGTTCCTGCGCCAAGACACACGTCGCACGCCGCTGCAGCGGCACGTACGAGGGGCCCTTCCCACAAGTATGAGGTGCTGCAGCGGCTTGAGACTTTTGTTTTGGACATGGGGGGTTGGCGTGAGACTGTGTCGGTGGCTCGGATGAAGCCTGCCCATGTTGACCTGAGTCAACCTGTGTTAGGGGCCCAGCCTCGCCTTCGGGGGAGTCTGAGGTCCTGCCCACTCCTGCCTTCGCCTTCGCCTTCCCCAGGGGAATCCCCTGTGGGGGGGGGGATGCGTGCACGAAGTTCGGCCGCCTTGTTCGTCTACCCTTTTGGTTTTGTGCCTCCGGTTCTGGGGAGGGTCCTGTGGCGCCACCCGTTGGTTAGGCCACTTACTATGCAAACCCTCGACAGTCGGGGGTAGGGTCAAGTGACTGGGTAATGGCGGGAAGGAGTTGTCACGAGGTTTAGGGGTTTGCCCTAGTATAAGTATTGAACCCCGGGTTAACCTTCCCCCATTCGCGTGTGTGTTGTTCTCTTTGCTTCCACAATAAAGATCTCTATGATTCACCACGCGTGGCTTGCTTATTCACCGCCATACACTCCATCATGTGGGAAAAAAGGCACAGATATTGAGTTGAACAGGTTTTTGAGATTAAATTTCTTGGCTATACAGCAAAATGCTGCAGGAGCCCTTTATCATTTGAGGTTTCTGCCTGTGTACGTTTTGCATTCCCCAAAGAAATGGAAAGCAGGTCAGAAAACTCTCTATTTCACATCTGCATTCCCTGCCCAGTTTTAAGGTCATATGGGATAGGAGTAGAATTAGGCCATTCAGCCCATCAAGTCTATTCAGTCGCGGCTGATCCATAGCCCGCTGCCAATCTGCCACTTCCTTTCTTCTTCCCGACCCCCACATCAGTCTGTAGAAGGGTCTCGACCCGAAACGTCACCTATTCCTTCGCTCCTTGCCTCACCCGCTGAGTTTCTCCAGCATTTTTATCTACCTTCGATTTTTCCAGCATCTGCAATTCTTTCTTAAATAAATGGCCAATCTATCTCCCCCTCCTAACCCCACTCGCCAGCCTTCTCCCCATAACCTCTGACACCCGTACTCATCAAGAATCTATGTATCTATGCCTAAAAAAATATCGCCTCGTAATTTAGTGTCGTTGTTTTGTGTGCATGTGCCATTGTCTCACGCCCCGCAGACGTTTGAGATGTCCGTCTATTCGGAAGGTCTGAAGAAGGGTCTCGAACCGAAACGTCACCCATTCCTTCTCTCCAGCGATGCTGCCTGAGTTGCTCCAGCATTTTGTGTCTACCTATTTGAAAGCATTGTTTAAGTTAATTGCGTCTTTTATTTATGGTGGGTACGCTTTAAAAGTCTTAGTGGAGCTTCATTCATTCATCGTGGTTGAAAAGGTTAGCGACGCAGTGGGCGCTGGTTTCCGACGGGAACGGTGACGGACGCGCCACGCGTCTCTGTCCTCCAGTTCCAGCGGGCTTTGGTGTGTGTGTGTGTGTGCGTTATCATCATTCCTTACAATGCTACGTACGACAGTGATCGCAACTTAAGTGTGGATGGCCGTTGGCTCGCCTGAAGCTCATCCGCCCTTTGACAGGTCTTTTCTTTGGTCCTGCTGGGGGTCCACAGCCCCCTCCTCACCTGGAAAACCAGGTGGGGGGAGACGGTTTAGTCGACGGCTATCCGACCATGGAGCAGGTAGCACGGGGTTACATCTCTCAGGGTGAAAAGGTTTTTCCTCATCTCAGTCCTAAATGGCCTAGCCCTTATTCGTAAACTGTGACCCCTGGTTCTGGACTCCCCCAACATCGGGAACATTTTTCCTGCATCTAGCCTTTTCTGTACCCTTTGAGAATTGTATATGTTTCTATAAGATCCCCTCTCATCCTCCTAAATTCCAGTGAATACAAGCCCAGTCGACCCATTCTTTCATCATATGTCAGTCCCGCCATCCCGGGAATTACCCTGGTGAACCTACGCTGCACTCCCGCAATAGCAAGAATGTCCTCAAATTAGGAGACCATTGTTCAATTTACTTGTGTTTTTTTTTGGGTGGGTCTGCTTATAAAGTCTTAGTGGAGCTCCAATCCTGTTATTGTTCTAACTATGAGTGGGCGGTTGTTTCGCTTAATACACATCAGATGCTGATGAAAACATCCCCCACTTAGACCGAAACATGAGTCAATGCCTCTGGGACAGGCCAAGGGTCACAGAGCTGTGCGTGGAACTGAGTTCCAAGTGACACGAAGACAAACTACATCATCGGTGGGATCGGAGCGTTTGTCTTTGCGCACAGGGCCAGTGGTAATCTCGTTCATACCTTCTCCAAGGGACTGGCTACACTTCATGACCCACTGCCCTCTGCTGGATACATATTCAATGACACCGTGTTCTGGAGTTTGGGAGTTACACAAAAAGCTGGAGAAACTCAGCGGGTGCAGCAGCATCTAAGGAGCGAAGGAGATAGGCGACGTTTCGGGTCAGTTTAATTTGTTTTCCGACACAAAATCCTGGAGTAACTCAGCGAGACAGGCAGCATCACTGGAGATAAGGAATGGGGGGGGGGGGGGGGACACGGGACGTTTGGCTGGTTCTGCGGTCGAGGAAGAAACGGAGGGCTTTGAGACCTTCCTGGTGGGGGATGGAGGTGTGGAGTGACTGAGCGTCAACGGAAAAGATGAGGGAAAACGGAAGTCATCGAAGAGACGAAGGCGTGTGAGGTGTCTTGGACATAGGTGGGGAGGGATTGGACCAGGGGGGGGATAGGATGGAGTTGTGGAAGTATGTGGAAATTAATTCAGTGGGACAGAAGCAGGCAGAAAGAATGGGTCTGCCAGGGTCTGCTGAAATAAGCTATTTAGAACGGAGACGAGGAAACACGTTTTATCACAGAGAGTGGTGAGTCTGTGGAATTCTCTGCCTCAGAGGGCGGTGGCGCCAGGTTCGCTGGATGCTTTGAAGAGAGAGCTAGATAGGGCTCTTAAAGATAGCGGAGTCAGGGGATATGGGGAACGGGGTACTGATTGGGGATGATCAGCCATGATCGCATTGAATGGCGGTGCTGGCTCGAAGGGCCAAATGGCCTACTCCTGCACCGATTGTCTATTGTCTATTGGCAGTTGCGTTTATGGATTTTGGAAAGAAGGTAAAACCGGGGGATTGGACCAGCGGGGCTGGGGAACGATAAGGTTGGCGGCTGTGGAGGGCAGGATGGAGCCGAGGTATGTTGAAATTGGGACAGGAGCAGGCAGAAACAACTATGAGGCATGTCTGAAGTATAGAACAGCCCACAAGATGCGGACAGTAAACTGCTGTTCCGTACAGCGTGCGTTCAAACATCGGGCAAACCACTCTGAAGTTCAGCGGGCTAACAGGATGCCAACCTGACATGCTGACTTAGAGACAATAATTATCAATGTTCTCCACAAATCTATGATTGAAACTATGTAGGTATCTAAAAAGTTAGACTCTAAATGCTGGAGCAACTCAGCGAGACAGGCAGCATCTCTGGAGAGAAGGCATCTCTCAGGCTCAATCTGAAGAAGGATCTCGACCCGAAACATCGCCTATGCCTTCTCTCCAGAGATGCTGCCTGTCCCGCTGAGTTACCCCAGCGTTTTGTGTCTGCCTTTGGTCTAAACCAGCATCTGTAGTTCCTTACTAAGTTACTCCAGTTTTTTTGTGGACATCTTAGCTGATCATTTTGCACAGACAATTAAGAATCTCACAGAGTTTGTGAAATGTAAAACACTTGCAGGAGGCCCCAAGTCCAGCGAGTTGCAATGGAGTGCACATAGTTTCATGAATATCGCAATACTGCAAATTAAAACAATCTGTTTTGAAGAGATTGTTTACAGTGCACAACTTGTAAAATAAAATGTGTGCCAATGTCAATAGTGTCATGAGAATTCTACAAGTGGGGTTGTTTAGCAGAGAGACAGCTTACACTGCGCTTTTCTGTCCTGGACCTCCTCCATTGTCAGAGTGAGACCAACTGCAAATTCAAGAAACAGCGCCTCATATTTCATTTGGGCAGCTTACAACCCAGTGGTAGGATTCCTCCAACTTCAAGTAACCCCTGCATTCCCTTTACCTCCATCTCTCCTACACCCAAGTCACACCAGCTTCTCGTTCTCATACAGCACACAGCTCAATGGCCTGTTTCCTTTATCATCGTTACTTTTTTCCCATTTCCGTCATTCATTTGCTCTATGTCTCTCTACGCTCCCGTCCATATCTCTCGTTTCCTTTTCCCCCGACTCTCAGCCTGAAGAAGGGTCTCGACCCGAAACATCACCCATTCCTTCTCTCCAGAGATGCTGCCCGTCCCGCTGAGCTACTCCAGCATTTTGTGTCTATCTTCGGTGTAAACCAGCGTCTGCAGTTCCTTCCTACATATTTAAACAGTTCACTGAAATGACCATCTTAGTGTTGGACGGAACTGCAGATGCTGGTTTACACTGAAGATAGACACAAAAAGCTGGAGTAACTCAGCGGGTCGGGCAGCATCTCTGGAGAAACAAACTATCTGTGGCTCAGTCTGAAGAAGGAGCTCGACCCGAAACGTCAGCCATTCCTCCTCTCCAGAGATGCTGCCTGTCCCACTGAGTTACTCCAGCATTTTGTGTCTATCTTCAGACAAAGGCTTGTCTGTTGAATCTCTGGGTAAATACTGTAGCAGTTAGGTCTTATCAGGAATTGTTGGGTAGACAGAACAAGGCTGTGAATCGGGCCTAGTGTAAACGTGAGCTCAATCTCATCTAGAATGTGTGCATGACTTAATTAGAAATTCCACAAAATAATCCTATAATACGTGCTCAGCAAAAACTTTAACGTAAACCAACCCTTCACACGTTTTCAAGAAATATTCACAATCCTTTCGATAGACACAAATAGCTGGAGTAACTCAGCGGGACAAGCAGCATCTCCGGAGAAGGAATGGATGATGTTTCGGTTCCAAACCCTTCTTCAAAGTGAGAGTCAGAGGAGAGGGAGACACAGAGATAAGGAAGGGTAAGGCGTGAAAACGAGACACAAAAGGAGAGGTGAAAAACTAGAATTCTCTAGCTCTCTAGGTTAGTTTATTGTCACATGTACCGAGGTACAGTGAAAAGCTTTTGTTGCGTGCTAACCAGTCAGTGGAACGATAATGTATGATTACATTCGGGCCATTCACAGTGTATAGATACGTGATAAGGGGATAACATTTAGTCTAAGGTAAAGCCAGTGAAGTCCGATCAAGCTTAGTCCAAGGGTCTCCAATGAGGTAGAGAGTGGTTCAGCCCTACTCTCTGGTTGTGGGAGGATGATTCAGTTGCCCGATAACAGCTGGGAAGAAACTGTCCCTGAATCTGGAGGTGTGCGTTTTCACACTTCTATATCTTTTGCCCGATGGGAGAGGGGAGAAGAGGGAGTGACCAGGGTGCGACTCGTCCTTGATTATGCTGCTGGCCTTGCCGAGGGCAGCGTGAAGTGTAGATGGAGTCAGTTTGTGCGATAGTCTGGGCTGCGAACACAATACGCTGCTATTTGCTTGCGGTCTTGTTGAGAAATTGGATTGCGAAGCTGCCGTATTTGATCATATCTTCGTGTAAAATGGAGGCCACGGTGACGCTGCCAGCTGCAGTAATCTCCGTGACTGCATGTCCACTGGGCGATCATGAGGAGGCAGGGAGGGAGGAGGGGGTCGGCTGGTTGTGGGACTCAATGCTTCATTCTTACTTGGAGGCCACCCCAATGACTAGATCATCGGGGTCAATGACACTATCAGGGACTGTACTCACTCTGTGTGGGAAGGAACTGCAGGTGCTGGTTTAAACCGAAGATGGACACAAAAAGCTGGAGTAACTTGCTAGTGACAGGCAGCATCCCTGGAGAGAAGGGTTGGGTGACGGCTTGAGTCTGAGGAAGGGTCGCGGCCCAAAACGCCACCCATTCCTTCTCTCCAGAGATGCTGCCTGTCCTGCTGCACCCTCCATGACTGCATTTCGTGGGATTGCGATCTCACTGACCATTAGGGCCATCATACGATCGCTTAAACGCCACTGTCGTACCTGCCTCCGCCACCTCCCCCGTCAATGCTCTCCAGGCCCCCACCACTTTCAGCGTACAAAACTTGCCCTGCACATCTGCACAGGTGTGTGGGTTACTTGGCTTGGTATAAGTGTAAATTGGCCCTGATCTGTGTAGGGTAGTGTTAATGTGTGGGGGTTGCTGTTCAGTGCGGACTCGGTGGGCCAAAGTGGCAGTCCCGCACTGTAACTCTAAGCTAAACTAAACTAAACTAAACTAATCCTCATTAAACGTTTCCCCTCTAACCATATAACCCCTCCCTCTATTGTTGCACATTTCCACCATGGGGAAAAAGGTTCAGACTCTCTACCCTATCTATGCCTCTCATAATTTTATATATTTCTTTCATCTCCCCTCAATCCCCGACATTCCGGAGAAAACAATCCAAGTCTATCCAACCTTCTCCCTGCAGCTGAAACCCTCTGATCAAAGCAATATTCAGGTAGACCTCCTCTACTCCCTCTCCAAATCCCCCACATCTTTCCTGTGATGGGTCGAACAGAACTGCACGCAATTCTCCAAATGCGGCCTAAAGGGTCTGTCCCACTTGGACGCACGAAGATTTTGTGAATCCCAAACGTCCTGGGGCGCTGCGCGGGACCGCGCGTCACTGCCTACATCACCACGCGCCATGCTCGCGTAATTCGCACCATGCGGGCGTCCCGTGCGCTTCACGACATGCGCGTCGTGCTTCGTGACGCGTAAATGTCGCGTAAATGACTCGCAAATGACACCCAAGTGGGACAGGCCCTTATCTAAAGTCTTAGAGAGTTGCGTCATGACTTCCTGACTCTTATATTCAATGCCCATAGCAACGAAAGCAAGCATGTTATACGCCTTCTATACCACTCTATCTACATGTGCTGTCACTTCTAGTCAGCTGTGAACTTGGACTAAAAGATCCCTATGCACGTTAATGTTGTTCAGGATCTTGCCGTTAACCTTATACAGCTGCTCCTCGACCTTCGATGGGGTTACGTTCCGATAAACCCATCGTAAACCGAAGATATCGTAAGTCGAAAACGCATTGCGACACGTTGCGATCACGTGACCGGAAGCGACGTGCGGCTCGCTGCCGTTGCCGAGCGTTTGCCGATCGTAAAGTCGAAATGTCGTAAATCGGGGAGCATCTGTACTCTCTCCAAACCAGTCAACCTCCCATAGTGAATACCTCACACTTGCTAAACTCTATTTGCCATCTCTCTGCCCCTTCCTGTTGCTGATCTATATCCCGTTGCATCCTGGCCAACCCTTGCCAAATGTTGCCGCACTCCGCCGCCATTTTTTTTGTTTGCGCGGAAAATGGTGCTGAGGTGAACGACCGACCATGATCTCTAGATATGATGGACCCGACTGAAGTGTCACATGGCTTCTCGATTGGAACCACAAGGTAACCCAAGAAAAACGGGAAATGTATGCACCACCTCGTGGCAGGGTGGCGCAGCGGGAGAACCGCTGCCTTACAGCGGGTTCGATCCCGACTACGGGTGCTTTCCGTACGGAGTTTGTACGTTCTCCCCGTGACCTGCGTGGGTTTCACTGGATGTTCCGATTTCCTTCCAAAGACGTACAGGTTTGTAGGTTAATTGGCTCGGTATAAATGTAAATAGTCGCTGTAGGGTAGTGTGTGTAGGGTAGTGTTAATATGCGGGGATCGCTGGTCGGTGCGGACACGGTGGGCCAAAGGGCCTGTTTCTGCGCTGTATCTGGAAACTAAACTCAACAAGTCCACTTTCAATTGCATAACCCTGAAAAAAAGTCTTCAGCGTTGGAACTGTGAGGCACCTCTTAAGACGGGCTGCTATTCTGAATGATGTAGTGGTTACCAGCCACCCATCCCATCACACAGCTCCTACCCTATATCATAAGGCCATAAGGAATAGGAGTAGAAGAAGTGTAACATTCCTGCTGATGCTCAGAAGTCCTCAACGCTCAAAATGGAGAAGGTCACAAGATGAGATGGGAGCAGAATTAGGCCATTCGGCCCGTCAAGTCTATTCAATCATGCATGATCTATCTCTCCCTCCCAACCCCATTCTCCTGCCATAACCCCTGACACCCGCACTAATCAAGAATATATCTATCTCTGCCTTAAAAATATCCACTGACTTGGCCTCCTCCGCCTTGTGTGGCAACGAATTCCACAGATGCACCACCCTCTGGCTAAAGAAATTCCTCCTCATCTCCTTCCTAAACGAACGTCCTTTAATTCTGAGGCGATGACCTCTAGTCCTAGACTCTCCCACTAGTGGAAACATCCCCTCCACATCCACCCTATCCAAGCCTTTGAGGCTGTGTCGACAAGTTCCACTTTGGCATCAACAGCCACCGTAGGGTGCGTGGGACCTGTGTGGAAATGAGTGGACACTGCTCATTTGTAATTGACCAGCTGAGACTGAGTCAGGCGAAAGAAACATGATAACCATCGGGCAAATCTCAGGAAGCTCAGTGCAAAATCCTCCTTCCCAGAAGGGAACAGGTTGCTAGAAGCACCACAGGAGAATGACAAGAGGTTAGAGGACAATCGAAAAGCTATCTCTTTCATTAGTGACAGGGAACCATTGGAGAAGGTTCTCAGGGACAGCTTTTACTTATATTTTTAAAAAATGGACATCAAAAATTCATAAGACATAGGAACGGCATTCGGCCATTGGGCCTATCGAGCCTGCTCCACCATTGCTGTTCAATTTTTCCCTCTCAAATCCATTCTTTCGCCTTCTCCCCATAACCTTTGACATTCTTACGAATGAAAGACCTATTTTAAATCTTTGCTTTAAAAATGCCCAGTGATCGCCTCCTTTGCTGTCTATGGTAATTAATTTGTCTCCTTCTGGCAAATAAACAAATTCCTCCTCATCTCCTTTCTAAAGGTGCGCCCTTTTATTCTGACCCTGTGTCCTCTGGTCCTAGACTCTCTCACTACTGGAAGCATCTTCTCCACATCCAATCTATCTAGGCCTTTCTTTAGTCGGTAGGTTACAATGAGATCCTCTCTCGTCCATCTTAACTTTAAACCAAACTTACTGCCCTTGAGTACAGGCCCAGAGCCATCAAACGCTCCTCGTACGTTAACCCATAAGTTCTTGTCATCCTCTTTTGGAACCTCTCTGCTGGCAACTGCATCCTTTCTCGGACAAGGAGCCCAAAACTGCTCACAATATTTCAAATGTCTTCTGACCAGCGCCTTGTAAAGTCTCAGCATTACATTCTTGCTTCTATTCTAGCCCTCTTGAAATGAATACTAATGCCCCTGTCCCACTTAGGAAACCTGAACGGAAACCTCTGGAGACTTTGCGCCCCACCCAAGGTTTCCGTGCGGTTCCCGGACGTTTACGGAGGTTTTTGTCCTCCTGCAACCACCTTCAACTAGCACCGCAACCGGCTTCGACTAAAAAAATTACCGATTTTTAAAACGGAAACCACTTTCGACCATTAGGGAGACTGACAAAAACCTCCGGGAACCGCGCGGAAACCTTGGGTGGGGCGCAAAGTCTCCAGAAGTCTCCGTTCAGGTTTCCTAAGTGGGACGGGGGCATTAAGGGTCTGTCCCACTTGGCCGTCATTTGTGCGTAATGTACGCGACATCATTTAGGCGTCACGACGCACGACGCTTGCGTCATGACACGCACGTGATGCGCGATGACATAAGCAGTGACGCGTGGCGTCTCAGGATTTTGAGATGTACAAAATCTTCGCGCGCCATCTGCATGACGCGCAAATGACGGCCAAGTGGGACAGGCCCTTAACATTTCATTTGTCTTCCTTACTACCGACTCAACCTGCAAATTAACATGGAACATAGAATAGTACAGCACAGGAACAGGCCCTTCAGCCCAGTATGTCTATTCCGAACCTGATGCCCAGCTGAACTCATCTCATCTGCCTCCACCCGCTGACAAGGGAGGTGCCGTGGTAGAGTGGCAAGCTGACGACCAAAGTGAGGCCAGGCGCCGGCTCTCGGATATCCCCTGCTGCTTCTCCCCGGACCCCGCAGATGAGCGCAGGGCCATCATCTCTCAGGCCATCTCTGATTTCATCACTTCCGGCCCTCTGCCCTCCACAGCCTCCAATCTTATCGTTCCCCAGCCCCGCACGGCCCAGTTTTATCTTCTCTCCAAAATCCATAATCACAACTGTCCTGGCACGCCCATGGTGTCTGCCTGCTTCTGTCCCACTGAATACATTTCCACGTACCTCGACTCCATCCTATCCCCTCTGGTCCAGCCCCTCCCTACCTATGTCTAAGACACCTCACATGCCTTTGTCTCTTCAATTACCTCTGTTTTCTGGACCCCCACTCCCTCATCTTTACTATGGACGTTCAGTCATTCTACACCACCTTCCACCACCAGGAAGGCCTTAAACCCTTCTGTTTCTTCCTCGAATGCAGAAACTTCGAAATATTTCTTACTTAGTTTTAGTTTTTACTTTTAGTTTTAGAGATGCAGCGTGGAAACAGGCCCTTCAGCCCAACGAGTCCGCACCGACCAGCGATCCCCGCACATAAACACAATCCTACACACACGAGGGAAATTTTAAAAATTCACACCAAGCCAATTCACCTACAAACCTGTAGGTCTTTGGAGTGTGGGAGGAAACTGGAGATTTCGGAGAAAACCCGCGCAGGTCACGGGGAGAAGGTACAAACTCCGTACAGACAAGCGCCCGCAGTCGGGATCGAACCCGGGTCTCCGGCGCTGTAAGCGCTGCAAGGCAGCAACTCTACCGCTGCGCCACCGTGCCCCCCTAATTCATGTTCCTATCCAAAAGCATTTTTAGAATTTGTAATTGTACCCGGCTCCAGGGGCTCCTCGATATTGCAGCTCCAGGGGCTCCTCGAAACTCCTATCAGCCTGAGCCACGATGCCAAAGGCAGAACCATCCCCATGTTAGCTGCAATAAATTGGACAATTGGGCGCAGTGACTTCAGTCCAAACATCACGCTGCCAACTCTTCACACAACATACCTCCAGCCTCTTTGCTCCCCGTACTGACTGCGATTGAAGGCACGGCCGATTGGGAATCCTCTCCTCGGGATGGGACTCTTGTCTCTGATGCACGCGTATCTTCCATTCGCGCTGGGGTGCACGGCCCTTCCCTGTCGCCTTGCTCTGGGCTGCACTGGGCCCCATCAGGGGGATCTGTGCTTTTGGTGCTGAGGCGCCTGATGCGGGAAACCGAGTCCACCTCTTTCATTCGGGCCAAGCGGCCCGGAGCTGCGTGCCTCGGAGCCGCCGCAAGCCTCCCCTGCAAGGCTTCAATCCTTCCCGAGGTGCTGCGGCCTTTCCTGTCCTGCCCCGGGAGAGGGGTGTTTTTGCTTGCTGTGCCAAAGTGGCAATTCCTGTCAGCCCAGTCATAAAACCGGCTGAAGGGCTCATGAAAAACCTCACTGATGAGGAGGGCCCCCTTCCGCGACTGCCACCCTTTGCCATTTTCAACGAGGTCCCCTGGTGATTCATTCTGGAGAGCACTGTCTCCATTTGGTACCCATATTCCAAGGACTGGGCTGTCTCCCCGTTCCAACCGATTGCTATTTCCCACGCCTTGTCCAACGCCACCCCCCAGCACTTCTCCTGAAGCGCATTCGGAGTTTGCCGTCGCAGGATCGCAGGCGTGGCTCAGCTCCTCGACCCAGGGAGGCTTCCCCTCGAATTCCCCGGCATCCCGACGCTGTTCCATCCCGACCGGGGAGATCAAGGCGTCCACTGCGACGTCGATGCCCAAAATCCTGGCAGCTCTCTCTTCGAACGACTCCGTTTTGGAGATTCCTCTCACCGGCCCCCGTTTTAAGAGGCCACTCGCCTCGTCGATGGTCGGCTTCGTGCTTTCCCAAGAAGTGAAAGAGCTCGGGTCAGGTTCCAAGGACATCTGATCAGTGTCAAATTGAAAGAACATTTTTCTAATGATGCCATTGCTTCGGGTTTCTGGGGCGGGCAGCATTTTGTTACCAGCTGCCTTTTCTCTGACCAATGTGTTGTTGTCCATTGCCTGCCCTCCTTCCCTTTCACTGAGCTGACACATGGGTGCACCCAGTCCGTTGGTCTTGGCGCATTGGGTTTTGCTGTCGGTGTCCTCCGCACTTTGCTCACGGTTCAATCTCGTGAATTGCGCGCTCTTGCTTGAGAATATATTTAAATTTGCGCTTCTCCTGGCATGTGCTGTGCCTTTGCTGCCAGGTCGACAGAGCGGGTCGCTCAGCTGGCCTCTCAGCCTGTTGTGGTCGGCAGATACAGAGTGGGCTTTCTGGACCCCAGGGGTGAGGGTGTTGTCCTCCTCCAGGATCTCTCCCGGCGCAGTCATGTTGGGCAATGGCCTTTCGGGCTCGGGATTCCGAGGCAAAGGGGTTTGAGTGCCGGGAAAGGCCGCGTCCGGGCGGATCTCCCGCGATGCAGAAGCTTCACCTTCGCCCCGCTGCGTCTGAGTGTTGGGGTCTTCGCGGTCCTGGATTTCCTTGTTGAAATTCTCCAGCTCGCTGATTGCATCCCGGGGCCGCCGGGCCACGGGCTTGAGGAGGAACTGGCCGAAGCCCGCGGCTCCAACGCCGGGGTCGGACGGGGCATGCGGGCAGCCTCGGTCCTTTCCCCCTCTCGCGTCTCCGCCTTTCTCACGGGGGAGCCTCGGAGCCCCTTCTGGCTGGCTCCTGTGTGCCGTGCCCACCTGGCGTTGTGTGTGCGGGGCCCCGGTGGACACACTCCCGCCGGGTGGGTGCCCATTCACCGGGTGGTCTCCGGCCGCCGCGGCCCCCCAGCCTCTCCCACCCCCTCGCTTGAAGGCGCTCGCCTCGGACCCCGAGCGGCTCTGCTGCCGTGTTGTTCCGCCCTTCCTCAGGGCGCTGGCGAACAATTGAGCGGCGCGGGGGCCTCTCCCGAAACCGGTTTGCGTTTGCCTGTCCCTGCGCTGGTCGCCCGGCCAAGACCCGGAGACCCCCAGCTCTCGGTGCCGCTTGAAGCTGGAGGCGACCCCGCCTTGGCTGCCCACCCCGCAGCCCCAGCGCCGCGGCCCCTTCGGCCCGTCTGCCGGCGTGGTGTCCCCCGTCAGTGCCTGTAACTCCAGGTCGCAAGAGGACAAGCTGTGGTCCTCGCTCGCTCCTTCCTCCTCCTCCTCCTCCTCGTCCTCCTCTTCCTCGGGCGCCTGGAGCGGGACGCTGACCAGGCAGAAGATGGTCTCGGCCACCCTCCTTCTCGGCTGCTGCTGCTGCTGCGTTCCGTGCCCGTGGAAGCACCGGGAACCCGGCGCCCACGTCCTCACCCGGGTGGCCGCCTGGACACCGCACCCGTGGCCCGCGGGTGGCTGAGGACCGTGGCCGGACCTCGCCTGCTTCTCCTTCTCTGGGCTGGCCGCCAACGACCGACCGTGGCCGGGCGCTGTGGGATCGCCCGCCGGCCCGGAGCAACGTGACCCCGGTGGAGCAGGGCATGGCCCATTCCCACCGGGGTCTCGCTCGCAATCCGCCTCTTCAACTCGCTTCTCAGACTGCACGATGGTCATGTGCCGGATGCGAGGGTCAGTGAACGGTATGTACTTGACAAAAGCCCGGTGGCCATCCGAGTGTCCGTTGTGGCTTCCCCGGCTGGGATGGGCACCGTTGCCCGTTTCATCGGTTGCATTCGTGGCTTGCAGCAAAGGTCGCTTTGCACCGTTCTCGTCCAAGACCTGCCTTGGATCAGCTTGATCGTTCTTCCCCGTTTGGGGACAGCACCAGTGCGGCTGATCGACACCAGTCCTTGTCGACTGAGAGCATCGACCTGCGTCGTGGTGGCAACTAGGCACTTTGACCAAGCATTTCCGACCAACATGTTGTTGAGGCTGTGCTTGACAGGCTGAGGGGGGCACATAGACGGGAGGGTTGTCCAAGTTGGGACAGCTATTGTGGTCATTGTCGCGGGCAACATCCGTGCCTTGTCCTTCATTATCCCCACGCACATGGAGACCAGGTATCATCTCTGAACTCCTCCTAATTTGCTGATACAGTTCATAGGAAGGAGGGTTTAAAGGCCTGCTGAATTTAGCTTTGGACAGCTGAGCAAACTGAGAGCTTTGCCTGACATTTCCTGGCCATTTTGAACTTGTTTTGGGATCGCAATAAGAACTGCTGGTCTGCAACACGAGGCGATCACTCAGGACACTGATTTTCCAGTCTAATGTCTGTATCAATGCCGGATGTTGTCACATAGTGTAGCCCTGTCCGTGGTCCCTTCCCATTGATATCTGGTGTGACCCTGGGCAACGACTGGGACTTTCCTTTTCTCACGTATTCCATTCCCTCTTTGTGAAATCCCTCGTCACTAACCATCCTGGGCAATATGTTTGGTCTCAACTTGGCCCCGCCACTGTCAGACGATTGTCTTCCCAAAGAAGATCTCCACTCCTCCGTTCCCAGGCTCTGGCACTTACGGTCCATTGGAGGCCCCCACAGATCCCCACGCAGCGCCCCCTCCGCCATGCTCTCCCCTTCTGCCGTGCAACCCGCTTGCTGGTCAGGTCTCACGGCTCCTGCCCTGCGCTCTTGCCAGCCTCTTCCTCGCTGCTCGGCTTTTGGGATGTTTCCAGTTCCCGCCGCGTTACTTCCCTCGGAGCCTCCATGGTTTGTGTAATCCAGTAAAGCACTGAAGTCTTGGCCTCGTCGTCTCCAGTAGTTGATGTCTTTACCCGAATGAAGCCCTGACGGACAGGGTAATGGAAGTCCACTGTTCAACCTGCAACATACATCAAGGGCTTAGTTTAGACAAGAGCAACTGCATCTCCCATTATAAAAACCCTTGTCTATTTCTCAGTGATAATTGATGAAATAATCCTGGGAACAAACAGATTTGTATTAACAAAACCTGCAGGGATCACTGTTTAATTACTGAGGAAATTAATTGCACCAGATCCGACTAGTGTAGCTGGGACATGTTGGCCGGTATGGGCAAGTTTGGCTTGTTTCCACACTGTCTCACTCTATGACTCTATAACTGCATTTCTTTTATCTTGAAACAATTTAGCTTGCATTATGTCTCAGAGAAAGTATTGCACAAAAATACCCAAAGAAAGATTCACATTCATTGAAAATGGAGGCAAAAAGCTTCACTGAAGTCAGACGCAAAAAAGGTGGAGTAGCTCAGCGGGTCAGGCAGCATCTGTGGAGAAAAGGAATAGGTGACGTTTCGGGTCGAGACCCTTCTTCGGAGTGAGAGTCAGGGGAAAGAGAAACGAGAGATATAGACGGTGATGTAGAGAGATACAGAACAAATGAATGAAAGATATGCAAAAAAGTAACGATGATAAAGGACACAGGCCGTCGTTAGCTGTGGGCTGGGTGAAAACGAGGTACAGCCAACGAGACTCAACAAGACGACTTTGAAGCTGGTACGACTTGGGTTGGGGAGGGGCGGGAAGAGGAGGGATGTAAGGGTTACCTGACGTTAAGCTGGGCTGTAAGCTGCATTACCTAGTTGCTGCAAATGCAAAACCTGATTGTAAGTTTAAGTGGTCAACATTAATATTTATACCCCAAATGTTCTTAGTGTATAATTTTGATTCACAAGACATTCATGAGAGTTTGTAATAATTATGTTTCACTGGCAAAATGAAGCAGTGAGAATCTGATGGCGCATTTTATTGAAGAATAATTAACTTTGGTGTGCCATGCACAGGAAATGATCTCCCTTTTCGCAGCGGACAAATGAATATGAGAAATAAAATCAAAATAGACCATTTAGCCCTTTGAGCTTTTTCACCATTCAATAGAATCAGATTTTAATCATTTATCTCATTACCAGAATCCCGATCTTTCCCCCACATCCTTCATGCCTTTTGCCCTTATAAATTGATTTATTTTCTTCCTAATGATATTCAGTATCCCCGGCTCCACAGCCCTCAATGGTCGTGGATTTAACAGGCCCACCCATGCTCTGGGTGAAAACATTACTACCTCTCTCAGTCCTGAAACTCTTGCCTTATAACCTAAGAGAGAGTGTTAAAGAAGGAACTGCAGATGCTGGAGAATCGAGGGTACACAAAAGGCTGGAGAAACTCAGCGGGTGCAGCAGCATCTAAGGAGCGAACGTCGCCTATCTCCTTCGCTCCTTAGATGCTGCTGCACCCGCTGAGTTTCTCCAGCCTTTTGTGTAACCTAAGAGAGAGGTTTAGTTTAGTTTAGTTTAGAGATACAGTGTGGAAACAGGCCCTTCGTCCCACTGAGTCCGTGCCGACCAGCGATCCCAGCACTATCCTACACACACACACACACACACACACACACTAGGGACTATGTTACAATTATACCAAGCCAATCGATCTACACATTTGTACGTCTTTGGAGTGTGGGAGGAAACCAACGTTCTTGGAGAAAATCAACGCAGGTCACGGGGAGAACGTGCAAAATGGCACGGTTACGCACAATTAAAAAAGATACGTTTCTGTGGCTGGAAAACAAAATAACGACATACAACCCATTTAGGAATGTCGGTGTGCTGAAGCAACACAGACCATCACAACAAAAGCAATCCCCTGGATAGACGCCAAGTGCTGGAGTAACTCAGCGGGACAGGCAGCATCTCTGGAGAGAAGTTTCAGCTCGAAACCCTTCTTCAGACCCCAAGTCACACCAGCTTCTCGTTCTCACCTAACACACAGCTAACAATGGCCTGTTTCCTTTATCATCGTTACTTTTTTCCATATCTGTCATTCATTTGTTCTATATCTCTCTACAACAGAGGGCTGGACTTTGTTGCCTTCCCGCACGGTGGGAACCATTGTTGGGGGGGTGTTTATATGTTCAATGTCAAATTTTTTAATGTTGTGTTTTATTTTTATTGGTGTGCTGCAAATGGCAACTCAAATTTCACCGCACCAATAGGTGTACGTGACAATAAATGTCCTTTGTCCTTTGTCCTTTGTCCTCTGTCTGTATCTCTCGTTTCCTTTTCCCCCTGACTCTCACTCTGGAGAAGGGTCTCAACCCAAAACGTCACCCATTCCTTCTCTCCAGAGATGCTGCCCGAACCGCTGCGTTACTCCAGCATTTTGCAGCTATCTTCGGTGTAAACCAGCACCTGCAGTTCCTTCCTCCACAAAGCAATTCCCTAACCCCATCTCACCGGGTGTTACCCATGTCCCTTCTCAGCTGAAGGAGCGGGTCACTCCATCTCAGCTTTGCCCCACTTTGCCCTCCTCATCGCACTCCTCCTTATCGTAACTTCACCAGGCTATCATGCCTCATCCCAGCCAACCTCACCACTCTGCCCCACCAAATCCAATATATTGCTATACATGGATAGAATGAACATGAATGATCATAGAATGAATGATATAATGAATATCCATGCTATAGGCAGAGGTTGGCTGGGACTCTATTCCTTGGAGTACAGGAGGATGAGGGGTGATCTTATAGAGATGTAGAAGGAATTGATCAGGTAGATGCACAGAGTCTCTTCCTCGTGACCTGCGTGGGTTTTCTCCGAGATCTTCGGTTTCCTCCCACACTCCAAAGACGTACAGGTTTGTAGGTTCATTGGCTTGGTGCAAATGTAAAATTGTCCCTAGTATGTGTAGGGTAATGTTAATGTGTGGGGGTCCCTGGTCGGCGCTGACTCGGAGGCCGTAGTGCCTGGTTTCCGCGCTGTATCTCTGAACTAAACTAAACTAAAACGCAGCAGAATTTCAAACTTTAATCAAAGAGGAAAAACCTCAGATTGCCCTCACATCATCGACAATGGTGTCAACTAATTCCTCCACCTAGCTATCGTTTCAATAGCATTTCATAGCTCAGTATTACAAAGAAAGTAACCCACATAAACCATAAGAAATAGAAGTAAAATTAGGCCATTCGGCCCATCGAGTCGCAGAGCAGCCATTCAATCATGGCTGATTTATGTTTCCCTCTCAACCCCATTCCCCTGCCTTCTCCCCATGAACTTTGATTCCCTTCCTAATCAAGAGACTATCAATCTCTGCTTTAAAAATAATGTTAGTCTCCACAGCCATCCGTGGCAAGGAAATCCAGAGATTCATCGCCCTCTGGCTAAAGAAATTCCTCCTCGTTTCCATTCTAAAGGTACGTTCTTTTATTCTGAGGCTGTGCCCTCTGGTTCTGTAATCTCTCATTAATGGAAATATCCTCTCCACGTCCACTCTATGAAGGCCTTTCATTATTTGGTCGGTTTCAATGAGATATCCCCTCAACCTTATGAACTCCAGTGCGTTCAGGCCCAGTGCCGTGTCAAAGGCTCCTTACATGTTAACCCAATCATCCCCAGAATCATTCTCAAACACTTCCTCTGGACCCGCTCCAATTCCGGCACATCCTTGCCCAGAGTAGGCTAATCGAGGACTAGAGGACATAGCCTACTACCCGATCTATTCCTCTCTTTATACACCTCTATAAGATCAGCCCTCATCCTCCTGAGCTGCAGACTTTCTGCAGACTCCCTATTTCCTCTGCACTACCTGCCAACGCCACCAATCTTTGTATCATCCCCAAACTTGACCACAACACCATCAATTCCATCAGCCAGATCATCAACGTATGATGTGCAGAGTAGCGGACCCAACCCCAACCCCTGCGGAACACCACTAGTCAATGGCAGTCAACCAGAAAAGGCCCCATTTATTCCCACTCTGTCTAGAGGGAGAGGGAGAGGGAGAGAGAGAGGGAGAGGGAGAGGAGAGAGAGAGAGAGAGAGAGAGAGAGAGAGAGAGAGAGAGAGAGAGAGAGAGAGAGAGAGTATGATCTTTTTTGTTGAGCGAGAATTTCATCTTCTGTTTCGGGACATTCAATTCACTGGAATTTAGAAGGATGAGGGGGGGGGGATCTTATAGAAATGTATACAATTATAAAAGGACTGGACAAGCTAGATGCAGGAAAACGTTTCCCAATGTTGGTGGGAGTCCAGAAACAAGGGCCACTGTCTAAGAATAAAGGGGAGGCCATTTAAAACTGAGATGTGAAAAAACGTTTTCACCCAAAGAGTTGTGAATTTGTGGAATTCCCTGCCACGGAGGGCAGTGGAGGCCAATTCACTGGATGGATTTAAAAGAGAGTTTGATGGAGCTCTAGAGGCTAGTGGAATCAAGGGATATGGGGAGAAGGCAGGCACGGGTTATTGATCGTGGATGATCAGCCATGATCACAATAAATGGCGGTGCTGGCTCGAAGACCCAAATGGCCTCCCCCTGCACCTATTTTCTATGTTTTTATGTGACTATAAAACACTCTTGATAATTGAGTTATTCTCACAGTGCTATTTAGTGAGGCAGTTCCAGGATTTAGAGACGGAGTTGGTGAAGGAGCAACCATTATTAATTTGGTATTTCCAATTCAGCCTGGTGTGCAACTTGGAAGGGTACTAACTGGTAAGTGTGGTTCTCCCCTGGGCTCCAAAACACATTGTCTGGCCTTCATTGTTCAAGTTCAAATTCAAGAGAGTTTAATGTCACGTGGCTTTTGCTTCAGCACAACAGAATATTGTAGGCATAAATAAATACAGAACAGATCAATGTGTCCATATACCATTGAATATATTATATATATATATATACACACATAAATAAGCATATAAAGTGCAATAGGCTATTAAAGTTCAGATTTTTGTTTGAGTTGAGTTTAATAGTCTGATGGCTGTGGGGAAGAAGCTGTTCCTGACAAATTGCAGCCAAACGCCAGCTAATCTTAGACACTGATGATGGGATAACTATGATAATGTTTCCGTTGGGATAACTATGATAATGTTTCCGTCTGCACTGAGCACAGGCCTCATCTGTAAATGCACTCAAAGTTAAACCGGGCCCTGCCAATGTTATTCCATAAATGAGGGCAGAGTAAGTGTCTGATGGACATTGTTGCGGAAACCTGTGCTATTGTCATCAGCGCTTGTTCCATCCTCTTCCTGCCTGGTCGACTGCAGTTACTGAGTCGTCTGAAAAATTAGGGCCTACTTTTCAACATTGCTTCCTCCCGATTGGAAGCAGCAATTCACTTTACTTTGCCTCGTAACAACAAACAGAAAATGCTTGAAATGCTCAGCAGGCCAGACAGTATCTGCTCGTGGTGAAATAAAAAAATATGTTTCAGATTGAAGTCCCCTAATCAAAACTGAACCATTGACTCTGTTTCTCTTACCATAGATGCTCTCTGACCCGTTGAATGGTTCCAGCTTTTCCTGATTTTAGTTTAATTTTTCAAATAAACAGTTCTTTAAATTCTGGAATACCATTTTCCCCAGATATATTTCTTGGCTGTGAAACTGGGATTTAGTTTAGAGATACAGCGCGGAAACAGGCCCTTCGGCCCACGGAGTCCGCGCCGACCAGAGATCTCCCCGTACACTAGCCCTATCCCACACACACACACACACACACACACACAGGGGACAATATACACTTATAGCACGTCATTTAAGATCTCGGTGAAAACCCACGTGGTCACGGGGAGAACGTACAAACTCCGTACGGACAGGACCCGTAGTCGGGGTGGGACCCGGGATCACCGGAGCTGCTAGCGCTGCAAGGCAGCAACTCTACCGCTGCGCCCAGCGGTGGGCACGGAAGAACGGAGATAGTCATAGGGTCTTACGAGTTTTCTAGCATGGAAACAGGCCCTTCGGCTCAACGTGCCCATGCCAACCAAGATGTTCCATCGTCACTAGTCCCACCAGAGCTTTTGACGGCGCTGGGCCTGCACTCGCTGGAGTTTAGAAGGATGAGGGGGAAACTCATTGAAACTCACCGAATAGTGATAAGCTTGGATAGAGTGGACGTGGAGAGGATGTTTCCACTAGAGGTGCTAGACTCAGAATTAAAGGAAGGTCCTTCAGGAAGGAAATGAGGAGGAATTTCATTAGTCAGAGGATGGTGAATCTGTGGAATTCTGTGGAGGCCAACAATGAATATTTATAAGGCAGGGATAGATAATCAATTAGTACAGGTGTCGGAGATTACGGGGAGAAGGCAGGAGAATGTGGTTAGGAGGGTGAGATGGATCAGCCATGATTGAATGGCGGAGCAGACTTGATGGGACGCATGGCCTAATTCTGCTCCTATCACTTATGACCCACCTGCCCGCATTTACCCCATAATCCTCTAAACCAGGGGTCCCCAACCTTTTTCATCCCGTTTACCCCTGGCAACTTTGAAAGCACATAACAATGTTAATTCACTTATTTATGAACAACTAATGCTGAACAGATACGGGTCTACCAGAACCAAACACAGTCAGTCAATGAGAACAAATACGTACAAATCCAGAATCAACAAATCTACCCCCTGGGTAGGCGGAATTTACCCCCGGGGGGTAACTTTATTGATTCTGGATTTGTGAATGTACCCCAGGTTGGGAACCCTTGCTCTAAACCTTTCCTATCCATCACTGATGCAGTGTTGCTTTCGCCCATATGTTGCCCGGCAATCCCCAAAGCCTTGTGCCTGGAATGTATAATCAGAGTCAAAGGTGTGGGAAGGAACTGCAGATGCTGGTTTACACAGAGGAAAAGACACAAAACGCTGGAGTAACTCAGAAGGACAGGCAGCATCTTTGGCGAGAAGGAATGGGTGACGTTTCGGGTCGAGACCCTTCTTCAGACTGCTTAGTAAAGACAAAAGAGTGGGGGCCTGGAAAACGGAAGTCATAGAAGAGACGAAGGGTGTTTGAGGTGTCTTGGACATAGGTCAGGAGGGATTAGACCAGGGTGGGATGGGATGGAGTCGAGGTACGTGGAAATTAATTCAGTGGGGCTGGAGCAGGCAGAAACAATGAGTGTTTATGGATTTTGGGGAGAAGGTAACACGGGCCGTGCGGGGCTGGGGAACGATAAGGTTGGAGGGTGTGGAAGGCAGACAGCAGTCTGAAGAAGGGTCTCGACACGAAACGTCACCCCTTCCTTCTCTCTGCGCCTCCCGCTCCCCTGACTCTCAGCCTGAAGAACGGTCTATGAAGAAATATCACCCATTCGTTCTCTCCAGAGATGCTGCCTGTCCCGCTGAGATACTCCAGCATTTTGTGTCTATCATCGGTGTAAACCAGCATCTGCTCTTCTTTCCTACACAGGTGAGTGCGGTTGTCAGAGGTTATGGGGAGAAGGCAGGAGAATGGGGTTAGGAGCGTGCGATAGATCAGCCATGATTAAATGGCGGAGTGGACTTGATGGGCCGAATGGCCTAATTCTACTATTCCTCATGACCTTGTAACTGCAGATGTCAGTTTACTCTGAAGATAGACACAAAATGCCGAAGAAACTCAGCGGGTCAGGTTGCATCTCTGGAGAGAAGGAATGGGTGATGTTTTGGGTCGAGACCCTTCTTCAGTGGATGGTTTAGCTCAGTTTATGTACAACTAGCCCCCCACAGCTGAATGCAGAGCAACAACGTTTTCCAGCAGATCCGTCTCCAATTACTGGAATGGAACTTTTGCAACAAGAGAATGCCTATTCCCCTTCAGGTATTTATAAAACTATCACTGCAACACGCACAACAGTAAATTAAGGAGCAAAGAGTTTATGCTGTTGTTTCTGTAAACTGTGAAAGTAAAGGGGCTGTCCCACTGCGGCGACCGCGAGTTCTGGAGACTTTGCCCTCGACTCATACTCGCAGCATGGTCCACACGAGGTCCTAGGAGGTCTTTGCAACTCTCCTTCATGCTCGAGAGTGGTCTCCGCGTACCCGAGGCCTCAGCTAGGTCGGGGCGTATTTTTCAACATGCTGAAAAAAAGGTTGCCAAGGAAAAAATCGATATTTTTTTTACTCGTAGGTTTAGTGGAGGTGGGTCGTAGTAGGTCGGCATGTTAGTCGTAGGTAATCGAGGGTGGTCGAAGGTAGTTGTAGATAGTCTTCAACATAGTCGAAGGGAGGTGGAAGGAGATCGTCTCCACTCTCCACTATTCCCGAAGTTAGTCGAAGATGGTCTTCAACATGACATTTTTTGAAACTCTCCTAAACTCTTCTAAACTCGCCAATTAGGTCGCCGCAGTGGGACAGCCCCTTAGATTCATGGAATTTGCAATTACCTGAAAAAATGCTGCAGAGGAGTTTCATTACAGTGGCTTACTGTAGAGCAGAAACATAGAAATATATAGAAAGTAGGTGCAGGAGTGAGCCATTCGGCCCTTCGGGCCAGCACCGCCATTCAATATGATCATCCGCAACCAGTTCCCTGTTCCTGCCTTCTCCCCATATCCCTTGACACCCGTACTAATCAAGAACTTGTCAATCTCCGCCCCTTCATTAACTGTTAATGTAATCATAGAGTCATATAGCATGGACACAGGCCAATCGGCCCAACCCATCCATGTTGCCCCCATTCAAGCTGCTGCTATTTGCCCACCCCATGGTCTCTGTCTATAAACCTTTCCTATTCAGGTACCTGTTCAAATGTCTTTGAAATGTTATTGTACCTGCGTCAACTACTTCATCTGGCAGTTCGTTCCATACACCCAACGTAGTCTGCGTGAAAATCTTGCCCTCAGATTTCAATCGAAACTTTCTCCGCAAAATCTAAATCCTCTGCCCTCATTAGTTTAGTTTATTTTTGTGTAGAGATACAGCACGGAAACGGGCCCTTCGGTCCGTTGAGTCCGCGCTGACCAGCGATTCCCGCACATCAACACTACCCTGCACACACAAGGGGCACTTTACATTTACACCAAGCTAATTAACGCCTCTGGAGTGCGGGAAGAAACCGGAGATCTCGGAGAAAACCCACGCAGGTCACGTGGAGAACGTACAAACTCCGTACAGACAAGCGCCCGCGGTCAGGATCGAACCCGGGTCTCTGGCGCTGTAAGGCGGCAACTCTACCGGGCCGCCCTATGTTAATAATGGGCAGGTGAATGTTAATAAGACTATTCCCAAATCTTGAGGGTTGATTTGCTTTGAGACAGGCACATGGCAATGCAGGGAGTAGATGAATATGGATCGTGCACAGGCAGGCGAGATCAGTTGAACTAGGCATCATGTTCGGCAAATTGTGGGCTGAAGGGCCATTCCTGTGCTGTTCTGTTCTATGTTCTATATTCAACACCAACATCAAATAAGGACCTTGAGCACGTTACTCGGATGTTCCATCATTTCATAAGATTATGGCTCTTCTGATGGTAACGAGCTCTGCAGAGTCTTAG
Organism: Okamejei kenojei; assembly: GCA_035221665.1. Taxonomy (NCBI): domain Eukaryota; kingdom Metazoa; phylum Chordata; class Chondrichthyes; order Rajiformes; family Rajidae; genus Okamejei; species Okamejei kenojei. Next base: position 7,174,807 of record CM069132.1, on the reverse strand, counting down.
AGTCATTGAGTGATACAGTGTGGAAACAGGCCCTTCGGCCCAACCTGCCAACAATGTCCAGTTGCACTATTCTCACCTGCCCGTGTTTGGTCCATATCCTTCCAAACCTGTCCTATCCATGTGCCCGTCTAACTGTTTCTAAAACGATGGGATAGTCCCAGCCTCAACTACCTCCTCCGGCAGCTCGTTCCATACACCCACCACCCTTGGTGTGAAAAAGTTACCCCTTGGATTCCTATTAAATCTTTCCCCCTTCACCTTGAACCTATGTCCTCTGGTCCTCGATTCCCCTTCTCTGGGCAAGAGACTCTGTGCATCTACCCGATTTATTCCTCTCATGAATCTATAGATGATTTTTTTGCAATGACCTTCCACCCACTTGCTAATCAGGTAACTATCTCCCTCTGCCTTAAAAACATTCAGAGTTCCAAAGTCTCATGACTAGAGCCAGGATGCTTAGGCATTAAAAAACTCTGAAATAGGCAGGCAAAAAGGCATAATAAAATTACGAAAAAGGCACGAAAAATGTATTGACAACAAAAGGCATAAAAAGGCATTTATTTCCACCAACAAAATATGGTTAAAAATGAAAATAAAAGGTATACTACATTAAATGACCAAAGTTGCATGATTACACATAATTACTAGCATTTTTTTTCAAATTATCTGGTGTTAAACTTTGCTGTCTGTCAGACAGAATATGCTTCAGTTATGAAAAACATCTTTCTACCTCAGCTGAGGTCGCTGGTGCATACCCAAAACAAGCTACAGACCCTATATTCATCTTGATATCTTGTGCATTACAACTACCATTGAGAACTTTATCTATGTTTTCTATTTCTTCAAGATCTTTGTTAGCTAAAATCACTCTCTCACATTTTCCTTGTGTGTCTTTACCTACATCGCCAGGAATTTTACGAATATCGTCAGTTACTTTGTTGAAAACCTGCAAGTTATTCACTAATGTTGCGCCACGTTTCTCAAGGGAAATGATAGCTTGTGGGAAGTTTGCAAAATTGGAAGCAATGAACACAAGATCACGGTGGAGGGTCTTTTTCTGCATGATTTCACTGACAATCCTGACTGCAGCAGATTCCTCTACTTCAAAACAGTTGACGATTTATTTTATCTTTTCAAAATTTGCAGCATAGTAGAGTACAGCAGAGAGCCATGTACCCCACCTAGTCAAAACGGGCTGAGGAGGGAGCGGAATCTCGAGGGCCATTTCCTTGAATAGCTGCACACATGATGGTGCTTTGAGGAAGATTTTCTTGAAAATCTTGAAAACTAGGCGATCGACATTTGGAAACAAGCTAAGTATGTACTTGGCAATTCTATGACGTCCTTAAGCTAAGTATGTCAAATGCAACATTTTGGGGAATAAAACTTTAAGTCACTAACAGAAGAACATTCTCGTGTTTTATACCTTCTGGCCAATACTTCCGATGTCAACAAGTACTCCGTTGATGGTTGACCTGCCTCCAGTGTACCGATGACCACATTGGCAACATATCTCCCCACAGCATCAGATGTCTCGTCTATTGAGATCCATATTTTGTTGCGTGCAACTTCATCTCTAATGTTCTGCACAACAATGCTGTCAACATAATGTTTCCGTAATGATGACTCGCTTGGTATATGTTCCTCTATGTACTTCTCTAAAAAACCTCTGAGAGATTTGTTTCCCAATTTCCACAGTGGAATTCCAGCATCAATGAATGCTTTGCACAGATCACTCGAAAAGTCAGATATGCGACTGGAGCCAGCAGTAAATGTAGTGAGGAGACAAGCGTGGGTATTTCGCTTGGGTAGTCTACACCCCAGCGGTATCAAATCAACATTGACTTCTCTTATTTTAGCTAGCCCTTGTCTTCTCCCTCCTCCCCCTCAACCTTCCCAGCTCTCCTTCTAGTCCTACTGTCTCCGTCTCTTCCTTTCTTTTTCCCGCCCCCACCTCCCCCACATCAGTCTGAAGAAGGTCTCGACCCGAAACGTCGCCTATTCCTTCTCTCCATAGATGCTGCCTCACCCGCTGAGTTTCTCCAACATTTCTTGTATACCTTCGATTTTTCCAGCATCTGCAGTTCTTTCTTAAATAGATTTTGGAGAAGACCGAAACAGCGGGCAGTGGCAGCGGCACGAAAGAATGAACATAGAAACATAGAAACATAGAAATTAGGTGCAGGAGCAGGCCATTCGGCCCTTCGAGCCTGCACCGCCATTCGATATGATCATGGCTGATCATCCAACTCAGTATCCTGTACCTGCCTTCTCTCCATACCCCCTGATCCCTTCAGCCACAAGGGCCACATCCAACTCCCTCTTAAATATGGCCAACGAACTGGCCTCAACGACCGATGGTGGTGCCCCCGGTTTCGCCTTGGTGGTGGAAATTTTCTTGTAAGTTATACTATGTTATCACGTTAATACTAACATGAATATTAACATGTTAACATAGAAAATGTCATTGTGATCACAGTACAACTAGGGAAAATAGCACGACCGTTTAGCAAAATGATTTTAAAAAAAGGCTGATTTAGGCACGATCGTGAAAAAGGCATTATCCTGGTGAAACCATCAAAAAAGGCATGAAAAGGCACATGGCGTTTATGACAACTACTTATGACCCTTTGAGGGAAACATATGTTTCATCCTTGCCAGAGGAAGTTAGAAATGGGAGCAACTGCAATTAAAAGACGTATGAAGTAATTACCCCATTGAAACTTACAGAATAATTAAAGGCATAGATGGAGTGGTGGGAGAGTCTAGGACCAGAGGTAATAGCCTCAGAATTAAAGGACGCTCTTTTAGAAAGGAGGTGAGGAGGAACTTCTTTAATCAGTGGGTAATTAATCGGTGGAACTCATTGCCACAGAGGGCTGTGGAGGGCAAGCCAGTGGTCATTTTTAAGGCAGAGATAGACAAATTCTTGATTAGAACGGATTATGGGGAGAAGGCAGGAAAATGGGATTAGGAGGCAGAGATCAGCCTTGATTGAATGGCGGTGGACTTTATGGGCCGAAAGGCCTAATTCTACTAGAACTTGTGAACTTGTGAACATTTGGACAGGTACATGGATAGAAGAGATTTAGAAGGGCATGGGCAGATGGGAATTTTATAGATAGATATTTTAGTTAGCATGGGTGAGCTGGGCCACATGGCCTGGTTGCAAGCTGCAAAACCTTATAACACTAAGTGGGTGCCACCACAGTTTCAAAAAGTGAGCCTTGTTCCAGAATCTCCCTCAAGTCGGAAAGATTCTCCCCACATCCACCCTGTGAAGATTACTCAGTATCAGGTAATGCAGAACTGAAGAACTGACCAAAGCAAACATGGGAACAGAAGAGCAGGAATCGGTTATTCCCTAGCAGTATTCCATAAAGTTCCGATCTCTTCCAGCCTTGTAGACCTGCCTTTGCCTCACATCCTTGAAAACTGTGATTTAGTTTAGAAACATAGAAACATAGAAAATAGGTGCAGGAGTAGGCCATTCGGCCCTTCGAGCCTGCACCGCCATTCAATATGATCATGGCTGATCATCCAACTCAGTATCCCGTACCTGCCTTCTCTCCATACCCCCTGATCCCCTTAGTCACAAGGGCCACATCCAACTCCCTCTTAAATATAGCCAATGAACTGGCCTCAACTACCTTCTGTGGCAGAGAATTCCACAGACTCACCACTCTCTGTGTGAAAAATGTTTTTCTCATCTCGGTCCTAAAAGATTGCCCCCTTATCCTTAAACTGTGACCCCTTGTCCTGGACTTCCCCAACATCGGGAACAATCTTCCTGCATCTAGCCTGTCCAACCCCTTAAGAATTTTGTAAGTTTCTATACGATCCCCCCTCAATCTTCTAAATTCTAGCGAGTACAAGCCGAATCTATCCAGTCTTTCTTCATATGGAAGTCCTGAATCCTAGGAATCAGTCTGGTGAACTGTTTAGTTCAGTTTAGTTTAGTTTAGGGACCTAGCGATCCCCGCACATTGATGGACCTGTCCCACTTCGGCGATTTTTCAGCGGACTGCCGCCTACTGTCAAGTTGCCGGCAGTCGCCTGAAAAACCGGCAACTGGAACGGTCAGAGTGAACACACACACACATCTCTTCATTCACCAGCCCGTTATGCAGGCGGGGGACAGGACAAGCGGGAGGAGCGCTGTCTAGAAAATACACACGGTGCAAAGCCAAGGTGAAACAGACACGCACTGCGATGAACAGGAAGGTTGGCGCTGTAATTAATATGGCTAAAGCACAGTGTACGATAAGTTTTTTCAAAGAAGGGGGGAGAAGGGGGGAGAAGGAGTGGAAGCTCGGCGGACATTTAACATTACCGGTTGGTTATCCTTGGTTCTGAAAACTACTGCTTACCTTTTTTTCCCCCAATGAGCCAATGAAATTCACCGGTCAGCACCGCCTACAACCTACGAGAACCTCCGAGAACCTTCGACCTCCTGGCAACGCACTAGGACCACCTGGCGACCCAGCTGCGGCTCGAGAATTCTCGCTACTCTCCATGGCGGCTTCATTCTGGTCGCCGCTCATTTTTCAACATGTTGAAAAATTCACAGCGACCATAATGAGACAGCGACTAGTTCCCAGAATGCGGGAACTGCTCACGACCGTGAAGGCGACTCCCCGGCAACATGTGGTGACCATGTCGTGACTGTGTAGTCTCCTGCAGTCGCCTAAGTAGGACAAGCCCATAACTCTACCCTAGACACACTTGGGACAATTTACACTATTTACCAAGCCAATTAACCTCCAAACCTGTACGTCTTTTGAATGTGCGAGGAAACCGAAGATCTCGGGGAAAACCCACGTGGTCACTGGGGAGAACGTACAAACTCCGTACAGACAGCGCCCGTAGTCGGGATCGAACCCGGGTCTCTGGCGCTGTAAGGCAGCAACTCTACCGCTGCGCCACCGTGCCACCCTGGCTGTCCAATGCCTATAGTCGATTTGAGATCACACATCGTAACTGAGCCAACATCACAAGGGTTTTTAGGCGAGAGAAAAAATTCAAAGACTTCCATCACTTAAAGTTGTAAACACTCGCGGCAGGTCTGGATCCGGACGCCAATCTTCTCAGCAATCCTGCTGTCAGGAAAACTTTGCTTCCTAATTTTTTCCATCGCAACGCGAGTTGTAATTGCTGAAAGCTGCAGCAAAATGAACTAAACATTTTGGCACAGGTCGGGATCCTGAAGAGGAAGGATCGGCTTATTGCAACAACTCCACATAGTTGAAACTTAGAGTCAAAAGGATGTCATTAAACGTTACATTTTAGCCAGGCTGAAAGTTTCCAGCCGGTCCAAATATCTCAGTGGGTGACCAAAATGTAGGAAGAAGCGTGGCAAAGATCGGTCTGGAAGACCTCGTTCCCCGCGCACTCTTTTCTCACTTTGAGCACGTAGGGTGGCACGGCGGCGCAGCGGTAGAGTCACAGCGTCGGAGACCCGGGTTCGATCCCAACTACGGGCGCTGTCTGTACGGATTTTGTACGTTCTCCCCGCGAGCTGCGTGGATTTTTTCCAAGATCCTCCGTTTCCTCCCGCGCTCCAAAAAAGACGTACAGGTGTGTAAGTTAATAGTCTTGGTATAAATGCAAATTGTCCCGAGTGTGTGTAGGATAGTGTCAGTGTGCGGTGATCGCTGGTCGGTGCGGACGCAGTGGGGGCGAAGGACCTGTTTCCGCGCTGTACCTCTAAACCAAACCGTTAGGTTTACCCTTTCCCGTGACTCTCAGTCTGAAGAAGGGTCGTTACCTCTTCCTTCTCTCCTGAGATAATGTCTGACCTGCTGAGTTACTGCAGCTTTTTGTGTCCATCCTCGGTTTAAACAAATATAATGGTATATGGACACACTGATCTGTTCTGTAGTCAATGCCTACTATGTTCTATTGTGCTGAAGCAAAGCAAGAATGTCATTGTCCTATCAGGGACACGTGACAATAAACTCACTTGAACTTGAACTTGAACCAGCATCTGCAGTTCCTTCTTACACAGTGTTCTATTAATAGTGTTAATGTGTGGGGATCGCTGATCGTCGCGGACGCAGTCGGCTAAAGGGCCGGGTTCTGCGCTAAACTATTTCTAAACTAAAGTAAGATGGTAAAATTGCAGCGCTAGAGTAGTAGAGCACAGGAACTGTCCCTTCGTTCAACAATGTCTCTACCAAACATGTTGCTAAATTAAACGGATATTTTCTTCCTACACGTGATCGATATCTCTATATTTACTTCATATCCACATGCCAGTCTAAAAACCTTTTAGAAATAACTATCATATCTGCTTCCACCACCACATCTAGCAGCATGTTCCAGGCACCAACCACTCTCTGTATTAAAAAGTATCCTCGAGGATCTCTTTTAAATGTTCTTCCTCTCACCTTTTAGCTCTGCTCTGTAGTATTTCACAATTTCACTCAGGATAAAACGGTTCTGACTGTCTCTTATTATATAATTAAAAGTCTCATCTTCACCACTTCCTGTTTGCACTGTGCTTGGATTTTAGAAAAAACGCATCCACATATGGCTGCGATTTTTTGGCCATCTTACTCAGAGTCATCCTCTGCTGCGCAGGCCCGGAGGATTTTTCCCATCGATGAAAAATAAAAGACTTATTAGTGTTTAAAAAATCTTGAACTTATCTCTCCTATTAATCACTGCCATGAAGGCCACGCCCCTTCTGGTGGGAGGGGGAGGGACTATAAAACCCGGAAGTGTGGGCGTGGCTCAGTCTGTCTGCAAGATGGCGAGGGAGAGGTCACGACTCTGTCTGAGCTGGGAAACTACAGAACACTGTGAGTGTGCAATGTGAATAAATGATTTGAATAAATGATTTGTTAGCCCTTAATGAAAATGAAATGAGTTGTTTGGCCTGCCCTGTGCTTGAAACTGCAATGGCAATGGAAATGAAGTGAAAATGCAATCAGCTGTTTGGCTTGAGCCTACCCTGTGCTTGAAAGTGCAATGGCAATGGAAGTGAATTGAAAATGCTATGAGCTGTTTGACTTGTGCCTGCCCTGAACTTGAAATTGCAATGGCAATGGAAATTAAATGAAAATGCAACCAGATGTTTGGCTTGGCCTGTCCTATGCTTGTACCTGCAATGGCAATGGAAGTGAAATGAAAATGCAATGAGTCATTCGGCATGCCCTGAGCTTGAAACTCCAATGTAATTGGAAATGAAATGAAATGAGTTGTTTGGCCTGCCTGAAACCACTAATATCGGCCCACAAGGCCCCTATTAGCAGAGACACCAGTCCCCTTTGCCCAAAATGCCCGTATTAGCACAGGAGGAGCATTTTGGCCCAAAAGGCCTGTGCCAGGCCAGGAAAAGTCCAGAAAAAGTGCCTTTCACTGAGATTTCACTCAGGTTTTTTTTTTTAAAAGAGCCCCTTCAGCCCATCAGGCCTGTACTAGCCCAGGAGTCCCTTCGGGACATCAGTAAGTATTCCTCCTGCAAGTATTAAGCCTCACCCCAGTATTTTTCTCCCTCCCTTCAATGGCTCCCTGTGAGATCCAGGCCAGGATAGACTTTCCTCCTTTATTGCTGTGATCTGCAGAAAAAGATGAAAAATGTCTAAAATTGATTCTCCACCCTCTCCCCCTTCTATCTCACAGAGTCTCTCATCTGTTTTGGGCAGAATTTCTGGCTGTTTCTGAGCTGCCAGCCCACCAGGGCCTGAGTGACTGAGCTGCCAGCCCACCAGGCCTGAGTGACTGAGCTGCCAGCCCACCAGGCCTGAGTGACTGAGCTGCCAGCCTACGAGGCCTGAGTGACTGAGCTACCAGCCCAAAATTCCATTCGGCCCACAATTTCCATACTAAACCTCTGGAAACCAGTCCCTTTGGCCTACAACACCCATACTCGCGCTCCAGAACTCCCCCCCCCCCCCCCCCCCACTGACCACCAATATTGGAATTGGTGGAGAGGTGGAATATTGCATTGGATGACCAGCTCTCCCGTGTGAGGATGGGACCCAACGGATCCCACTTAGTCTAGTAATTTTATAAACTTGTATAATGCCCTGCCTCCGTCTCTGACACTCCAGAGAAAACAATCCAAGTTTGTCCAACCCCTCCTTATAGCTGAGATAGACACTAAATGCTGGAGTAACTCTGCGGCTCATGCAGCACCTCTAGAAAAAGAGAATGGGTGACGTTTCGGGTCGAGATCCATCCTCGTCTTGACCAGAAACGTCACCTATTCCTTTTCTCCTGAGATGTTGCCTCTACTGCTGAGTTACTCCAGCTTTTAGTGTCTATCTGCGGTGTAAACCAGCAACTGCAGTTCCTTCCTACCCTCCTTATTGCTAATACCCTCCAATCAAGGCAGCTTCATGAATAGCATCTTCTGCACCCTATCCAAAGCCTCCATATCCTCCCTGTAATGTGGTGACCAGAACTGCACATAATACTGCAAATGCCATCGGACTAACATTTCATAAATCTGCGACCTGACTTTCTGACTTATACGGTTCTGGCCGATGAAGGCGCAAGCATACCCTATAACAAAGGTGCAGCGGTAGAGCTGCTGCCTCACAGCACCGGAGACCCGGGTTCGATGCTGACCACAGGTTCTGCCTGTGCAGAGTTTGTACGTTCCCCCTGTGACCGCGCGGGTTTACTCCACTTGCTCTGGTTTCCTCTCGCCTTCCAAAGACGTGCAGGTTTGTACGATAATTGGCTTCTGTAAATTGCCCCAAGCAAGGGTGGAAATCCCGGGGGGGACAGGGGGGACAGGTCCCCCTCATGTTTTGAGAGGTGGGGGGACAATCCCCCCCCCCCCATGTTTTGTAATCCGGATTTTTAAATTCGGTGGAAAAAAAATCTATTAAAAATCTCCACTTTCCGTGAGACAGTACAATCGAGCTATTTACAGGGTATAAGAGATACATGATAAGAGAATATTGTTTAATATTACCCATATCAGCCATCTGAGGTATGGTTTTACCAAATTATATTCCCTTCCTTTTTACTGCCAGCAGGGCTAACAGGGGAATATTTTCTTATTCCCCTTTCTAGCCAACCCCTATGGAGTTTACCTGTTTAAACAGCGGGAATATAACCTTATATTCCCCTGGTCTCACATCCGGGAACGTGACGCTGCGTGACGGCAACGTCACGCTGCGTGGGAAATTTAAAATTTATTCTCAAAAAAAAAAAAATGGCTGCCGGTTGCGAGAAAAGGTTCGCGATTTAAAAGTTCGACCTTCACATTGTCACATAAATGAATGACATAAATTACATAAATGAAACATAAATGTTACATTGTTTTAGTACCCCTTATTTACAATGTTGCAATGGTTTTTAGTACCCTTATTTACAATGTTGCAATGCATATTGCAAAATGTATAGATACATTCATATCATATGAGATGTTCAGATTTTCCTCTAGATGTCTGATAATGGGTAATAATAACAATATTGACTGTCCTCTTTCGGGAGATACGACATATATTGCCCTCACTAGATCCATATTGCCCTCGTCTTCGACTCGGGCAATATGAATCACTTCAGGCAATATATGTCGTATCCCCCTCAAGGCCAGTCAATATTGTATTAATATCATTTTCATGATAAGAGAATATCATAGAAACATAGAAACATAGAAATTAGGTGCAGGAGCAGGCCATTCGGCCCTTCGAGCCTGCACCGCCATTCAATATGATCATGGCTGATCATCCAACTCAGTATCCTGTACCTGCCTTCTCTCCATACCCCCTGATCCCTTCAGCCACAAGGGCCACATCCAACTCCCTCTTAAATATGGCCAACAAACTGGCCTCAACTACCTTCTGTGGCAGAGAATTCCACAGATTCACCACTCTCGTGTGAAAAACAATTTTCTCATCTCGGTCCTAAAAGACTTCCCCCTTATCCTTAAACTGTGACCCCTTGTCCTGGACTTCCCCAACATCGGGAACAATCTTCCTGCATCTAGCCTGTCCAACCCCTTAAGAATTTTGTAAGTCTCTATGAGATCACCCCTCAATCTTCTAAATTCCAGCGAGTACAAGCCAAGTCTATCCAGCCTTTCTTCATATGGAAGTCCTGCCATCCCAGGAATCAGTCTGGTTTAATATCATTTAATACAAGGTAAAGCCAGCAAAGTCCGATCAAGGATAGTCCGAGAGTCACCAATGAGGTAGATAGTAGTTCAGCCCTGCTCTCTGAATGTGGTAGGACGATTCAGTGTGTGTGTGTGTGTGTGTGTGTGTGTGTGTTGTGTGTGTGTGTGTGTGTGTGTGTGTGTAGAGATTGATAGATTATTGATTAGTAAGGGTGTCAGGGGTTATGGGGAGAAGGCAGGAGAATGGGGTTGGGAGGGAGAGATAGATCAGACAATGATTGAATGGTGGAGTTGACTTGTTAGACTAGATGAGAGGGGATCTTATGGAAACATGTAAAAAGGGATTGGACAGGCTAGATGCAGGAAAAATGTTCCCGATGTTGGGGGAGTCCGGAACCAGGGGTCACAGTTTATGAATTAGGGGTAGGCCATTTTGGACTGAGATGAGGAAAACCCTTTTCACTCAGAGTTGTGAATCTGTGGAATTCTCTGCCAAAGAAGGCAGTGGAGGCCAATTCACTGGATGTTTTCAAGAGAAAGTTAGATTTAGCTCTTAGGGCGAAGGGAATCAAGGGGTATGAGGAGAAAGCAGGAACAGGGTACAGATTTTGGATGATCAGCAGGTGTTGGCTCGAAGGGCCGAATGGCCTACTCTTGCACCTATTTTCTATGTTTTTAAGGCAGAGAGATAGATAGATTCTTGATTAGTATGGGTGTCAGTGGTTATGGGGGGAAGGCAGGAGAATGGGGTTAGGAGGGAGATATAGACCAGCCATTCATGATTGAATAGTGGAGTAAACGATGGGCCAAATGGCCTAATGCTGCTCCCATCACTTCTGAGCTTGCGGGAGTGCCAGTGTTACACGCAGGGTGGGGTGGAAGGTTCACTTACCGGGTCTGCTGGGACGGGAGAGGGAGCAGAGCCGGCTCCGGAGCGCTGTCTCTGTCTCTGTCTCTGTCTCTCTGGCTCACGTTGACGGCATCCCGTCCCGCGCTGCGCCGGCACCCTGCCTCCAGGCTGCGGTCCGAGCAGGAGGAGGAGGCAGAGGAGGTGGACACGGGCTGCTCCACTGGACTCCTCCTCGGCAGCTGGTAGCCGTGAGCAAGCAGGAGGTCATCCACGCTGAACATGTTGCCAAGACGCCTCAGTCACAACACGGAACTCCGGGGAGCAGCCTTGCAGCAGAAGCCATCACTGTGTGTGTGGGAAAGGAGAACAGAATGTAACATGTGTAGGAAGCAACTGCAGATACTGGTTTAAACTGCAGATACTGGTTTAAACTGCAGATACTGGTTTAATGCAGATACTGGTTTAAACTGCAGATACTGGTTTAAACTGCAGATACTGGTTTATTGCAGATGCTGGTTTATTGCAGATACTGGTTTAAACTGCAGATACTGGTTTAAACTGCAGATACTGGTTTATTGCAGATGCTGGTTTATTGCAGATGCTGGTTTATTGCAGATGCTGGTTTATTGCAGATACTGGTTTAAACTGCAGATACTGGTTTATTGCAGATACTGGTTTAAACTGCAGATACTGGTTTAAACTGCAGATACTGGTTTATTGCAGATACTGGTTTAAACTGCAGATACTGGTTTATTGCAGATACTGGTTTAAACTGCAGATACTGGTTTAAACTGCAGATACTGGTTTAAACTGCAGATACCGGTTTAAACTGCAGATACTGGTTTATTGCAGATGCTGGTTTATTGCAGATACTGGTTTATTGCAGATACTGGTTTAAACTGCAGATACTGGTTTATACTGCAGATACTGGTTTATTGCAGATACTGGTTTATTGCAGATACTGGTTTATTGCAGATACTGGTTTATTGCAGATACTGGTTTATTGCAGATACCGTTTAAACTGCAGATACTGGTTTTCAAACTGCAGATACTGGTTTAAAACTGCAGATACTGGTTTATTTATTGCAGATACTGCAGATACTGGTTTATTGCAGATGCTGGTTATTGCAGATACTGGTTTATACTGCAGATACTGGTTTTTTATTGCACATACTGGTTTAAACTGCAGATACCCCGGTTAAACTGCAGATATTGCAGATACTGGTTTATAGCAGATACTGGTTTAAACTGCAGATACTGGTTTAAACTGCAGATACTGGTTTAAACTGCAGATACTGGTTTAAACTGCAGATACTGGTTTAAACTGCAGATACTGGTTTAAACTGCAGATACTGGTTTAAACTGCAGATACTGGTTTAAACTGCAGATACTGGTTTAAACTGCAGATACTGGTTTAAACTGCAGATACTGGTTTATTGCAGATGCTGGTTTATTGCAGATACTGGTGCAGATACTGGTTTATTGCAGATGCTGGTTTATAAACTGCAGATACTGGTTTAAACTGCAGATACTGGTTTATTGCACATACTGGTTTAAACTGCAAGATAACCGGTTATATTGCAGATACTGGTTTATTGCAGATACTGGTTTAAACTGCAGATACTGGTTTAAACTGCAGATACTGGTTTAAACTGCAGATACTGGTTTAAACTGCAGATACTGGTTTAAACTGCAGATACTGGTTTATTGCAGATACTGGTTTAAACTGCAGATACTGGTTTATTGCAGATACTGGTTTAAACTGCAGATACTGGTTTAAACTGCAGATACTGGTTTAAACTGCAGATACTGGTTTAAACTGCAGATACTGGTTTAAACTGCAGATACTGGTTTAAACTGCAGATACTGGTTTACACTGCAGATACTGGTTTAAACTGCAGATACCGGTTTAAACTGCAGATACTGGTTTACACTGCAGATACTGGTTAAACTGCACATACTGGTTTTAAACTGCAGATACTGGTTTATGGCACATACTGGTTTAAACTATAGATACTGGTTTATTGCAGATACTGGTTTAAACTGCAGATACTGGTTTAAACTGCAGATACCGGTTTAAACTGCAGATACTGGTTTATTGCAGATGCTGGTTTATTGCAGATGCTGGTTTAAACTGCAGATACTGGTTTATTGCAGATACTGGTTTAAACTGCAGATACCGGTTTATTGCAGATACTGGTTTAAACTGCAGATACTGGTTTAATGCAGATACTGGTTTATTGCAGATACTGGTTTAAACTGCAGATACCGCTTTAAACTGCAGATGCATGTGCTTGGTTCCCTAAAAATGAAACAGGCCGACCGAGTCCACAGCGACCAGCGATGCCCGCCGATTGATACTACCCTACACACACACTAAGGACAATTTTTTTAAAAACATTTATAACCAAGCCAATTAACTTACAAGCCTGTACGTCTTTGGAGTGTGGGAGGAAACTGAAGATCGCGGAGAAAACCCACGCAGGTCACGGGGAGAATGTACAAACTCTGCACAGACAAGCACCCGTAGTCGGGATCGAACCCGGGTCTCTGGCGCTGTGAGGCAGCAACTCTACCCCTGCGCCGCCTTGCCGTCCAGTTATGGTCACCCAGCTTTAGGAAGGATGATATTAAATTGAAAAAGGGTGCAGAAGAGATTCACCTGGACATTACTTGAGCTTGCAAGCTTAATGTGTCGGGAGAGGTTGCATAAACGGAGACTTTTTTATTTAACGGAAACCAAATCAGATCCCCTTAACTAACAGTCTCCTCCACCTGGCAAAACTTGTCCTCTCCTTAATAACTTATCTTTTGATTCCCCCCCCCGCCCCCCATATTTTTTACAGTCTCTGGACTGCACGATGCAGTCTAGGACATCCAAGATGTCCTCTTTCTTCAGCCACATTCAGCTGTTGTGGATGGAGTTCTAACCCGTGTTTCCTCCGTGTCCCGCAGTTCTACTCTCACTACACGCCCCTCTAGATGAAACAAGGACAGAGTTCCTCACCTCTCACCCCACCAGCCTCCGCCTTCAACACATCAATCTCTGGCATTTCCGGCACTTTCAACCTGATCAACATATACGATTGTTAAGGGTTTGGACACGCTAGAGGCGGGAAACATGTTCCCGATGTTGGGGGAGTCCAGAATCAGGGGCCACAGTTTACAGAATAAGGGTTAAGCCATTTAGAACGGAGACGTGGAAACACTTTTTCTCACAGAGAGTTGTGAGTCTGTGGAATTCTCTGCCTCAGAGGGCGGTGGAGGCCAGTTCTCTGGATACTTTCAAGAGAGAGCTAGATAGGGCTCTTAAAAATAGCGGAGTCTGGGGATATGGGGAGAAAGCAGGAATGGGGTACTGATTGGGGATGATCAGCCATGATAACATTGAATGGCGGTGCTGGCTCGAAGGGCCGAATCGCCTACTCCTGCACCTATTGTCTATTGTCTATTGTCTATTGTCTATTGTCTATAAATAACTTCCCATTTTCATATCTTTGATGGGCCAAATGGCCTAATTCTGCAGCAACTGCACCGCTGCACTTATGGCAAGAGGGCTATAATACAAAAACAGGGATGCAATGCTGGGGCTCTATAAGGCGCTGGTCAGGCCGCAGAAACCTGCCCATTTGGAGTATTGGGAGCAATTCTGCTCACCATATCTGAGGGAGGATGTGCTGGCTCTGGAGAGGGTCCAGAGGAGGTTTACAAGAATGATCCCAGGAATGAGCAGGTTAACCTATGATGAGCGTTTGACGGCACTGGGCCTGTACTCGCTGGAGTTTAGAAGGATGAGGGGACACCTCATCGAAACTTACCAAATAGTGAAAGACTTGGATAGAATGGATGTGGAGAGGAGGTTTCCACTAGTGGGAGAGTCTAGGACTTGAGGTAATCACCTCAAAATTAAAGGATGTTCCTTTAGGGTGGAGATGAGGAGGAATTTCTTTAGTCAGTCGGTGGTGAATCTGGAATTCTTTGCCGCAGCAGGCTGCGGAGGCCAAATCAATGTATATTTTTGAGGGAGAGAGAGAGAGATAGATTCCTGATTAGTACGGGTGTCAGAGGTTATGGGGAGAAGGCAGGAGAATGGGGGTTGGGAGGGAAAGATAGATCAGCCATGATTGAATGGTGGAGTAGGCTTGATGGGCTGAATGGCCTAATTCTGCTGCTATCACTTATGAGCATATGAGCATCTGCAGTTCATTCCTACACACTACAAGTTTATTTTGGTGATTGGAGATACCACCAGCCGTCCTGCCTCCATAAAGAGGTGCTGTTTGTACATCTTTTAAACTATTCAACATTTTAAATCGTTCAGTCATCAGGATTGTAGGAGAGTTTGACGAGATCGTTGCTGAGAAGAACGCTGGGAAATAAAATGATGTAAATTAATTGACCACGAGGAATCCAGCAGATCCAGTTTGTTAATCCATTAACATGGGTATCTATGTTGGAAGGAACTGCAGATGCTGGTTTACACTGAAGATAGACACAAAAATGCTGGAGTAACTCAGCGGGACAGGCAGCATCTCTGGAGAGAAGGAATGGGCGACGTTTCAGGTCACGACCCTTCTTAAAGGTGCCTGTCCCACTTTCACGACCTAATTCACGACCTCTGCCGAGTTTGCCCTTGACGCATACTCGCAGCATGGTTGTCACGAGGTCGTAGGTAGGTCGTAGGCAGGCCGTGATGCTAGTCGTAGGCACTCGTGGCATCAAGTAGGTCGGGGCGTTTTTTCAACATGATGAAAAATGTCCGCGAGTAAAAAAAGGTTGTGAATTAGGTCGTGAAAGTGGGACAGGCCCTTAAGTCTGCAGTTGGAGACTGTGGAAGGCAGGCAGCAGCCTGAAAGAAGGTTCCTCGATCTGATCGAGAGTTAGATAGAGCTCTAGGGGCTAGTGGAATCGGCCATGATCACAATGAATGGCGGTGCTGGCTCGAAGGGCCGAATGGCCTCCTCCTGCACCTATTTTTTTTGTTTCGATGTTTCTATGATCCATTCCTTCCCGCCAGAGATGCTGCCTGTCCCGCTGAGTTACTCCAACATTTTGTCTCTAAAATGGGTATCCATGCAGAGTCAGACCACCCTTAATTCTTGGAATATAATCAGCCCTATGCTTAAGCAGTAAAAGAGATTTTATTTGGATTTTTCTTTGAACAGAGGTGCCTTTGTGTACTCTGATGCAGGGCATGTAAATGTTCTGTCTCCTGCATTTGCCACGAAGTGTTGCTGTTGAGGCATGTCCAGGAATGTGCTAATTCCCCCTCCATGACACACTGGTCAACCTGAGGAGCACCTTCAGCAACAGACTGGTTCCACCGAGATGCAGCACAGAACGCCACAGGAGATCCTTTATTCCCTGTGGCTGTAAGACTGTACAACCCCTCCCCCTTCTGTCGTGGGGTAGACTGACTGCCCTCCCTCCCATCCTTTCCACTCGCCGCTTTAATCTCATGTATCTTGTGTTGGCAGGTCAATTCCCTTCCTGGGATCAATAAAGTGGTATCGTATCGTATCTGAAGACTGAAGAGAGACACAAAATGTTGGAGTATGTCTGAGATGTCCCTCACTTTTTAGGGAACGGGGTTTCCCCTCTTCCATCATAGATGAGGCCCTTGGGTCCTCCCGGTAACCCGCAGCTCCGCCCTTGCTCCCCCTCCCCCTAGTCGCAACAGAGACAGAGTCCCCCTAGTCCTTACCTTCCACCCCATCAGCCGTCGCATACAACACATAATCCTCCAACTAGTCACATCTCTCCATCTCCACCCCTTTCCACCTTCCGCAGAGACCATTCCCTCCGCAATTCCCTGGTTAACTCATCGCTTCCCACCCACACGACCCCCTCCCAAGGTACCTTCCCCTGCAACCGCAGAAGATGCAACACCTGCCCCTATACCTCCTCCCTCGACTCTGTCCAGGGACCCCGACAGTCCTTTCAGGTGAGGCAGAGGTTCACTTGCACCTCGTCCAACCTCATCTACTGTATCTGTTGTTCAAGGTGTGGACTCCTGTACATCGGTGAGACCAAGCGCAGGCTTGGCGATCATTTCGCAGGACACCTTCACTCAGCCCACCTGGACCCAGGCGATCTCTCGGTTGCTAAACGTTTTAATTCCCCTTCCCATTCCCACACTGGCCTTTCTGTCCTGGGCCTCCTCCATTGTCAGAGTGAGACCCAACGCAAATTGGAGAAACAGCACCTTATATTTCTTTTGGGCAGCTTACAACCTAGCGGTATGAATAATGGTTTCTCTAACTTCAAGCAACCCTTGCCTTTTGCTCTCTCTCCATCCTCCCCCACCCAAGCCGTACCAGCTTCAAATTCGTCTCGTTGAGTCTCATTGTCTGTAACTCGTTTTCACCTAGCCCACAGCTAACAATGGCCTGTTTCCTTTATCGTCGCCACGTTTCTGCCTATCTTTCATTCATTTGTTCTGTATCTCTCCACATCACCATCTATATCTCTCGTTGCCCTTTCCTTGAAGAAGGGTCTCGACCCGAAACATCACCTATTCTTTATCTCTAGAAATGCTGTCTGACCCACTGAGTTACTCCAGCTTTTTGTGTCTAACTTGCATGTTAATATTCTTCATATTGATCACACTATCCTCCATGTCCGACATTCCCAGCCTCCGAACACAAATGCCCTCCTTTATTATTGAGCAGTTTGTTTTTAATTAAGGTATAAAAAGCTTCCTTTTTATGCATTGGAGGAGTTGAGTATAGGAGCAAAGAGGTCCTTCTGCAGTTGTACTGGGCCCTAGTGAGACCACACCTGGAGTATTGTGTGCAATTTTGGTCTCCAAATTCGATGAAGGACATTCTTGCTATTGAGGGAGTGCAGCGTGGGTTCACAAGGTTAATTCCCAGGATGGCGGGACTGTCATATGCTGAGAAAATGGAGCGGCTGGGCTTGTACACTCTGGAATTTAGAAGGATGAGAGGGAATCTTATTGAAACATATAAGATTATTAAGGGATTGGACACGCTAGAGGCAGGAAACATGTCCCCAATGTTTGGGGGAGTCCAGAACCAGGGGCCACAGTTTAAGAATAAGGGGTAGGCCATTTAGAACGGAGATGAAAAAAAACCTTTTCACCCAGAGAGTTGTGAGTCTGTGGAATTCTCTGCCTCAGAGGGCGGTGGAGGCCAGTTCTCTGGATGCTTTCAAGAGAGAGTTAGATACTCTTAAAGATAGCGGAGTCAGGGGATATGGAGAGAAGGCAGGAATGGGACACTGAATGTGGATGATCACCCATGATCACATTGGATGGCGGTGCTGGCTCGAAGGGCCGAATGGCCTCCTCCTGCACCTATTGTCTATTGGTCATTGGTTTTGTTTATTGTGGTTGAACGCGTCACTGGGAAGTTGTGTATAAAGCCAGGGGGCACCATGAACAATGCGCTGCCATCTTGGTGATTTCCCAAAAAGGACACAAAGAGCTGGAGTAACTCAGCGGGTCAGCCAGCATCTCTGGAGAAGATAGTTGGGTAACGTTTCAGGTCGAGACCCTTCTTCATCTACCCTTTCCCGGCTTCCTACCATCCCTCAGCATTTCCCAGCCTCAACTCTATTGGAAGATTGGTTGCATGTCTTTAAGAGAAATAGCTAGACATTTATTAGCTTGATAGGTTAGCTGTTAAATATCAAAGAGGTTTTTTTTAATCAATGGCTTCAAATGGAGGCAGAGGTTCACTTGCACCTCCTCCAACCTCATCTACTGTATCTGCTATTCCAGGTGTGGACACCTATATATTGGCGAGACCAAGCGCAGGCTCGACGATCGTTTCACTCAACGCCTCCGCTCAGTCCGCCTAGGGTCTGCTCGATCTCCCGGTTTGCTGAACACTTTAACTCCCCCTCCCATTCCCACACTGTCCTTTCTGCCATGTGCCTCCACCATTGTCAGCGTGAGACTCACACTTAAACGTTAGGCAGCTTAAAACCCAGCGGTATGAATATTGACTTCACTAACTTCAAGTAACCCTTGTTTTCCCTCTCTCTCTCCATCCCCCCCCCCCCCACCCTATTTCTCCGATCAGTCTGATTGTCATCCCGATCGAATGTTACCTTTGTCTGCTTCGTTGTCACCTTCCCCCAGCTAACAATGATCTTTTCCACATTTTCCTTGAGCTTTGTCCCCTTTGATGTCTCGTTTTCACACCTCACCCTTCCATATCTCTGTGTCTCCCTCTCTGCTGACTCTCAGTCTGAAGAAGGGTCTCGACCCGAAACATCACCCATTCCTTTTCTCCAGAGATGCTGCATGTCCTGCTGAGTTACTCCAGCTTTTTGCGTCTATCTTCAGTGTAAACCAGCATCTGCAGTTCCTTCCAACATAGATACCCATGTTAATGGATTAACAAACTGGATCTGCTGGATTCCTCGTGGTCAATTAATTTACTTCATTTTATGTTCCAGCGTTCTTCTCAGCAACGACCTTGTCAAACTCTCCTACAATCCTGATGACTGAACGATTTAAAATGTTGAATAGTTTAAAAGATGTACAAACAGCACCTCTTTATGGAGGCAGGACGGCTGGTGGTATCTCCAATCACCAAAATAAACTTGTAGTGTGTAGGAATGAACTGCAGATGCTCCTATGATCATAAGGTCATAAATTATAGGAGCAGAATTAGGCCATTCGGCCCATCAAGTCCACTCTGCCGTTCAATCTGATCTATCTCTCCCTCCTAACCCCATTCTCCTGCCTTCTCCCCATAACCCTTGACAACCGTACTAATCAAGAATCTATCTCTGCCTTAAAAATATCAATTGATGGCCTCCACAGCCTTCTGCGGCAAAAAATTCCACAGATTCGCTACCCTCTGACGAAAGAAATTCCTCCTCATCTCCTTCTTAAAGGAACGTACTGTTCCGCTATGTATGTTGATACCCCTCCCCCCCCCCCCCCCCACCCGCCCTCCGTCGCAGATTCCCCCCCCGCTGAAATTCATCCGTGCAAGGATTGCAAAGTTGTGGTTTACCTGACTGGAAGACTAGCTGCAGGTTGTCATCCATGGTGTACAGTCGGGTAGAATTTCAACGATGTACAACGAGTCAATTTTTTTTTTTTTACACAATCTCGAGTTCTTTAATCTTTAACCACATCTGCAAGGCAAAAGAAAGAATGCAAGTAATTAGCTGTCAACCTGAGAGATATGGTATCGGGATCCAGATTCACAGATATCAAGGACAATGGACAATAGACAATAGGCCTTCGAGCCAGCACCGCCATTCAATGTGATCATGGCTGATCATCCACTAGTAATTTGAGTAAGAAGGCACTCCTTCACATGTAAACAAATAATGAATATCAGCAAGATGTTGCAATGTAAGACTATCTGAAGAGCAATGTACAGGGTTCGTTGCGATAGGTAGATGAGGTTGAAGATTTTTTTAGATATTTTCAACTGTTCGTATCATAGATATGTCGATGTCTTCATTTCAGTTTGGTCTTATATGAGTTTCCAACCTCTCCCAATCTTCACTGACACTGATGTTTAGTTTAGTTTAGTTTAGAGGTACAGCGCGGAAACAGGCCCTTCAGCCCACTGAGTCCGCACCGACCAACGATCCCCACACACTAACACTGTCCGACACACACTAGGGACAATTTACGCCAAGCCAATAAACCTACAAACCTGTACATCTTTGGAGCGCGGGAGGAAGCCGGAGATCTCGGAGAACACCCACCCGGTCACGGAGAGAACGTGCAAACTCCGCAAAGACAGCACCCGCGGTCAGGATCGAACCCGGGTCTCTGGCGTCTGCAAGCGCTGCAAGGCAGCAACTCTACCCCTGCGCCATCGGGCCGCCCACAATTAGGTCGCAAAATGTCCTGCTCTCTCTCTCTCTCCCATCCTCAGCAATGCTTAGCGGAGGAATTTGCTACTTCTCTCAAGTAATGAAGGAGCGATGGTAGAATGCATTTTTGACGTGGCAGCTATATGATGCTCTTGATTTAGATCTCCATCCGTCTTTGCAGTGTGGGAGGAAACCAGAGATCTCGGAGAAAACCCACACGGTCACGGGGAGAACGTACAAACTCCGTACAGACGGCGCCCATAGTTGGGATTGAACCTGGGTCTCCGGCGCTGCAGGCGCTGTTATGCAGCAACTCTACCGCTGCGCCACCGTGCCAACCTTGTCCAGGTGGGTGGTAATCAAAGGGAAAAGTTTCACTGGCTAAGACTCCTTTCAAACTCAAAGCCAAAAGGTTTTGGTAGTTGGAGGCCATCACAGACCAGATACAGCTTTCAGAAGATGGACACAAAATGCTGGAGCAACTCAGCGGGACAGGTAGCAACTCTGGATAGAAGGAATGAGTGACGTTTCGGGTCGAGACCCTTCTTCAGACTGGAACGTCGACCCGAAACGTCGAGAGTGAGATCGAGTTCATTGTAATCTGGACCCTGCCCCCATGATTTATTCTGTTTTGGTTTTAAGGTGTAAATTCACAAGACCCTTGGCCTGGTCACGGTCATACAGCACGGAAACAAGCCCTTTGGCCCAACCGGCCCACGCCGTCTAAAATGCCCCATCTACACATATCCCATCTGCTGCATTAGTCCCATATCCCTCTAAATCTTTCCTATCCATGTATCTGTCCAAATGCCCAAATGTTTAAGGGCAAGAAAAGATCCTTGGCCATCTCGGCCTTAAAACCTTCCTGTACTGTTCAACACAAGTGGACTCATGTGCAACATGACGATGTCCCAATATTTTAATGAAGAATCCGTTTTAGGATTAGACAGCCTTAATATCATTAAAAATGTGAGTATTTAGGGTGGTACGGTGGCGCAGCGGTGGAGTTGCTACCTTACAGCGTTAGAGACCAGGTTTCGATCCTGACATCAGGTGCTTGTCTGTACAGACTTTGTTCCTTCTCCCCGTGGCCTGCGTGGATTTTCTCCGGGAGCTCCGGTTTCCTCCCACACTCTAAAGAAATCCAGGTTTGTAGGTTAATTGGCCTGGCAAAATTGCAAATTGGCGTGGTGTAAGTGTGAATTGTCCCCAGTGTGCGTAGGATAGTGTTAATGTGCGGGGATCGCTGGTCGGTGCAGACTCGGTGGGCCAAAGGACCTATTTCCACGCTGTATCTTTAGTTTTTAGTTTTCGAGATACAGCGCGGATTTGGCCCACGGAGTCCGCACCGACCCGCACATTAACACTATTCTGCACACAATGGGGACAATTCACACTCATACCAAATACACACACTCCAAGCCAATTAACCTACAAACCCTGTACGTCTTTGGAACGTGGGAGGAAACCGAAGATCCCGGAGAAAACACCACTCGGTCACGGGGAGAACGTACAAACTCCGTACAGACAGCACCCGTAGACGGGATTGAACCCGGGTCTCCGGCGCTGCAAGCTATGCACGGCAGCAACTCTACCATTGCGCCACCGTGCCATCTCTAAACAAAACTAAACTAAAGCCAGGAGGAAAACCACATTTATCTGTCGCTTTACCTCCATCCAAGGACCCAAGCAGGCTTTCCAGGTGAGGCAGAGGTTCACCTGCACCTCCTCCAACCTCATCTATTGCATTTGCTGCTCTAGGTTTCAGCTGCTCTACATCGGTGAGACCAAGTGTAGGCTTGGAGATCGCTTCGCCCAACACCTCCGCACAGTCCGCTTGAACCAATCCGATCCCCCGGTGGCTCATCACTTCAACTCCCCCTCCCATTCCTAATCCGACCTTTCTATCCTGGGCCTCCTCCATGGCCAGAGTTAGTCCCACCGCAAATTGGAGGAGCAGCACCTCATATTTCGCTTGGGCAGTTTACACCCCAGCGGTATGAACATTGACTTCTCCAATTTCAGGTAGTCCTTGCTTTCGCCCTCCTTACCCTCCCCTTCCCAGCTCTCCCACAGCCCACTGTCTCCGCCACCTCCTTTCTTCTCCCCCTCCCCCCCCCACCCCCACCCCCACATCAGTCCGAAGAAGGGTCTCGACCCGAAACGTCACCTATTCCTTCGCTCCATAGATGCTGCCTCACCCGCAGAGTTTCTCCAGCGTTTTTGTCTACCTTTTACTAAACAAAGAGGACATTTCCGAGATATGGAACTTATACAGGTGATTGTCCAATTTTTGAAACTTTTGTCGTGTGAGGCTGATGTGTAACATGCCGCTATTTGGTGCTTCCTGTGCTCATCAGTCAAACATTCCCTGCCCCTCTGCACAAGGGCATCGACGGTTTAAGGTGCCTGCAGACACACTTCACATCTTATACCCTTCTAAGCTCTCACTCTTTCCTTAATGCTTGCAATTCTGTGTGCCCAGCGATCCCCGCACGCTAAACGGCCTGTCCCACTTGGGCGACATTTGCTAGTCACGCAGGTGGTGCACGAAGATGGTACATCCCGACGTCTTAGGGGGCCGCGCGCGACCGCTCAAATAGCTCCCAAGTGGGACAGGCCCTTAACACTATCCTACACACACCAGGGGCAATTTACAGTTTACCAAGCCAATTAACCCAACAAACCTGTACGTCTTTGGAGTGTGGAAGGAAACCGGAGGTCCCGGAGAAAACCCACGCAGGTCACGGGGAGAACGTACAGACGCCGTACAGACGAGTTAGTCAGGGTCGAACCCGGGTCTCTGGCGCTGCGAGGCAGCAACTCTACCGCTGCGCCACCGAGCCGCCCAAAAGGTTATAAGGACAGACCCAGTAAGCTTGGACTTTGAGCAAAAATCAAAGTGCTGCCGAAACTCAGCAGGTCGGGCAGCATCTGTGGAGGGAACGAACAGATGACGTTTCGGGTCGAGGCCCTTCCTCAGACCAGTCAGGAGAGAGGGTGTCGACCCGAAACGTCACCTATTCCTTTTTCTCCTGAGGCCCTGTCTGACCCGCTGAGTTACTCCAGCTTTTTGTGTCTATCTTCAATGTTCATAGTTGTAGAGCTGAATGAGTTGCTCTTCTTCCAGACTGTGCGTGGCCTCACTCTGGCAGTGCAGGGGGCCAGGGACAGAATGGTTGGCATGGGAACACTGCATTTTTCCTGATGCATTTGTCGCCTTCTCACCTTTAGGCATTTAGTCTCTCATTCCACCCATCTCCCCATCCCCCTTGCATGATGTATATAATATAGTAACTGGCTTTTCTTTTTTTTCTCTCTCTCTATTCTTTTTCTTTTCTAGGGTTTATCTCTTAATCCCCTTTCTCTAACTCTTTGACCAAGGGTTTTTTTTTTCTCCCCTTTCGCACGCTCTCACTTTCACAACTCTTTTCACTTCACTCTCTCTTTCTATTATTTTTCTTTAAAAGCCATAACATTATGGGATACAATGATTGTAACAATATATATGTGATGTACACTGATGTATTTACCTCTATTAAATTTTTTTTTTTAATTTTAAATTAAAAAAAAATTTAAAAAAAGAAATAATTAGATTTCCGTACAATCATAGAAAAAAAAATTGTAATCCATAGACGCTGCCTCATCCACCGAGTTCTTCCAGCACTGATATTTGTTCAGGATTCCCGCATTTCTCGTGCCTCTTTAGGCTGGGACATTTTTTTATCGAGATTAAGAGGGGAGGTTACGTAAGTATACACATAAGGGGCGCAGTTATGATAAATTGTCACAGTCATTTTCGCAGGATGTGGGGAGTCCAAAATTCGAGGGCATAGTTTTAAGGTGAGAGAGAAAGGATTTCAAAAGGACCTGAGGGGCAACTTTTACACCTGCGGATGGGGCCCTTGTGGTGGGATTTGTGGAGTAAGCTGTCATGGCAAGTTGCTGAAGATGCGTACAATATATTTCAAAGACATTTAGACAGGAACGTGGATAGAAAAAGTATGGACCAAATGCAGTCGGCATGGAGGAGTTAGGCCGAAGGGCCTGTTTACATGCTGTTTAACTCTTTCCGACTCTCCTGGAAGGGGCAAAAATAGAGTTCCCCAATCCTCACCTTCCTCCACATTCAATAGATCATCCTTCGCAATTTCGACCACTTTTTAATGAGAATCCACCAAAGGATATATCTTGTGTAGGAAGGAACTGCAGATGCTGGTTTAAACGTAAGGTAGACACAAAATGCTGGAGCAACTCAGCGGGACAGGCAGCGACTCTGGACAGAAGGAACGGGTGATGTTTCGGGTCGAGACCCTTGTTCAGACACAAATTCAGACTCAGACTTCAGTCTGAAGAAGGGTGTCGACCTGAAACGTCACCCATTTCTTCTCTCCAGAGATGCTGCCTGTCCCGCTGAGTTACTCCAGCATTGGACGTATCTTCCCGTTCCCTTCAATAATTACTTTTGGGACCAACCATTTATGAATTCACCTAGTGGTCATACCCAAGAATGTCAATTGGAGTGAAATCTTAGGGACTGTAACATCCAGTCCTAATAATCAATCTGAACATCTGGATCAAACCAGTGACCGCTGCGAAAGGGCAGCTGACAACCAGGGAAAGACCTAGTGACGGCCTGGAGAGACTGCTGACCGGAGGGAATAGACCCCACCGGGGCTGGCATGGGCTAGCTCCTCATGCCAGCAGGACCCATGGCTAATCAGCGTTTTGGATCCACCCACATATTGCTACAAAAAAGACAAACCGAAGAATGCCCCTTGAGTCTGCGAGAGCGGGGGCGGTAGATGACTCATCGACAGGCCACACGGCAACAGACCTAGGAACGGAATCGACTATGAGTATTACCAGCACAGCAATTGACAGAGCAACCGCACTGGCAGGACATAAGTTGTATCTGTGGCTGGGAAAAGATAACATCGGAGAAGGGTCTCAAGATCCACCAGGGCAGGAAAAAGTGCCTGAGAGAGCTTGGTGTGGGGCCTCGCATTGACCACTACTTTCTAAGAGGTAGGCCAAATCAGTCGAGTGAAGCCCAGCGGCAGGATAACCCCCACAGTCCACAGGGTATCAGCACCCCAGGCGAAGCTCAGCCAGGTACAGTACCACCAACGGACACGGGTCCAGAGCCCAACCAGCCACAGTCAGCGAAAAATGGAAGGGAAAAAGCCTCAAATCTTGTGGCCTAAATCCTGCCAGAGGAAAGAGTGGGAGACCGTTAACACTGACCTCGTCCGTCTTCTGGAAGGATTGAAGGGATGTGCGGAAAGAAAACTGGAGAAGATGGGAGACACCATGTACAACTATGGGGCGGAGAGAATTGGGGTGAAGGTCGTGAAACAAAGGACACAGAAGGAACCAGCACTCCAGTACAAGTCCAGGAGGCAGCAGGAGATCAAAAGACTGGTGAAAGGATGGAGGCAGCTGAGAAAACAGTGGAGGAAGGCCACAGAGGCAGAAAGGAAAGGACTCGAGGCACTGCAGGCAGAAATAAAGCAGGGCCTGGCAATCCTGCAAAGAGCAGAATGCCTGAGAAAGCAACACAAGAAGAAAGAACGGGCGAGGGCAAGTTTCTACAGAGATCCGTATCAGTTTGTCAAAGGCATCTTTGTCAAGGAGAAGAGCGGGATCCTGAGAGTACCTGTAAGGGAACTGGAGGAGCACCTGAGGAAGACGTACTCTGACAACCTGAGGCATGAGCCAGTCACCATTCCAGGTGACATGCCACCTATCCACCCACCTGAGCACCAGATGGACATAAGGCCTCCTACATGGAAGGAGATGGAGAACACAGTCAAACGGGCAAGAACAGCATCAGCCCCAGGGCCCAATGGCATTCCATACAGGCTCTATAAGAACACCCCTGGTGCCCTGAAATACCTTTGGAAGTTAATGAAAGTGGCATGGGGGAAAGGAATCATACCTAAGGCATGGCGAAGGGCAGGAGGGATCTTAATTCCCAAAGAAAAGAACTCTTCAACCATTAGCCAATTCCGCCAGATCAGCCTTCTGAACGTGGAAGGAAAGATCTTCTTTCTGTATGTTGCTGCCTTACAGCGGTCACAGCGCCAGAGACCCGGGTTCCATCCCGACTACGGGTGCTTGTCTGTACGGAGTTTGTACCTTCTCCCCGTGACCTGC
Organism: Okamejei kenojei; assembly: GCA_035221665.1. Taxonomy (NCBI): domain Eukaryota; kingdom Metazoa; phylum Chordata; class Chondrichthyes; order Rajiformes; family Rajidae; genus Okamejei; species Okamejei kenojei. Next base: position 7,147,907 of record CM069132.1, on the reverse strand, counting down.
GTGGGTTTTCTCCGAGATATCCAGTTTCCTCCCACACTCCAAAGATGTACAGATTTGTAGGTTAATTGGCCTGGTATAAATGTGAAAATATAGCTCGTGTAGGATAGTGTTAGCGTGGGGGGATCGCTGAGTTGGTGCAGCCTCGGTGGGCCGAAGGGCCTGGTTCTGCACTGTATCTCATAAGGTCACAAGGAATAGTAGTATTGGGCCATTCGGCCCATCAAGTCTACTCTGCCATTCATTCATGGCCGATCTATCTCTCCCTCCTAACCCCATTCTCCTGCCTTCTCCCCGTAACCTCTGACACCCGTACTAATCAAGAATCTATCTATCTCTGCCTGAAAAATATCCACTGACTTGTGCTGATATCCACCGATCTCCAAACTAAACTAATCCACACCAAAACTGGGGAGCCCACGGACAGGCTGTGAAAGAATACAGCAGGGCTTAGATATTGGCTGCAAAGTGGCAGATGGAGTTTAATCAGAGCAAGTGTGAGTGAGATGTTGCGCTTTGGGAGGGCAAATATAAGAGGAAAGCATACAGTTAATGGCAAGATCTTTAACAGCACTGATGTACAGAGGGATTTTTTGGGGATCCAAGTCCAGAACTCCCTGAAAATTAGTAACGCGAGGAGGTGGAGTGAGAAAGACGGTGAACGATATGCCTGCATTTAGTGGTTGATACATTGTGTACAGAGGGCCTGTCCCACTTGGCCGTCATTTGCAGTTGGCACGCAAAGACCTTGTACATTACAAAATCCTGGGACGCCATGCACGACCGCGCGTCACTGCCTATGTCACCACGCACCACGCGCGCGTAATGTGTACCATGCACGCATCACGTGCGTGTCACGACGTGACGCGTAAATGATGTCGCGTAAATCACGCGCAATTGACGGCCAAGTGGGACAAGGCCCTTAAGAGTCAGGAAGTCCTGTCACAGCTTCATACAACTTTGTTGAGTCTGCGTTTGGAGCACTGTGTACAGTTTTGCTCAGCCCCAGGACAAGAAGGATGAGATGTCTTTGGATAGGGGACAGAATAGTTTTACCAGAATGCTAGTTGGGTTAGAGATTATTAGCCATAAGGAGTGGTTAGACAACTTTGGACAGACACACTATGCTGGAGTAACTCAGCGGGGCAGGCGGTTATCTCTGGAGGGAAGGAATGGGTGACGTTTCGGGTCAGGGGGGAGAGAGTCTAGAGATAAGGAGGGGTACGGTGTGAAAATGACAGACCAAAGCAGACAATGCTAAGGAAATGTAATGACCAAAATATAAAATAAGCAAAAACTATTTTGGATTGTTTTCTCTGGAGTGTCGGAGGTTGAAGGGAGTCCTGATAGAATCATATAAAATTATGAGAGACACAGAAAATATTGACAGAACATTTTTCCTAGCCTGGAAATATTAAGGACTAGTCCTGAGGTCAGAGGGGAATGTTTAAAAGAGGTGCGTTGGAAAGGAACAGAATGGAATTTAATTGAATACTTTAGCAAGCCACAGTGAGATTCTTTGCTTGCATACCCAAGGTATGCAAATAGTCGCCACATAAAGGGCGCTGACGATGTTACAAAGTACCCATGCCAGCTCCTCCATTGTTCTTTCCCCCTTCCAAGTTGGGCAAGTCTTTTGCGTAGAGAGTGGTGTGGAATGGATATGTGTTAAAGAAGGAACTGCAGATGCTGGAGAATCGAGGGTACACAAAAAGCTGGAGAAACTCAGCGGGTGCAGCAGCATCTAAGGAGCGAAGGAGATAGGCGACGTTTCGGGTCGAGACCCTTCTTCAGGACTGGTCAGGGATCAGGGAAACGGGAGATATAGACGGTGATGTGGAGAGATAAAGAACAATGAATGAAAGATATGCAAAAAAGTATCGATGATAAAGGGATCAAGCCATTGTAAGCTGTTTGTGGTGTGAAAATGAGAAGCTAGTGCGACTAGGGTGGGGGAGGGAGATAGAGATAGAGGGAATGCCAGGGCCCGAGGGCTGAGGGAGAGGTGGGAAGGGGAGGAGACTGCAAGGGTTAACAGAATTGAGACAATTCAATGTTCAAGCCCAGAGGATGCAGGACTCCCCAAGCGGAATATGAGGTGCTGTTCCTCCAACTTGCGGTGTTGCTCACTCTGGCCGTGGAGGAGGCCCAGGACCGAGTAGATGGATATGCCTGGAATGCGCTGCCAGGGGTGGATATGGAAGCAGAATGGGGCATTGAGGAGCCTTTTTACATCAGCACATGTTCAGAAGAGACATGTTCTACCTATTACGTTTTTGTTATCACTTTCCTTCCTGCCGTCCAGCGATCCAAATAGTCCTTGCAAATGAAGCAGTGACTCCTCGACCCACTGGTCAACCTGAGGAGCACCTTCGGCAACAGACTGGTTCCACCAGGATGCAGCACAGAACGCCACAGGAGATCCTTCTTCCCCGTGGCTATCAAACCGTACAACTCCACCCCCTTCTGTCGTGGGGTAGACTGAGACTGAGACTGACTCCCACCCCCATTCCCCCCCCCCCCCACCTCAACCTTTGTCAATGCATGTCCCGGGTTATTGGATTGGACATAAAGTTCAACGACTTTAGGCGGCTTGCTTTCTCTGTCTGGAAGTCACCCACGTTTGATGTTGCTTTAGTGTTTCCCTCGCCACGCGTACAGGCTGTTGGTCATGTCCACACCTGTTCCTGGTTCTTCGTTTTTATGTCCTTATGCGCAAATTGCCCTCGTTTTATAGCATGTAAGGCAGAGGTAGTCAAGTCAAGTCAAGAGAGTTTATTGTCACGTGTCCCAGAGAGGACAATGACATTCTTGCTTTGCTTCAGCACCACAGAACATAGTAGGCATGACTACAGAACAGATCAGTGTGTCCATATACCATTATAAAAATATGCACACGCATCAATAAATCAACTGATAAAGTGCAAATAAACAGATAATGGTCTATTAATGGTCAGAGTTTTGTCCGAGCCAAGTTTAATAGCCTGATGGCTGTGGGGGAGTAGCTATTCCTGAACCTGGTCGTTGCAGTCTTCAGGCTCCTGTACCTTCTACCTGAAGGTAGCGGGGAGATGAGTGTGTGGCCAGGATGGTGTGGGTCCTTGATGATACTGCCAGCCTTTTGAGGCAGCGACTGTGGTAGACAGATTCTTGATTAGTACGGGTGTCAGGGGTTATGGGGAGAAGGCAGGAGAATGGGGTTAGGAGGAAGAGATGATTGCCATGATTGAAGGGTCATAGAATTGATGGGCCGAATGGCCTAATTCTGCTCCTATCACTTATGAACTTATCGCTCTTTCATTCTCTCTGTAAATGCTCCCATTGACCCATAGATCTCATAACCTCTCTGACCTATCCCCATGGTTACCTTGGGCTCACCTGATTTCCCTTGTCCTATCCATCCCAAACCAACCCTCTCGGTTTTCTCTCATCCCCAACTCAGACGGGCTGAAGACCCAATGTATTCTAGAGAGAGTTAGATTTAGCTCTTCGGGCTAACGGAATCGAGGGATGTGGGGAGAAAGCAGGAACGGGGTACTGATGTTGGATGATCAGCCACGATCATATTGAAGGGCCGAATGGCCTACTCCAGCACCTACTTTCTATGTTTCTAATACATTTTTCCACAGGTGCTGCCTGACCTGTTGGGTGTTTGCTGCACATTCCAAAATTCCAAACCTCGGCAATAAAACTGTAGGTTTGACATTCTTGCTATTGAGGGAGTGCAGCTTAGGTTTACAAGGTTAATTCCCGGGATGGCGGGACTGTCACATGCTGAGAGAATGGAGCAGCTGGGCTTGTACACTCTGGAGTTTAGAAGGATGAGAGGAGATCTCATTGAAACATATAAGATTGTTAAGGGCTTGGACACACTAGAGGCAGGAAACATGTTCCCGGTGTTGGGGGAGTCCAGAACCAGGGGCCACAGTTTAAGAATAAGGAGTAAGCCATTTAGAACGGAGACGAGGAAACACTTTTTCTCGTGGAGAGTGGTGAGTCTGTGGAATTCTCTGCCTCAGAGGGCGGTGGAGGCCGGTTCTCTGGATGCTTTCAAGAGAGAGCTAGATAGGGCTCTTAAAGATAGCGGGAGTCATGGGATATGGGGAGAAGGCAGGAACGGGGTACTGATTGGGGATGATCAGCCATGATCACATTGAGTGGCGGTGCTGGCTCAAAGGGCCAAATGGCCTACTCCTGCACTTATTGTCTATTGTCTATTGCCTTTGGCTGACTTTCCTAACCTCTCCATTACTACTTGGTGTTCTTTTCCTCCTACGTGGAGTGCAGCCGAATGTTTTTGACATTAAGTCGACTACCCGGCTCACGGGTGACAGAGCGACACTATTCTCTCTCTGCATCGGACAGGATGATTTTTTTCCAGTTTTCTGCTGTGATGATCTGGGCTGCGCATGCCATTGTTGCACTGTTACAGATGTGATGATCTGGGCTGCGCATGCCATTGTTGCACTGTTACAGCTGTGATGATCTGGGCTGCGCATGCCATTGTTGCACTGTTACAGCTGTGATGATCTGGGCTGCGCATGCCATTGTTGCACTGTTGCCGATATTGCGTGTATTTTACCAGCACTCACAGTGAAGGAACTTGGCATGCGCGCAGTGCGATCACATTCTCCACTTAGCTCCGTTTCAGTACATCTGCGCACATTGGCCCAAACGCTAACTCTGCCAATTGTTTGGGTTGAACAGTGGGCTCTTTCAACACTTTAAAAGTTCAGTTTTCTTCAACGTTTGATTCTTTTGGGGGAATGAAGACAGGAAACCAGTTACCGGTTTTTTGAGCACATACTTGAAGCTCTTCCAAAGTTAAGAGAGAGCTCTTGACAACATTGGCGTTTAAGGTGGCCATCAAAGTTAGTGGCATTATTTGGCCAAATTGATTTGACAATAGACAATAGACAATAGGTGCTGGAGTAGGCCATTCGGCCCTTCGAGCCAGCACCACCATTCAATGTGATCATGGCTGATCATCCCCAATCAGTACCCCATTTCTGCCTTCTCCCTATATCCCTGACTCCGCTATCTTTAAGAGCCCTATCTAGCTCCCTCTTGAAAGTATCCGGAGAATGCCAGAGTATACAAGCCCAGCCACTCCATTCTATCAACATATGACAGTCCTATCATCCCGGGAATTAACCTTGTCAACCTATGCTGCACTCCCTCATTAGCAAGAATATCCTTCCTCAAATTTGGTGACCAAAATTGCACACAATAGACAATAGACAATAGGTGCAGGGGTTAGCCATTCGGCCCTTCGAGCCAGCACCACCATTCAATGTGATCATGGCTGATCATCCCCAATCAGTACCCCATTTCTGCCTTCTCCCAATATCCCCTGACTCCGCTATCTTTAAGAGCCCTATCCAGCTCTCTCTTGAAAGTATCCAGAGAACCGGCCTCCACCGCCCTCTGAGGCAGAGAATTCCACAGACGCACCACTCTCTGTGTGAAAAAGTGTTTCCTCGTCTCCGTTCTAAATGGCTTGCCCCTTATTCTTAAACTGTGGCCCCTGGTTCTGAATAAGCAAGGAGAAATATAAACACAAAAAGCTGGAGTAACTTGGGGGGACCGGCAGCGTCTCTGGAGAGAAGGAATGGGTGACGTTTCGGGTCGAGATCCCTTCTTCAGACTTCAGTCTCGACCCGAATTGTCACCCATTCCTTCTCTCCAGAGACGCTGCCTGTCCCGCTGAGTTGCTCCAGCTTTCTGTCTATCTTGGGAGTAAACCGGCATCCGCAGTTCCTTCCTACACAAGATGAAATGTAACACAGATTAAAATTGCTCGCCACTTAGAAGTAGTCAGTGGAGTCATTCACACATGCACCATATCAGAGCTTCGAAACTCACCCGACACGATGACATTCCCAGTCGCAGGAACTCTTGTCGGAATGTCCCGACACTTCACGTCTCCCTCCAACCCATGCATCCCTCAACGCTTCCCACCCAGAATGCGAGCGTTGCTGGCCAAAAGGAATTGAAATGACAATCTAAGTAACTCCATGGCTTAATGTGACGGTATAAATACGTTGCAAATGATGCGTTGCGAACTCGCATCTATACCCACGCATTTAAAATCGGCGTTGAGCGTTTAACATCGCGTTTCATGTTGTGTTATAATGTTGTCCCCATGCAGAGGACTGGCAGCAGTTTCAGTTTAGTTTATTGTCACGTGTACCTGAGGTACAGTGAAAAGGTTTTGTTGCGTGCTAGGGTACACAAAATGCTGGAGAAACTCAGCGGGTGCAGCAGCATCTATGGAGCGAACGTTTCGGGCCGAAACGTGCTAACCAGCCAGCAGAAAGACAATACATGATTACAATCGGGCTATTCACAGTGTACAGATACATGATAAGGGAATAACGTTTAGTGCAAGGTAAAGCCAGCAAAGTCCGATCAAGGATAGACCGAGGGTCACCAGTGAGGTAGATAGTAGTTCAGCACTGCTCTCTGGTTGTGGTAGGAATGATTCAGTTGCTTGATGACAGCTGGGAAGAAACTGTCCCTGAATCTATGCGACAGAGGTTCACCTGCGCCTCCTCCAACCTCATCTATTGCACCCGATGCTCTAGATGTCAGCTGCTCTACATCGGTGAGACCAAGCGTAGGCTTGGCGATCGCTTCGCCCAACACCTCCGCTCGGTCCGCAATAACCAACCTGATCTCCCGGTGGCTCAGCACTTCAACTCCCCCTCCCATTCCAGATCAGACCTTTCTGTCCTGGGCCTCCTCCATGGCCAGAGTGAGGCCCACCGTAAATTGGGGGAGTAGCACCTCATATTTCGCTTGGGCAATTTACACTCCAATTTTAGGTCGCCCCTCCTTCCCAGCTCTCCCTCAGCCCACTGTCTCCGCCTATTCCTTTCTTCTTCCCGCCCCCCCCACCCCTACATCAGTCTGAAGAAGGGTCTCGACTCGAAACGTTGCCTATTTCCTGCGCTCCATAGATGCTGCCTCGCCCGCTGAGTTTCTCCAGCATTTTTGTCCACCTTCGATTTTCCAGCATCTGCAGTTCCTTCTGGAGGTGTGGCGTTTTTACACATCTACACATTTTGCCCGATGGGAGAGGGGAGAAGAGGGAGTGGCCATGGTGAGACTCGTCCTTGATTAGGCTTCTGGCCTTGCCGAGGCAGCGTGAGGTAGTTACACGCCCGATCATAGAATCACAACAAATATTTGACACAGAGAAAAGCCATTCAGCACCGTCATTATTCAACCCTCATCTCAGCACCAGCTCGAAACCTTATTGTTCACAGCTCCTCAAGCACACAGTCACGGAGTTTTCAAACCTGATGAGAGTTTCTGCCCCAACCTTTCAGGCAGTGAGTTCCAAATCTCCACCATCACATGGGTGGAAACAAAATCTTAATCATTCCCTATCCTCCATTATTTTTTATCAATTATTAAAAGCTCTGCCTCTTGCCTGCTCCACCTTCTGGGGAAACGAGGTTCTACCCTCATTATTCCATGCACTTCATTAAAATTTCCTCTTAACTTGTGTAGGAAGGAACTGCGGATGCTGGTTCAAACTGAAGATGGACACAAAATGCTGGAGTAACTCGGCGCGACAGGCAGCATCACTGGAAGAGGTGACGTTTCGGGTCGAAACCTTCTTCTCGGAGAGATAGAGACGGTGATGTAGAGAGATGGAGAACAAACGAATGAAAGATAGGCAAAAAAAGTAACAATGATAAAGGAGACAGGCCATTGTTAGCTGTGGGGTGGGTGAAAACGGGTTACAGACAATGAGACTCAACAAGATGAGCGTCTGACGGCGCTGGGCCTGTACACGCTGGAGTTTAGAAGGATGAGGGGGGGGGTACCTCATTGAAACTTACCGAATAGTGAAAGGCCTGGTGAGAGTGGATGTGGAGAGGATGCTTCCACTAGTGGGAAGAGTCTAGGTCTAGAGGTCATAGCCTGAGAAATAATGGACTTTTCTTTAGTCAGCGGATGGAATTCTTTGGGGGCCACTTGATTAGTAAGGCAGGAGAATGAGGTTAGGAGGGAGAGATAGATAGAATAACGGAGTCGACTAGAAACCATAGAAATTAGGTTAGGGCCCTTGCCTGCACCGCATTCAATATGATCATCTGATCATCCACTCAGTAACCTGGCAGAGTAGATAGACTCACCACTTCTTGATGAAAGAAAGGATTCCCCCTTATCCTTAAGCTGTGACCCCTTGTCCTGGGAACAAGTCCAACCCCTTAAGAAGTAAGATCTCCTAAATTCCAGAGAGAGGGACAGGGGAGAGTAGATCAGACCAAAAGCAAGGTGTGGTCTAGTACAACTGAAGGAGTACTCAAATCCTTGACTAGATGGGCAGAATGGCCTAACTTTGCTCCTATCACTTAGCGGCACATTTAGATAGCAGTAACAGGATCTGTCTGAAGCAGCATGGATTTACGAAGGGGAAATCATGCTTGACTAATCTTCTGGAATATTTGAGGATGTAACTAGGAAAATGGACAAGGGAGAGACCGAAAACGTTGCCCAACAGGGTGATCGTCCCCTTCATATTTCTCTATTGCTAAGTAATAATAAGATTCATTAATTGTATGTCATAACAATCTCTCTTAAAGCATTCACCTCCCAAAGAGATGGAAGGAATCAATGTTCTTTTCATCTGAGTTGAGATGATTAAAATAAAATGCAATAAAAGCAGAAAATGTTGGAAACACTCAGCAGGTCATAAGGTCATAAGTGATCAGAGGAGAATTAGGCCATTCGGCCCATCAAGCCTACTCCGACGTTTTATAATGGCTGATCTATCTCTCCCCCCCAACCCCATTCTCCCGTCTTCTCCCCGTAACCCCTGACACCCATCGTGCAGGCCCTGCAGTATATGTGAGAAAGGAAACAGTTAATATTTAGGGTCTTGGGCCCTTTCATTCACCATCGCTGCCACTCTGATTTCACTGACTGTGGCTCCTCTACTGGGCGCCCATTTAGAATAAGAGGCGATCCAAGCGTTTCTGTCTGTGTTTGATGGTAATCTCGTATAGTCTTATCGCTGACTGGATGGCACGTGACTAAAAACAAAAGTGTTTTTAGCCTCATTAGCCAACCATCAGTAATATAATCTCTGACCTCTGCCATGACATCCTCCTTAATCAATAACGCAACACCCTGCTCCCCTTTACCCTGACCTCTATCTTCCCTGAAGCACCTGCACCCCGGGACATTGAGCTGCCAGTCATGCCCCTCTCTGAAGCAGGTTACTGTAATGGCTACAATGTTCCAGTCGCACGTACCTACCCATGCCCTGAGTTCACCTGCCTTACCCGTCAGGCCTCTTGCATTCAAACGCGTGCATTTCGAAGCAATAGACTTTCCTCCCTCCCAGCCTTTCTCCTCTCCATTCTGTCCACTGAACTTTCGTTCATCGCCATCCATAGCAGCTGCTAGCCCCTCACATGCCTCAGTCCTGTAGAGGACCCCCAACAACCCCCCCCCCCCCCCCCCACCTCCCCCCCTGCCAATCTAGTTTAAATCACCCATGTAGTGTTAGCAATCCTGCCTGCCAGGATATTGGTTCTCCTGCAGTTCAGGTGCAACCCATCCCTTTTGTACAGGTTTCTGCACATCCCGTTTGGGGCACCACGCTGGGCGCAGCGGCAGAGCTGCTGCCTCACAGCGCACACAGCGCCGGAGACCCGGGTTCGATCTGTACGGTGTTTGTACTTTCTCCCCGTGACCTGCGTGGGTTTTCTCCGGGTGCTCCGGTTTCCTCCCACACTCCAAAAGACGTGCAGGTTGAATGCATCCCCAATAAGGATTGTAACATAGTTGTATAGTAGTTTATTTAGGTTATTAAAGATGACTTAAAACTCATCTTTACTCTCAAGCCTTTCTTGACGTCCTCTGAGTGAGGGCTATATGTTTGTATTTATGTATGTACTTAATCTATGAACCATAGATTATAACGTTATAGTGTATAACGTTAGTACCTCCACCAATGTAAAGCACTTTGGCCAACGAGAGTTGTTTTTTAAATATGCTATAGAAATAAAAGTGACTTGACTTGAGATATTTGTTTGTATTGTATTATGGTGGTGGGTTCTGGTTTGTTTTATTGTAGTGTAAATATTATTTTTTTCATAATTGAATACATTTTTTTGATAAATAAATTAAAAAAGGACGTACAGGTTTGTAGGTTAATTGGCTTGGAAGAATTGTAAATTGTCCCCAGTGTGTGTTGGATAGTGTTAGTCTGTGGGGATTGCTGGTCAGTGCGGACATGGTGGGCCTGTTTCTGGGCTGTATCTCGAAACAAAACTAAAATGAAACTCCAGATGCTCCAGTTTCCTCCCACACTCCAAAGACGTACAGGTTTGTAGGTTAATTGGCTTGGCAGAATTGTAAATTGTCCCCAGTGTGTGTAGGATAGTGTTAATGTGCGGGGATCATTGGTGGGCATGGACTCGGTGGGCCGAAGGGCCTGTTTCCGCGCTGTATCTCTAAACTAAACTAAAAGTTAAAGTTCTCCTCTGCACCAGAAGAGATGCAAATAGTCACGAACTCTGATTCCTTGCCCGCTGCACCAACTCCTCAGCCACACATTCACCTCCCTTATCCTCCTGTTCCTTCCCTCAGCATCTTAGTATCTCTAAAACTAAAACTGGAACTAGCACGTGGCACTGGAAGTGATCCAACGCATCATTCGTTGATATGTTCACCACCTTTGATGTCGCCCCCTGACCACGGATGCTGTCTGTGTGGAGTTTGAACATTTTCCATGCGACTGCGTGGCTTTCCTCCGGGTGCTCCGGTTTCCTCCCACATCCCAAAAACTACACATACCAATTGGCCCTCTGTAAATTGCCCCTGATGTGTAGGGAGTGGATGAGAAAGTGGGATAGCATAGAACGAGTGTGATCGGATGATCAATAGTCGATGGGCCAAAGGGTCTCTTCCATTGCCGTATCTCCGAACTAAATTCAACGAAACTTCAAAGTGATTCTACCACCGGCCAACATCTTCCCATTCCCAACCTGCAGAGACCAGTGTCTCCACAAGGTGGGAATGGGAAGATGTGATCACATTGAAGGTAGGATCACATTGAAGTCTAGTTTAATTAAGCTCGGCGACACAGCATGGAGACACGCCCTTTGTCCCATTGAGACTACACTGACCATTGATCGTCCGTTCAACCGAGTGTTATGTTATCCCGCATTCTCATCCACTCCTTCTGCAGAGACCCACTCCTCCCACAACTCCTTGGTTCAATCAGCCTTTCCAACCAAACCACCCCCTCTACCCTGGTACCACAGGAGATGCAATGGCTGTCCCTATACCTCCCCTTTCACATCCATCCACAGACCCCAGCGGTCCTTTCAGGTGAGACAGAGGTTCCCATGCACCTCCTCTACCCTCATTGACTACGTCCAGCGTTCCCGATGTGACCTCCTTTACATTGGCGAGACTAAGCATAGACTTGGCAAGTGTTCCTCCAAACACTCGATCGGTCTGCCAAGGCCTTCCGCATCTCCTGGGTGCAAAACCATTTTAACCTATGAGCATTTTAACCCCTAGCAAACTGGACGCCATACTCAACGACACCATGCGGATCATCACCGGCTGCCTATGCCCTACTCCGACGGATCTTCTGCTGGTGCTCGCAGGTATCGCACCCGCCTAGCTTCGCAGGGAATACTTCACCCACAGGCTGGTGTGCAAGGCCCCATCGGACGCCAAGCATCCTCTGCACCACCTCGCCCAGGCCTCACAGCAACTGGGACCTCAACGCCTGTCATCTCATCGCCCCGTCTCCCGACACTCAGCGACCCTCTGAGGCTCCGGTTTCAACACACTAGGCGCATGGTGAACCAGCTGGGAACAGAGTTCGCGACCTCCTCAATTCACTGTTGCACCGAACACCACAGCCCCACCCGGCCCGGACCTGCCCCGCAAAGAGTGGGTCGCCCTGAGCCGGCTCCGCACAGGGGTCGGCCGGTTCAACGCCAACATGCATCGCTGGGGGCTGCGTTCATCAGCAGGCTGCGTGCGTGGAGCAGAGCAGCCAACAGCGCAGCACGTCATTTTCGAACTGCGCTGGCCTCCCCCCCCCTGGTGGAGGGTTAGACCTCACGGCCCTCGACAACAGCACGTTGAACTGGCTACAGTGCCTGGAGGGCGTTACATAATCTCTGCTGCCTCAAACGCAAGAAGAAGAAGAACCCTGAGCTTCCGGGATTAAATACCGATCACAATCTTATTGAATAGCAATCGTTGGTGCCTCGTACCTACTGCTTTCCTTTCTTAGGTTACGCTTCAGGAGCAGTAGAAAGAAACTGAAAATAATAAACATGTAACCGTCATTGTTTGTATTAATTTTCACTTGTTCACTTACCTTATCTTCCCTCCAACTAATATGGCCTAAAAGCAACAACGGCATTGAAACTTGGGCAGGAGAAGTGGAATTAATTTGTGAATAAGGAACCCTTTGTGCTGCTGAGCACAAGGAAGGGAGCTGAGGGATGATAGAATCATGGTATCGTACACCATGGAAACGGACGCTCTGGCCCAGTTTGTCCACAGCGACCAAAATGCCTTTCTATTTATATTTAGCCTCTTTAAATAGGAGTCAGCACTCATCTCTGCAAATGGATCCTCGACCTCGTGACCAAACATGGGAGGATAGGGGACGATGGCGGGGCAGTGCGCTGGCGCAGCGGGAGAGCTACTGCCTCACAACACCAGAGAGCGAGATTCAATCCTGACTACAGGTGCTGTCTGTGCGGAGTTTATGCGCACTCCCCGTGACCTGCGTGGGTTTTCCCCGAGATCTTCGTTTTCCTCCCACACTCCAAAGAAACGTACAGATTTGTAGGTTAATCGGCTTGGTATTAATGTAAATTATCCCCAGTAATTTACCCTAGTAATTCAGGACGCGCAAAGCGACGAAAATTCAAGACACACGAAAAGCGACGGAAATTCAGGACTTGAAAAGCGACAAAAATTCGGGACGCGAAAAGCGACGAAAATTCAAGACAAGAAAAGCGACGAGAATTCAAGACGCAAAGAGCGACAAAAATTCAAGACGCACAAAGCGCCGAAAATTCAAGACGCGAAAAGCGACAAAAGTAAATGTAAATTATCCCTAGTAAGATGGTGTTAGTGCGCGGGGATTGCTGGTTGGTGCAGCTCTGTGGGACGAAGGGCCTGTTTCTGTGCTGTATCTCTAAACTAAACTAAACGCCACACCTCAGGATTCAGGGACAGTTTCTTCCCAGCTGTTATCAGGCAACTGAACCATCCTACCACAACCAGAGAGCAGTGCTGAACTACTATCTACCTCATTGGTGACCCTCGGACTATTTTTGATCGGATTTTACTGGACTTGCACTGAACGTTATTCACGTTATTCCCTTTATCAAGTATCTGTACACTGTGGACGGATCGATTGTAATCATGTATTGTCTTTCTGCTGACTGGTTAGCACCTCAACAAAAGCTTTTCACTGTACCTCGGTACACGTGACAATAAACTGAACTCAAACTCAAATAAACTATATTCATATAGGGTACACAAAAGGCTGGAGAAACTCAGCGGGTGCAGCAGCATCTAAGGAGCGAAGGAGATAGGCGACGTTTCGGGTCGAGACCCTTCTTCAGACTGGTCAGGGATCAGGGAAACGAGAGATATAGACGGTGATGTGGAGAGATAAAGAACAATGAATGAAAGATATGCAAAAAAGTATCGATGATGAAGGGAACAAGCCATTGTAAGCTGTTTGTGGTGTGAAAATGAGAAGCTAGTGCGACTAGGTGGGGGAGGGAGATAGAGAGAGAGGGAATGCCAGGGCCCGAGGGGTGAGGAAGAGGTGGGAAGGAGACGAGACAGCAAGGGTTAACAGAATTGAGAAAATTCAATGTTCAAGCCCAGAGGATGCAGACTCCCCAAGCGGAATATGAGGTGCTGTTCCTCCAACTTGCGGTGTTGCTCACTCTGGCTGTGGAGGAGGCGTTGGTGCACAGGGATCGCTGGTCGGAGCGGACTCGGTGCTCCGAACAGCCTGTTTCCGCGCTGTATCTCTAAACTACACTAAACTAAACACCACATCCCAGAGCAAGGCATTCCAAAATCAACTACTCGTTCTCTGGATAAAAAAAATGTTAACAAAATGACTTCTGTGTAAAAATTTAACAAAAAATTAATCTTCTTTAAATTCCCCCCCCCCCCCCCCCCCTCACCTTAATGCTGAACCCCCAGCTCAATAACCGTACTTCAATGGAAATGAAAAAAGAAAATGGTACAAATGGTATAAAATGTGTATAGGATGCAGCATATAGCATTAACCATATGAATAATATGTATGATTAAAGAAAAATATAATGAAAAGCAAGCTGGGATCAAAAGATCAAAATGTTGAATGTTCTACCATTCCGCTGTAATCAAACATTGTAGGTCACGCCAGCCCACAGTTAGCTTTCTTCATCAGCTGTAATCACAGTAACTTAATGTACAAATATCAGCTTTCATCCTTGGGATAACACTAATAAGCTTTATCTGTCCCAGTCTGATTGCTAAATTATGACAAGATGATCCGGTCTATTAGTATCATTGAATCATAAACTACTAGAAGTCATACAGCATGGAAACAGGCCCTTCAGCCCAACTTGCCAATGCTGACCTTGATGCCCCATGTACTCTAGTCCCACCAGCCCACATTCGGAAACTTCCCTATCCATGAACCTGGGTGGCGCAGCGGTAGAGTGGCTGCCTTCCGGCGAATGCAGAGCCGGACACCCGGGTTCGATCCTGACTACGGGTGCTGTCTGTACGTTCTCCCCCATGATCTGCGTGGGTTTTCTCCGAGATCTTCGGTTTCCTCCCACGCTCCAAAGAGGTGCAGGTTTGTAGATTAATTGGTCCCGAGTATGTAGGATAGTGTTAATGTGCGGGGATCGCCGGTCGGCGCGGACCCGGTGGGCCGAAGGGCCTGTTTCCGCGCTGTATCTCCAAACTAAACTAAACCTGTCCAAATGTCTTTTAAATGTTTAGTACCTGCCTCAGCTATCTCCTCTTCAGCGCATTCCATGTACTCTCCACTCTATGTGTGAAAGAGTGAAGTAATATGGAGATAAAAATACTTTCCAACAACAGATAGACACAAAAAGCTGAAGTAACTCAGCGGGTCAGGCCGCACCTCTGGAGAAAAAGAACAGGTGGCATTTTGGGTCGAGACTTGAACCCCGGAGTCTGAAGAAGGGTCTTGACCCGAAACGTCGCATATTCCTTCTCTCCAGAGATGCTGCCTGTCCCGCTGAGCTACTCCGGCTTTTTGTGTTTATCTTCGGTTCAAACCAGCGTCTGGAGTTTTTTCCTACAAACACTTTTAAACATGTCTGACCCATGTCCTGGTTCTAGTCTTGGTTTGAAGGGCAATCCAGCTTCCTCAAGACCTACATTAACCCTTTCCCAGTGGAAATACCACTCTCCAGAGGAAGTAAACTGGGATCCTTACAAATGTGTTCACTTCTGGCGATTCTAACGGAGGTTGGAGTGGGATGATCATTGTGATGTGTTCAGGAGACGATACAAAATTAGAACAGGAGGCAGAGTTAACTAAAAGGAGAGGATATCTGGCGCGATGGCTCCTTCTCTCAAATTGGAAAGGGAGATTTGTTTATTAAAATTTGGTATCAGTCCTGAAGAGTCAGACACTGGGAATATTGCTTCCTACATTCAGTTTTAGTTTAGTTCGGAAACACAGCGCGGAAACAGGCCCTGCGGCCCACCGAGTCAGCGCCAACCAGCGATCCCCGCACACCAACACTATCCTACCCACACTAGGGACAATTGACATTTATACCAAGCCAATTAACCTACAAAGCAGTACATCTTATGGAGTGTGGGGAGGGGGGGGAAACCGGAGATCCCGGAGAAATCCCACACAGGTCACGGGGTGAGTGTACAAACTCCATACAGACTGCACCCGTAGTCAGGATCGAACCGGGGACCCTGGTCTCTGGCGCTGTAAGGCAGCAACTCCATCTGTGCCAGCATCCCACCCATAGGATGTGGGCCTACAAAAACCAGCATTGTTTATAAGGTCATAAGGTCATTGGAGCTGAATTAGGCCATTCAGCCCATCAAGTCTACTCCACCATTCAACAATCATGGCTGATCTATCTCTCCCTCCTAACCCCATTCTCCTGCCTTCTCCCCATAACCTCTGGCAACCACACTAATCCAGAATCTAGTTATCACTGCATTCAAAATATCCACTGACTTGGCCTCCACAGCCTTCTGTGTCAAAGAATTCCGTAGATTCACCACCCAGTGACTAAAGAAATTCCTCCTCATCTCCTTTCTAAAGGAACGTCCTTTAATTCTGAGGCTGTGACCTCTAGTCCGAGACTCTCCCACTCGTGGAAACATCCTCTCCACATCCACTCTATCCAGGCCTTTCACTATTCAGTGTGTTTCAATGAGGTCCCCCCCCTCATTCTTCTAAACTCCAGCGAGTACAGGCCCAGCGCCGTCAAACGCTCACCACAGGTTAATCCGCTCATTCCTGGGATCGTTCTTGTAAACCTCCTCTGGACCCTCTCCAGAGCCAGCACATCCTTCCTCAGGTGCGGTGCCTAGAACTGCTCACGATATTCCAAAAGCGGCCTGACCAGCACCTTATGGAGACTCGCCATTACATCCCTGTTTTTGTATGCAAGCCCTCTCGAAATAAATGCTAGCATTGGGTTTGCTTGAAAAGTCAACACATCAACACAGTCTGGGGTGACAGATATAAGCCAGACTTGGTGAGGATGACGGATTTGCCTTCCCTGAGATATTTATGGCAGCATTGTAATGTTACAGCCACCACTGCTGATGCTGTTTCTATTTTAGTCTCAGACTTTCAAATTACTTGAATCGATGTTTGAACTCTTGATTCTCGATCACGGCTCCACTGGATGTAAATGCACCGTATTTTAGCCACTGTGCTACAGTACTCTTTGCAACCGGTAAGCTGATGCGCCACAATCCGACTCCCTGTCCACTGAAATCATAAGTGATAGGAGTAGAATTAGGCTATTCGGCCCATCAAGTCTGCTCCGCCATTCAATCATGGCTGAACCATCTCCCCCTCCTAACCCCATTCCCCTGCCTTCTCCCCATAACCCCTGACACCCGCACTAATCAAGAATCTATCTATCTCAGCCTTAAATATATCCACTGACTTGGCCCCCACAGCCTACCGTTGCAATGAATTCCACAGATTCACCACCCTCTGACTGAAGAAATTCCTCCTCATCTTCTTCCTAAAAAGAAAATCCTTTAATTCTGAGGCGATGACCTCTAGTCCTAGACTCTTCCACTAGTGGAAACATCCTCTCCACATCCACTCTATCCAAGCCTTTCACTATTCTGTATGTTTCAATGAGGTCCCCCCCTCATTCTTCTAAACTCCAGCGAGTACAGGCCCAGTACCGACAAAGGCTCCACTTTGTCGAGGTGTTAGCATATGGAATACATAGCCTGTCCATTTCTGCATTGTGAACATGAGCAATTGGAAATATATTCAGGCAGGCTACCTGAGTTGATGTAAAATATGGCAGCCAGCCAGCAGAGATATGGGTCTTATCACAGTTCAATTCATAGCCACGTGGCAGAAGTGGAAGGAAAGGATGCTAATTCACAATACCATCAGTCTAACTAACCCTACCTGATCTCCCGGTTGCTAACCACTTTAACCCCACCCCCCACCCCCTCCCATTCCCACACTAACCTTTCTGTCCTGGCCTCCTCCACTGTCAGAGGGTAGGTGTTAATGCAGAAAATGAAACTCACCAGGATGACAGTGAAACTAGTACAACAATTATGGTGGGGGAGGGAAGGAGTTATACAGATGACGATCAAAGGCAGTGCTGCCTTTCAGATAGTCACTCCCTTGATTTGATCCCTTTTATTTTTAGGTTATCTCAGAAGTGATGTTACCCACCACCCTTTGGGGGAAAAAGGTTGCTGCACATTCCTATTAAATCTTTCCCCCATCACCTTAAAGCTATGTCCCCCAGTTCTTGATTCCCCTACTCCGGGTAAAAGACTCTGCATTTACCCTACGTAATCCCCTCTTAGTCTTACACACCTCTATAAGATCACCCCTCATCCTCCTGTGCTCCAAGGAATAAAGTACGAGCCTGCTCCACCTCTCCCTATAGCACATGCCCTGAAGTCCTGGCAACATCCTCATAAAACTTCACTGTACACTTGGCTTAACAACATCTTTCCTGTTTCAGGGTTGACCAAAAACTGAATACACTACTCCAAATGTGATTTCACCCCCCAAAGATAGCGGGGTCAGGGGATAGGGGGAGAAGGCAGGAACGGGGTACTGATTGGGGACGATCACCCATGATCACATTGAATGGCGGTGAAGGGCCGAACAGCCTACTCCTGCACCTATTGTCTATTGTCTTGTACACCTGTTACATAACCTCCTAATTTTTATATTCATACTAACTCTGACAGATGATGCCCAAAGTGCAGAAAGTCTTGAACACCCTATCGACCTACGACACCACTTTCAGGGAACTATGTGCCTGCACTGCCTGATGCGACTTAACTGTGTTGAACCCCATCAACCATTCCTCAGCCTAGCAGCCTACCATGCTGAATCTTATCAAATCTCACCTGCTGGTCCAGATAGACAACCTCTATGGCTTTGCCTTCTTCAACCTATTTACTTAATGGGCTGTCCCACTTGGGCGACCTAATTGGCGAGTTTAGGAGAGTTTGAAAAAATGACATGTTGAAGACCTCCTTCGACTATGCTGAAGACTAGCTACGACTAGCTACGACTAACTTCGGGAAAATTGGACACCGAATAGTGGAGAGTGAAGACGACCTCCTTCGATCTCCTTCGATCTCCCTTCGACTGTGATGAAGACTATATCTACGACTACCCTCGATTACCTACGACTAACATGCCGACCTACTACGACTAAACCTACGAGTAAAAAAAGTGTCAATTTTTTCCATGGCGACCTTTTTGTACTCGCGGGCATTTTTCAGCATATTGAAAAAAATCGCCGCAACGTAGCTGAGGCCTCGAGTACGCGGAGACCACTCTCGAGCATGAAGGAGAGTTACGAAGACCTCCTACGACCTCGTGTCGACCATGCTGCGAGCATGAGTCGAGGGCAAACTCGCCAGAACTCGCGGATTAGGTCGCCCAAGTGGGACAGGCCCTTTACTTTCACAAAAGACCAAATCATATTTGAAAGAGAAGATCTCCCATGTACAGAACCGTCTTGACTCTTCCTATGTCCATCTAAATGCAAAATAGACAAACCACCAGGTGGCGCCAGACGATGGCTGCCGCGCCAACGGTCTGTCTCGTCCTTTTCTTCTTTTGTTTTTTTTAGTCTGTTGTTAAATGTATGTTTTAGTAGGTATGTTACAATACCTACCTTGAGCGGCGCTGCAGTTCTGCCGCTCCCCGTGTGCGCGACTTTGGTGCCTTTCAGAGGGGGGCGGGTTTAAAATGCCGCTTTTCCCTGGACAGTCCAAATCGATCAATCTCAGGTGATTTAATCGCTAAAGAGAAATCGCTTCGACATTTGTTATATGAGACTATTTTTAAACTACGCTAAATCATTTATTAGCTAGAGTAGTATAAAAATTATCTTCTAAAGCCGTGAGTGTTGACAACTGAACGGACTTAACGTAGGCTATAAAAGTTTATTTTTACATAAAAACGTGCTTCTTAGGAAGCATTTAATCAAATTTTCATCATGCGAAAAGGGGACAAAAAAAAAATAGGAACCGGCTGTATTTTTCCTGCCGACTGTGGGTTAAATTCACCGCAAACCGCAACGTTCCAATCCACCGCGTTCCACTAAAACCCACTCGCGAGTGGATTTACAGGAGTTAAACACTAAATTTCTTCCATTTGGCCTATAAATTCATGAAAATGAGATTTAAAAATCATGTTATATTGTGGATTATTGTGTGAATGTTATTTGGACACTTAGGCAATTTAAAAATGTTAACCTTTTCTTAAGAAATGGATAGATGTTTAGATCTAGTAATTGAATTTTGTAATTAGCTACAATTGGGTAACTAACTAATTATATGCTTTAATTTCAGGTCATCCAAGTAAGATTGTTTCATATTTGTTTCAGAATGCTTCAATCTATAATAACTGAAAATTTCATTGAGTTCTCTTAATTTTTAAGAAAGTTATGGGCTTTTGACTGTCCTGGATCACAGCTTTTGAGTTAAGTCAATGGAAAGGCAAAGGGGAACAAGATGCTAATTTCTGAGTATGAAAATGGCCATAACTTTTTTAATACTGAAGATATGAAAGTGAATTAGGTGTCAAATTAAACTTCTTTTTATGCTTTATCTGATGGGATAAATTGCAGACTTGATTTTTAAAATCTCAAAATTTTGTGACATTGCTAGTTTTAGTGTATCTCTAGTTTTGTATTATCTGGGGGGGTGGGGGAAACTTTTTTTTAATCTCTTTGCGATTTTTTCCCGTATCTCCGTCCGCACTGCGGCCTAATATCTGGGAGTTGGCAGCCTCTGGCTGCAGATCGACTTCGGGCGTTCAAACTGCAGGAATCTGCGGACTTTACATCGTGGAGCTCGCGGTCCCTTGGTTAGGGACCGACTTTGGGCGCTTTGACCGCCCCAATCGCGGGGGCTACGACCGCCCTGACGCGGGGGCTTCGATCGCCCCGTCTGCGGATGGTTCGACTGCCTCGTCCGCGGGAGAATAAGGAGGAAAGAAGATAAGACTTTTCTTGCCTTCCATCACTAGAGGTTCTACTTCAGTTGTACAGGGTCTTGGTGAGACCACACCTGGAGTATTGCGTACAGTTTTGGTCTCCAAATCTGAGGAAGGACATTATTGCCATAGAGGGAGTGCAGAGAAGGTTCACCAGACTGATTCCTGGCATGTCAGGACTGTCTTATGAAGAAAGACTGGATAGACTCGGTTTATACTCTCTGGAATTTAGGAGATTGAGAGGGGATCTTATAGAAACTTTCAAAATTCTTAAGGGGTTGGACAGGCTAGATGCAGGAAGATTGTTCCCGATGTTGGGGAAGTCCAGGACAAGGGGTCACAGCTTAAGGATAAGGGGAAATCCTTTAAGACCGAGATGAGAAAGACTTTTTTCACACAGAGAGTGGTGAGTCTCTGGAACTCTCTGCCACAGAGGGTAGTTGAGGCCAGTTTCATTGGCTATATTTAAGAGTGAGTTGGATGTGGCCCTTGTGGCTAAGGGGATCAGAGGGTATGGAGAGAAGGCACGTACGGGTTACTGAGTTGGATGATCAGCCATGATCATATTGAATGGCGGTGCAGGCTCGAAGGGCTGAATGGCCTACTCCTGCACCTAATTTCTATGTTTCTATGTTTCTATGTTTGCCTTCCATCACATTGAGGAATGTGGGGAATCCACTGTGGTGGATGTTTATGTTAACTTTTATGTAGTTGTGTCTTGTTGCTTTTTTGATATGACTGTATGGCAAATCAAATTCCTTTTATGTTTTTACATACTTGGCTAATACATTAACTGCAATTACAATAAATTAATTACAATTACAATATATCTTATCCCTCAGTATACAAAAAAGTAACAATGGTAAAGGAAACGGTCCTTTGTTACATCTTGTATTTCTTTCATCCATTTGTTCAGTTTCTCTCTATATCGCCATCTATATCTCTTGTTTCCCTTTCCCCCCCTGACACTCAGTCTCGACCCAAAACGTCACCCGTTCCTTCTCTCCAGAGATACTGCCTGTCCCGCTGAGTTACTCCAGCATTTTGTGTCTATCTTCGGTACATCCACCAGCTTGTTTACCGAGAATGATGAGAGCAACCACTTCACACTTGAACACTGGTGAGGACATGATCACATTGAATGACGGTGCTGGCTCGAAGGGCCAAACGGCCTACTCCTACACCTATTGTCTATTGTCTATTGACTGAAATCTCTCTGTCAATTTATAGGCTTGTGACTGGTGAATGAGGCTCCCAGCAGACCTTCGATTAAATGAGACAGGGAGCATCTCCGGAGAGAGGGTATGGCTGGCGTTTAGGGTCGAGACCCTTCTTCAGACACGACCCGAAACGTCACCCATTCCTTCTCTCCAGAGATGCTGCCTGTCCCACTGAGTTACTCCAGCATGCAGTCTATCTTCGGTGTAAACCAGCATCTGCAGTTCCTTCCTATGCAATTCAATCTAGAAAGGCAATACCCACAAACCTATTTTAACCAGTTGCTTTTTTAATTCAGCATGTTAATCAGGAAAGTTTTTGGTTCTCGACCTGTCGGTGAGAGAAGTAGTTTGAATTATGCTTCCACATATTCAGACGGAATTCTAGAGCCACCCACCATTTTCATGGGTATCTGCAGAAAAATATTACAGGAAAGAACTCAGCAGTTCCATGCCCTTCCCGAGTAGCTGATTACACAACTGACCATTGTCTCATGCAAAGGTCAGGGTTGCCAACTTTCTCACTCCCAAATAAGGGACAATAGGTCAGAATACGGGATAAATTCCCGACCGGCATTTCGTTGACCGACAGGGCCGTGGCTGGGTGAATGATGAGTTGGCCCGGGTACTGGACTGCACACAAAGCCCAGCCGGCGGGCCAGCTGAGGAGTTTTGACCCGGGTCGCGCAACGTCGCGCGCAAAGTCCGGCGCCCCATCCAACTCATGAACCGATGATCGGCCATGAGAAGGAGGGGTGGTGGAGTCAGCGGTAAACGAAGGTCTGAAGGTCGTACAGCTGGCCGGGCTGCCGACCCACGGGGCCACGGGCGAGGCGCTGCTGCTGCTGCACTCCACGGGCTGCACTATTTCGGGACGGGTGAGGTGGGGCCGGACGCGGCGCTCCGACCCCGACAGTCCCCTCGACCCGAGTAGTAGCGGTCAAATACGGGGCAAGGGAGGTCCCGTATGGGACAAACCAATTTCGCCCAATATACGGGATGTCCCGGCTAATGCGGGACAGTTGGCAACCCTAGTCAAGACCCTCTTCTCATCCACCAACCCACCAGCGTCCCTTGTGGCTGCAACTCGATCATAACCTTCCTGCACACTGACCTTTCTATCCTGGGCCTTCTCCATTGCCAGAGTGAGGCCCAGCGCAAATTGGAGGAACAGCACCTCATACTTCACTTGGGCAGCTCACACCCCAACAGTATGAACATTGACTTCTCTAACCTCAGGTAACCTTTGCTTTCCCTCTCTCTCCATCCTCCCCCTTCCCAGTTCTCTAACAGTCTAACTGTCCCCTGATTAAATGTTATCTCTGTATGCTTCATTGCCACCTTCCCCTAGCTAACAATGATCTCTTCTAAACCTAGACACAAAAAGCTGGAGAAGAGGACTAGGTGACGTTTTGGGACTATTCTTCAGACTATTCCTTTTCTCCAGAGATGCTGCCTGACCCGCTGAGTTACTCCAACTTTTTGCATCTATCTTCAGTCTAAACCAGCATCTGCAGTTCCTTCTTATTCAATGAACTATTTTACATTTTCCTTGAACTTATCCCCTTTGATGTCTCGCTTTCACTCCTTACACTTTCTTATCTCCGTGTCTCCTTCTCCCCGACTCTCTGACTGAAGAAGGGTCTCGACCCGAAACGTCACCCATTCCTTCTATCTGGAAATGCTGCCTGTCCCGCTGAGTTACTCCAGCATTTTGTGTCTATCTTCGATTTAAACCAGCATCTGCAGTTTCTTCCTACACAGTTCAGTTTAGTTCATTGAAGTTAGAGAAATCAACATTCAAACAAACCTGTGGCATGAATATTGATTTCTCTAGCTTATGACAATAGACAATAGACAATAGGTGCAGGAGTAGGCCATTCGGCCCTACGAGCCAGCATCGCCATTCAATGTGATCAAGGCTGATCATCCCCAATCAGTATCCCGTTCCTGCCTTCCCCCCATATCCCCTGACTCCGCTATCTTTAAGAACCCTATCTAGCTCTCCTTTGAAAGTATCCAGAGAACCGGCCTCCACCACCCTCGGAGGCTGAGAATTCCACAGACTCACAACAATCTGTGTGAAAAAGTGTTTCCCCGTCTCCGTTCTAAATGGCTTAATCCTTATTCTTAAACTGTGGCCCCTGGTTCTGGACTCCCCCAACATCGGGAATATGTTTCCTGCCTCTAGCGTGTCCAAATCCTTAACAATCTTATATGTTTCAATGAGATTCCCTCTCATCCTTCTGAACTCCAGAGTGTACAAGCCCAGCTGCTCCATTCTCTCAGCACATGACAGTCCCGCCATCCCGGGAATTAACCTTGTAAACCTGCGCTGCACTCCCTCAATAGCAAGAATGTCCTTCCTTAAGTGACCCCTGCATTCCCTCTCTCTCCATCCCTCCCCCATCCAAGTCGAACCAGCTTCAGTCATCTTGTTGCGTTTGACTTCCTACAGATCACTCCGCCTGGCCTCAGAATAAAGGGCCTATCCCACTTTCACGAGTTATTCCCGAATTCTCCCGAGTTCAAACTCGCTGGATGTTTGTAACGAGTCCGTAGGAGGTCGTAGGAGTTTGTAGAAATATCGTAGCGGCTCGTTCTGCCACCCGTAGGTACACGGGGCGTCAGGTAAGTCGGGACGTTTTTTCCAGCCCGATAAAAAATGTCCGCGAGTAAAAAAATGGTCGGGATGAAAGAAATTGCAACTTTTTACTCGAAATAGTCGTGGGAATTCGTAGACTTACTCGTAAGAGTTTGTGAACATGGTCGTGGAAGGTCATAGAAGTTCGTCGATTACCACGATCTTGATTTTTTTTTAGGTCCTTTAAACTCGGCAGAAGTTTTGAATTAAGTCGTGAAAGTGGGACAGGCCCTTGAGACGGCAGAATTTCTGAAGAAAAAAAGACTGCTCCTTTAAGGATATGATCGACCTGGAGCACAAACGGAACCATCTGTGGAACCTAGAGCCCAAATCGGGGGAAGGACAACAACAGTCAGAAACACTGGGGAAAGTCTCTGTCTGAACAAACGACAAGAGAACAATTGTTTCGGACTGGGTTTTAACAGACCCTCACTCGTCAAGGTTAATTAGTATGGATTCTGGCCAATGGCGTTAGAACCATATTACCATCTGCAGGGCGTCACAAGGCGCACAGGATTCACAAAGTATTCGTCAGGAAACTACCAGAGTTACTTGTTCAGCAGAAAAAAATAAATGAAGCTTTGGCTGCTCCATTGTAATCTGCAGCCTCAGCCAAGCTGCAGCATTGGAAACAGCATGCTGTTTTTTTTTAACCTTTTTGCACACATTGCCCACTTTTTTTTAAGCCTAGACTGCACGCCGGCTGGTTGCATAAGCAATCAAAGCTAAACGCTCCGACCTCATCCGACTGTGTCCGCTGTTCCAGGTGTGGGCTCCCGTGCATCGGCAAGACCAAGCGCAGGCCCGGCGATCGCTTCATGAACACCTCCACTCAGTCCGCCTTGCCTACCTAACCTACCTGATCTCCCGGAACACTTTTCACTCCCCCCTCGCATTCCCACACTAGTCCTGGGCCTCCTCCACTGCCAGAGTGAGGCCCAGTGCAATTTGGAGGAACAGCACCTCATATTTCGCCTGGGTAGCTTACACCCCAGCAATATGAACAGTGACTTCTCCAACTTCAAATAGCCCTTGCTTTCCCTCTCCCTCCATCTCCTCTCCCCCCCTCCCAGTTCCCCCAACCACTCCGACTGCCCCCGTAATTAAAGTTTATCTCTGCACGCTTCATTGTCTCTATCTCCCAGCTAACAATGAGCTATTCTAAAGATAGACACAAAATGCTGAAGTAACTCAGGGGGTCAGACAGCATCTCTGAGGGAAAGGGATGGGTGACGTTTCGGGTCGAGACCCTTCTTCAGTCTGAGAGTCAGGGGCAAAGATCCTATAGTGGAGCAAGATAGACCACTCCTGCTAAATGCAACGGTCTGACGTGTAGTACGCAATGGAGCGGAACGTGGGCCTTTTTTTCATCCATTTCAATAATCCAGTAATCCATAATTCATCCAGTAAACTGACCCGACCCGACCCGACTCGCAGTGTAATCAACGTTGCGGGGGAACAGTTTGTGTTAATAAATTATAATTCTGAAAATGAGGAGAAGATTTTTCCCAAAGAACTTTTATTTTTACGAGGATGTTTCCGTAACCGGCTTCCGTCTCCGCACTAGTTATCTTTGCTCCGCTACGGGATCTTTGGTGCGGAGACGGAAGCCGGTTACGGAAATGGGGCCGCAAATTACCCACGAATCTGCGCATGACCGCACTACGCCTTTTTCGTCGAGTGGTCTGTCTTGCTCGCGATAGGATCTTTGGTCAGGGGAGAGGGAGACACAGAGATAAGGAAATGCAAGGTTTGAAAATGAGGTTGCCGCCCCACGATCCCGGTGAATGGCCGCAAAGAAGGGAGCGGGGAGGGCCGATCGGGGGCGTCTCTCATCGCCCCGCACCCCGGTGGCTAGGAGACGGTGTCAACAAAGCATACAGAGATAAAATGTAATCATGACGATAGTCAGACTGGTCGGAGAACTAGGAAGGGGGAGGGATGGAGAGAGAGAGGGAAAGCAAGGGTTACTTGAAGTTAGAGAAGTCCATTTTCATACTGCTGGGGTGTAAGCTGCCCAAGCAAAATAGCCAAAAACAACATAACATTGTCTATCCAGTTCTGTTTACGATGCAGTTAAACCGGATTTGCAATTTGTCAAGCGATAAGTAAAATTTGTTCGAGGAGAACTACACTTCTGGTTTATGAAATCCGTCTGCATTCTCCACCGAGGCACATTTTTCTAGGCACAAAGCCATATTGTTTCCTGATAGCACTCTGAGGGTGGAATTTCTAAGTCGTGTGATGTAAAGACCACCCAAAAGTGTTAAGGAGGGGCCTCGGTGCACTGGGTTTGCAAAGCTGAGGTGGCATGTGTTTAGACATCTTGCTCTGGCCATCTTCCAGGGATTGAAACCGGTGCTTCACAGAGCTCTGGAATCAGTCAGCGTTAAATAACAGAATATGTGCGAGGAGTGAACGTGTCAGCAAGGAGATGTTTACACAGACCCAAGATTCAATTAGCAAATGGGGCTCAAAATGCAAGGCCTGAAGGCACATTTCTGTTGCTTGGCAAATGACTGACACTTCACACTCCATCTACAAAACCCTATCCAGAGAATTCACGGTTAGAGCGCTTCTTCTTCTTGTGTAAAGCTGAAAGTTGGAGGACAACTTGTTCTATTTGATCTTATTTTTTGATTGTGCACGCCGGGTTGATTGCATTCGTCGGAACGGGGCGGACCACGTGAAGGTTGCAATCTCCCATCCCCCTTAGAGTGCTAACAGCGCCAGAGACCCGGGTTCCATCCTGACTACGGGTGCTTGTCTGTCCGGAGTTTGTACATTCTCCCCGTGACCCGCGTGGGTTTTCTCCGAGATCTTCGGTTTCCTCCCACACTCCAAAGACGTACAGGTTTGTAGGTTAATTGGCTCGGTATAAATGTAAAATTGCCCCTAGTGTGTGTAGGATAGTGTTAGTGCACGGGGATCGCTGGTCGGCCGCACTCGGCCGAGGGGAAGGTGACCACGGGGCGTACAATCAGTAAAATTAATCGGAAGAACAGTGAAACTGGTCGGAGAACCAGGGTGGGGGAGGGACGGAGGGAGAGAGGGAAAGCAAGGGTTACTTGAAGTTAGAGAAATCAAGATTCATGCCGCTGGGTTGTAAGCTGACCAAGCGAAATTTGAGGTGCTGTTCCTCCAATTTGCGTTGGGCCTCACCTGTTCCCGTGCTAAGTGACGATGATTCTATGACACTATTTGCAGGTGGTATAACAATATTAGACTAATAGCCCTGTCCCACTATACGAGTTCATTGCAAGAGCTCTCCCGAGTTAAAAAAAAAAATCAAACTCGTGGTAAGCACGGACAATGAACGTAGCGGGTACGTCGGAGCTCGGGGACGTCTCTTAGGGGCTCATAACGCGAACGGCAGGTACTCGGGAAGACTCGCTAACGGCAGATCATTGGAAAGTCGCCTTGGAAAACCCAAGGAGATTATTTTTTTATCTAACACTCTTCTGTGAGTTGAAGTGCTCCATATAAATTCATATATTGTATTGTGTGAGTATTGTGTGCAGTTTTGGTGAACTAATTTGAGGAAGGACATTCTGGCTATTGAAGGAGTGCAGCATAGGTTCACAAGGTTAATTCCCAGGATGGCGGGACTGTCATATGCTGGGAGAATGGAGCAGCTGGGCTTGTACACTCTGGAGTTTAGAAGGACGAGAGGGGATCTTATTGAAACATACAAGATTGTTAAGGGTTTGGACACGCTAGAGGCAGGAAACATGTTCCCGATGTTGGGGGAGGCCAGAACCAGGGGCCACAGTTTAAGAATAAGGGGTAAGCCATTTAGAACGGAGACGAGGAAACGCTTTTTCTCACAGAGAGTTGTCAGTGTGTGGAATATTCTGCCTCAGAGGGCGGTGGAGGCCGGTTCTCTGGATACTTTCAAGAGAGAGCTAGATAGGGCTCTTAAAGATGGCGGAGTCAGGGGATATGGGGAGAAGGCAGGAACGGGGATGATCAGCCATGATCACATTGAATGGAGGTGCTGACTCGAAGGGCCAAATGGCCTACTCCTGCACCTATTCTGAAGAAGGGTCTCGACCCGAAACGTCGCCTATCTCCTTCGCTCCTTAGATGCTGCTGCACCCGCTGAGTTTCTCCAGCTTTTTGTTTAACCCTCGATTCTCCAGCATCTGCAGTTTCTTCATTAACACTATTGTCTATTGTCTATTGTCTATACTTCCAGCAGGTCTCTTCCCCATGTCCGGCATTCCAGAGATTCCAAAATTCTCCAAACAATCCCAGTAATGTGGCAAGCAGAAGTTTAAAAGCAGGGACAGGCAACCTCTCTGGATGGATGGAATGGTTGACGTTTCGGGTCACGACCTCTGTCTATGGACACAAAATGCTCGAGTAAATCAGTGGAACAGGCAGCATCTCAGGACAAGAGAGAATGGGTGACGTTTCGGGTCGAGACCCTTCTTCAGACTCTTGGTCACTCTGCCAGTCACAGAGGCGAATCTGCACTCACGTGTTACAATTGCATCACTCTTTTGATCTGTGCACTGTGGGTGGCTCGATTGTAACCACGTGTTGTCTTCCCGCTGGCTGGTTAGCTTTTCACTGTACCTTGGTACACGTGA
Source organism: Okamejei kenojei (assembly GCA_035221665.1). Taxonomy (NCBI): domain Eukaryota; kingdom Metazoa; phylum Chordata; class Chondrichthyes; order Rajiformes; family Rajidae; genus Okamejei; species Okamejei kenojei. The sequence continues at coordinate 7,118,696 of CM069132.1, read as the reverse complement.
CAATAAACTGAACTAAACTCAAAATGTACACAATGCTACAAATGTCCAATAATGCACAATGATGCCATTTTGCGCATTTGCAAATGAGGCTTCATCCCTGTGTGCCGATCAATAAATATCCTTCAGCAAATGACACAAACCGCTTACTCAGCCGATTGTGTGTGGAAATTGGTTGCGGTATTTCCCCACATTAGGATAAGGCTTGTGGTTCTTTTGTGCATCATTGACTGTTTTTGAATTTCACTGTGACTGGTCACATGCAACAATAAAGCTTTCAATTCAATTCAACATTAGTTTTTAGTCCGGAAATACTGCTCTAATGGACAATAAAATACACTGTGGGCTTTTTTAGGTTTGGGATGATAGGGGTGGCACTGGATTCGTAGAAACATAGACATAGACATAGAAAATCGGTGCAGGAGGAGGCCATTCGGCCCTTCGAGCCAGCACCGCCATTCTTTGTGATCGTGGCTGATCGTCCGCTATCAATAACCCGTGCCTGCCTTCTCCCCATATCCCTTGACTCCACCAGCCCCTAGAGCTCTAGCTAACTCTCTCTTAAATGCATCCAGTGACTTGGCCTCCACTGCCCTCTGTGGCAGGGAATTCCATAAATTCACAACTCTCTGGGTGAAAAAGTGTTTTCTCACCTCAGTCTTAAATGACCCCCCCCCCCCCCCTTTATTCTAAGACTGTAGCCCCTGGTTCTGGACTCATTCCAAATTGTTAAACCGATGTATTAATTTGGTTTCACTTTAGACTTTAGAGTTTAGAGGCACAGCGCTGAAACAGGCCCTTTGGCCCACCGAGTCTGTGCCGACCAACCCTACACGCCAGGCGAGCCATCATCCAAGAAGGAACAGCAACCTCCGAAGCCAAGAGATGCGCAGAATTAGAAGATCTGCCGTCTGGAATTACCCGTCCTGAATGCCGAAATTGGATTGGACTCTTAAGCCACCTGAGAGTCCGTGAAAACAACGGAACGTAGACCATCATCCTCGACCTCGAGGGGTAGCCACCACGACGATCCTACGCACACCTTCGGGACAATTTACAGAAGTCAATTAACCTACAAACCTGCACGTCTGCACGCGTGTGGGAGGAAACCGGATCACCCGGAGAAAACCCACGCAGGTCACAGGGCCAACAAGCAAAGGCACCCGCTGCCAGGATCAAACCCGGGTCTCTGGCGCGGTGAGGCAGCAACTCTACCGCTGCGCCACCAAGCCGCTCATTGTGATACGTAACTTTATTTTACAATTTACACAATTAATTTGAGCGATGAATTAGTTCTACAGATTATACAGTTTCTGGGTGCTCTCATGCAGAATCGACAACATTTTTTGTGAGTGTGTTATTTTTTTTAGGTTTGGGATGACAAGCGCGTCACTGGATTCCAAATTGTTAAACTGCTGGTTTGACTTTAGTCTCACGACTTTGGAGATACAGCATGGAAACAGGCCCTTCGGCCCACCGAGTCTGCACCACCAGCGATCACCCCATATACCGGCACTATCCTACACACTAGGCCCAATTTACAATTTTACAGGAGCTAACTAACTGACTAACCTGTCCGTCTCTGGAGTGCGGGAGGAAACCGGAGCACCTGCAGAAAACCCATGGAGGTCACAGGGAGAACGTACAAACTCCACACGGACAGCACCCGCAGTCAGGATCGAACCCGGGTCTCTGGCGCTGCAAGGCAGCAACACTACCGCTGTGCCACTTTGCAGCCCCACTATACTATTGAAATACAGTATATACAATATAACATTTTCTCTACCATTCTGTCATAGATTTAGTCATAGAACACTACAGCATGGAAACAGACCCTTTGTCCCAACTTGTCCATGTCGACCAAGTTGGCATTTTGGGTGAGTCCCACTTGACTGCACTCAGACCGTATACCTCTCAGATAGTCTCATCCAGTTCAGTTCAATTCAGTTCAGTTCAGTTTAGTTTATTGTCACTTGTATCGAGGTTCAATGAAAAGCTTTTGTTGCGTGCTATCCAACCAGCAGAAAGACTATACATGATTACAATTGATCCATTTACTGTGTACAGATACATAAAGGAATAACCTTTAGTGCAAGGTAAAGCCAGCAAAGTCCAATCAAGGATCGTCTGAGGGTCACCAATGAGGTAGATGGTAGTTCAGCGCTGCTCTCTGGTTGTGGTAGGATGATTCAGTTGCTTGATAACAGCTGGAAAGAAACTGTCCCCGAATCTGGAGGTGTGCGTTTTCACACTTCTGTACCTTTTGCCTGATGGGAGAGGGGAGAAGAGGGAGTGGCCAGGGTGCGACTCGTCCTTGATTATGCTGCTGGCCTTGCCGAGGCAGCGTGAGGTATAAAATGACTCAATGGAAGAGAGGCTGGTTTGAGTGATGGTCTGGTCTGCGTCCACAATTCGCTGCAATTTCTTGGATGTCTTGGATGGAGCTGTTCCCAAACCAAGCTGTGATGCACCCTGGCAAAATGCCGTCTATGGCACATCTGTAGAGGCCGGTGAGAGTTGATGGGGACATGCCGAACTTCCTGAGGCTTCTGCGGAAGTAGAGGCGTTGGTCTGCTTTCTTGGTCGTTGCTTCAATATGGGTGGTCCAGGAGACGTTGTTGGTGATATCGACTCCTAGGAGTTTGAACTTTTCAACCATCCCTACTTTGGTGCCGTTAATGCAGACTGGGGTGTGTGGACCACATTGCTTCCTGAAGTCCGTCACTATCTCCATTGTCTTGCTGACATTGAGAGAAAGGTTGTTGCCTCGACACCAGGTCACGAGGTTGTCGATCTCCTTCCTCTACTCCGTCTCATCATTGTTTGATATCCGGCCCACAGCGGTGGTGTCGTCTGCGAATTTGAACATTGAATTAGATCTGTACGTGGCTGCACAGCCGTGGGTTTACAAGGAGTAAAGAAGGGGCTGAGAACGCATCCTTGTGGAGCCCCCGCGTTGAGGATTATCGTGGAGGATGATTTGTTCCCCTATCCTCACTGATTGGGCTCCGTTGGTCAGGAAGTCGAGGATCCAGTTGCAGGGATGAGTGCGGACTCCAAGACCCACGAGTTTGGTGATGAGCTTGGATGGGATCATGGTGTTAAAGGCAGAATAGGAGTCTGATGTAGGTGTCCCTCTTATCCAGGTGTCCCTGGGATGAGTGTAGGGCCAGGGCGATGGCATCATCCGTGAACCTGTTGTGGCGGTAGGTGAACTGCAGTGGGGCAAGGCCACTGGGTAGACTGGGTTTAATGTGTTCTATAACTAGCCTCTCGAAACATTTCATGATGCTGGATGTCAAGGCCACTGGACGGTAGGCATTCAGGTATGAGGTCTTGCTTTTCTTCCTTTGATGGTAGTCTTCTTGAAGTAGGTGGGTATCTTAGAACGGAGCAGAGAAAGATTAAAGATGTCCGCGAATATTCCCGCTAGCTGGTCAACACAGTTACTAAGGACGCGGCTGGGAACTCCGTCTGGACCAGTTGCTGTTCATGGCAGATTGGTCTCCTCTCCTGTGGGAATGTGCAGCACACACGCGCGTGGTCCACAGTGCAAAGGCAGGATTCCAGCTGCCTTTATTGCCCGTTGTCAGTGAAGGCTTGAAGCAGCGTCCACGGCACGCGAGTTGAACACAGTTACGCGTATTACACGTACTGCGGATGAAAGGCACGGGAGAATTATGCCTACCTAAGATCGATTATTAAAATAATAACCATTTAATAATAAATAAGGAATTTAGTAAATGAATTGGAAATCTTTACTATTTATATTTAATAATTAACTTTTTATAATTTTAGTCAGCCTACCCTGACGGCACGTGCCTGCACTATACCCACGACTGTGCAGCCAGGGAGAGTTTAGTTTAGTTTAGAGATACAGCTCAGAAACAGGCCCTTCGGCCCAACCTGTCCGCGCCGACCAGCGATGCCCGCACGTTAACGCCACCCTACACACACTAGGGACCATTTTTACACATACACCGAGCCAATTAACCTACAAACCTGTACGTCTGGAGCGTGGGGGGGGAAACCGAAGATCTCGGAGAAAACCCACACGGTCACGGGGAGAACGTACAAACTCCACACAGACAGCGCCCGTAGTCGGGATCAAACTCCGGCGTTGACAGCGCAGTAAGGCAGCAACTCTACCGCTGCGCCACCGTTCCATGCCTAGCACCGTCTTTAATTTCACTGACGATAGGGCCGTTCTTGGACGGGTACTGGGTAATGATGTCAGAGCATACGAAGGCGATTAGAAATCTGACTGAATGCTACAAAAACAACAGCCTTGCTCTCAACATCGTGTCCTGACATCAGAACCTCGTGTCCGTGTGTCGAGACAACAACTTTTCTCTCAATGTCAGCGAGACAAAGGAGATAGTGACGGACTTCAGGAAGCAATGTGGTCCACACACCCCAGTCTGCATTAACGGCACCGAAGTAGGGATGGTTGAAAAGTTCAAACTCCTGGAGGTCAACATCACCAACAACGTCTCCTGGACCACCCATATTGAAGCAACGGCCAAGAAAGCAGACCAACGCCTCTACTTCCTTAGAAGTTTTGGGAAGTTCAGCATTTCCTCAACAACCCTCTCCAAACTAAATTAAATTTCAACAGATGCACCATAGAACGCATTTTATCAGGATGAATCACAGCTTGGTTTGGGAACAGCTCTATCCAAGACCGCAAGAAATTGCAGCAAATTGTGGACCCAGACCATCACACAAACCAACCTCCCTTCCATTGACCCCATCTACACCTCACGCTGCCTCGGCAAGGCCAGCAGCATAATCAAGGACGTGTCGCACCCCGGCCACTCCCTCTTCTCCCCTCTCCCATCGGGCAAAAGATATCTCTGCCTTAAAAATATCCATTGACTTGGCCTCCACAGCCTTCTATAGCAATGAATTCCACAGATTCACCACCCTCTGACTACAGAAATTCCTCCTCATCTTTTTCCTAAAGGAATGTCCTTTTATTCTGAGGTTATGGCCTCTGGTTCTTGACTCTCCCACCAGTGGAAACATCCTCTCCACATCCACTCTATCCAGGCCTTTCACTATTTGGTAAGTTTCAATGAGGTTCCCCCTCATCCTTCTAAACTCCAGCGAGTACAGCAGGCCCAGCGCCGTCAAACGCTCATCATACGTTAAACCACTCATTCTGGGATCATTCTCGTAAGCCAGTCAACTCCAGTGTACTTTTGAATGGCGGTGCTGGCTCGAAGGGCCGAATGGCCTACTCCTGCACCTATTGTCTATTGTCTATCGTGTATTGATATAGAATACTACACTACAGAGCAATCCATATCCCACCCAAGCTAGACACAAAATGCTGGAGTAAATCAGCGGGACAGGCAGCATCACTGGAGAGAAGGAATGGGTGATGTTTCGGTTCGAGTCGAGTCCCTTCTTCAGACTGTTCTTCAGACCTCGACCCAAAACGTCTCCCGTTCCTTCTATCCAGAGATGCCGCGTGTCCCGCTGAGCTACTCCAGCACTTTGTTTCCCGAAGGTGATGGATAGGACCAGGTTTGGAGGGATATGGGTCAAACGCGGGCAGGTGGGACGAGTGTAGCTGGGACCATGTTGGACGGTGTGGGCAAGTTGGGCCGAAGGGCCTGTTTCCACGCTGTATCACTCTAAGACTCTACAGGTCCTCATAAACCGTTTGAGACATGCAGGGATCCAGTGAAGAAACAAGATGGTACGTCTTTAACGAGTTGCAGAGTTTGTGAGCACGCTGGATCAAAGATGCTACAGCGAGCAAGACAGATCACTCCACGAAAAAGACGTAGTGCGGTCATGGGCAGATTCGTGGGTAATTTTCGGCCCCATTTCCGTAACCGGCTTCCGTCTCCGCACCAAAGATCCCGTAGCAGAGCAAAGATAACTAGCGCGGAGACGGAAGCCGGTTACGCAAACATCCTCATAAAAATAAAAGTTATTTGGTAAAAATCTTCTCCTCATTTTCAGAATTATAATTTATTAATACAAACTGTTCCCCCGCAACGTTGATTACACTGCGGGTCGGGTCGGGTTGGGTCAGGTTACTGAAATGGATGAAAAAAAGGCCCACGTTCCGCTCCGTTGCGTACTACATGTCAGCCCGTTGCATTTAGCAGGAGTGGTCTATCTTGCTCCACTATAGGATCTTTGCGCTGAACAATGCTTCAAGCAAGCCGTCCACTTCTAGGCTCTAGTGAGTTATTCATCCGTCGCTGAGCTCACCATTCAGAACACGCAAACATATCCACAGGGGTTGTTTACTGGCATAACTGGTTTCTTCCACTTCTCCGGCCTGGGCATGAGCCTTCAAGTCCGCTTGTTGTTCTTGCTTACGAATTCCGGGCAGTCGAGTACCAGCCCTGGCGCTGCACTTAAATCGCCACCTACAATTCTTGACAGGAACTCTCTGCCATTAGTCTGTCAGCCTTGTGGCAATTACACACTCCGAAATAGAAAGTGGCTCAATTAGCAGCTCGCTGGACTTCCTCTGATGATGGACATTTATATCATGAACAAAACACCCAGCAGCTTTAAACTAAACCCCAAGAAGACCGTGTATTTGTGGCACACTGGTAGGGTTGCTGCCCCACAGCGCCACAGATCCGGGTTCCATCCTGACTACGGGCGCTGTCTGTACGGAGTTTGTACGCTCTCCCCGTGACCTGCGTGGGTTCTGTCCGAGATCTTCGTTTTCCTCCCACGCTCCAAAGACGTGCCGGTTTGTAGGTTAATTGGCTTGGTAGCGATGTAAACTGTCCCTAGTAAGTGTTGGATAGTGTTAATGTGCGGGGATGGCTGGTCGGTGCGGACTGGGTGGGCCGCAGGGCCGGTTTCCGCGCTGTATCTCTAAACCAAGCTGAAAACGAAGACTACATTTGCAATCATTGACTTTGCGCCACAAATAACAAAAAAAAACATGGGTTTCCTTTAAACGTATTCAGCGCTTACAGAGTCTTACTTATTAAAGCGTGTTGCATATTTAAGACGGAATTGTGATATTACGTCTGAAAAATTATGCATGTTCTTGGTCTAAAATATCTATTACTAACCTTAAATGGCAAATCATTAGGCCAAGTATGAATATCTAGCAAACTCTTGAGGAGAAGCGATGATAGTTAAAAGACATTTGGACAGGTAGCGTAGGAAGGAACTGCGGATGCTGGTTTACACCAAAGATAGACACAAAATGCTGGAGTAACTCAGCGGAACAGGCAGCATCTCTGGAGAGAAAGAATGGGAAAAAACGCCCACCTCCAGATTCAGGGACAGTTTTTTCTCAGTTATTATCAGGCGACTGAATCATCCTGCCACAACCAGAGAGCAGCGGTGAACCACTATCTACCTCTTTGGCGACCCTCGGACTATCTTTGATCGGACTTTGCCGGCTTCACCTTGCACTGAGCGTTATTCCCTTTATCATGTATCTGTACACTGTAGATGGCTCGATTGTAATCATGTGTTGTCTATCCGCTGACTGGATAGCACGCAGCCTTTCACTGTACCTCAGTACACGTGACAATAAACTGAACTGAACTGGGTCGAGACTTGGACAGGCACACGGATACGAGAGGTTTAAAAGGGATATGGGGCAAACGCGGGCAGATGGGACTACCTGTCGGGGCTCGTCGGTCAGCATGGAAGAGCTGGGCCGCAGGGCACGTTTTCCCTGCTGTACTGGCCGACAGCTCAGTGACCCTGCCTTCAAGATGAGCGTGCGGCCCTCAGGCTCCCCGCCTGCACTCTGCACAAGCTCCTGCAGACGCGTTCAGTGCGTGACGGCTGATTTCCTAACGCAAGTGGAAGCAGGGTACCTACTTACCAAGGAGTGCGGCTGAGAGCTCTGAGTGTCTCTGTGTGTGTGGCCCTTTTGGAGTGAGCGTGTGAGAATGCACTGCACCGTGAAGCTGCTGCGCATGCTCAGTGGGGAAAAGCCATTCGTGAAGGGAACCGCTGGGTTTGTTGTCCAGCCAGCTTAATAGCTCCGAAGTGGCAGGAGAGCTGACAACAACCAGTATTTAGCAGGAGGCACTCCCCCCTTTGAGCCTTTCCCCTTTCACTCCGTGTATGAGAAAAGCTTCCCGTCGCAAATGACAATGACAAGATTATTAACTCAAACGTCACCCAGCCTGGTTCATTTTAACATCACAAATACTTACGAAGTGAGCAGTTGATCGCACGGGAGGGGTTAAAATGCCTTTTCCCGGGGAGTCCCCGCTGATGTTGAAAGAGAGGAAGCTGGTGTGAAGGAGCTGGGAAAGGCAGAGTGCAAAATTGGGACAGTTTCTCATTCCTTCAGCTCGCCATGCAAGGCTGAGTTACGTCACCTTAGTAAATAGTGCCACCTCAGTGAGATCTGGACTTCACGAATAGTAACGCTGAAATCCTCACCAATGCTGGTGACGCGCGTCATTTGATTATTACTTCAATCATTTCAAGGGTCCCCCCCCCCAATCCGATCTCCACAATCACCAACTTGTCCAGGACTCTGCCGCAAGTATTCCACAAGAGCACCCAACATCCAGTGATCGTTACCTTAATGTTTAATGTTAATGTTAATATTAATGTTTCAGTTACCTTGGGTGGGATGTGCAGGAGGGCACCGCACATGCTGGTTTACACCGAGAATAGATGCTGGAGTCATCTGCTGTTGAGCCTGTGAAGCAGGGTCTCGACCCGCAACGTCGCCCGTTCCTTCTCTCCAGAGACGCTGCCTCGCCTGCAGAGTTACTCCAGCACTTTGTGCCTACCTTCGATTTAAACCAGCATCTGCAGTTCCTTCTTGCACATGTTGTTTTTTTTAACCTCTCGCTCTGTCGAGGTTTACAAGAATGATCCCCTGCATTGAGTGGGTTAACAACCTATGATGAGCGTTTGTCGGCACTGGGCCTCTACTTGCTGGAGTTTAGAAGAATGAGGGGGGGACCTCGTTGAAACGTACAGAATAGTGGATGCGGAGAGGATGTTTCCACGAGTGGGCGAGTCTAGGACTAGAGGTCATAGCCTCAGAATTTAAAGGACATTCTCTTAGGAAGGAGATGAGGAGGAATTTATTTAGTCAAAGGGTGGTGAATCTGTAAACTTCTCTGCCACAGAAGGCTGTGGAGGCCAAGTCAGTGGATATTTTTAAGGCAGAGATAGATAGATTCTTGATTAGTGCGGGGGTCAGGGATTAAGGGGAGAAGACAGGAGGATGGGGTTAGGTGGGAGAGATAGATCAGCCATGATTGAATGGCGGAGTAGAGTTGATGGGCTGAACGGCCTAATTCTACTCCTATTTCTGATGACCTTATGATCTTATGACCTCCCAGTATGTCAGGGAGGACTCTCTTGAACATCTACAGGCGCACGGTGGAGAGCATATTGACTGGTTACATCACGGCCTGGTTCGGCAACTTGAAACGCCCAGGAGCGAAGACGGCTGTAAAAAAGTGGTGACCACTGCCCAGTCCATCACCGGCTCCGGCCTCCCCACCATCGAAGGGATTTACCGGAGTCGCTGCCTCAAAAAGGCAGCCAGCATCATCAGAGACCCACAGCACCCTGGCCACACACTCATTTCACCCCTGCCATCGGGAAGAAGGTACAGGAGCCTGAAAACTGTAACGTCCAGGTTCAGGAACAGCTTCCTCGCTACACCCATCAGGCTGTTAAACACTACAACCTCAAATAAGCTCTGAACTACAATAGACTATTATAGTTATTATTGCACTATTATTGGTTGTTTGTAGTGTATGTGTGTGTTATATTGTTTACAGTGTACTATGTTTACATATTCTATTGTGCTGCTGCAAGTAAGAAATTTATTGTTCTATCTGGGACATATGACAATAAAACACTCTAGACTCTAGCCCCCCGACTCTCAGTCTGAAGAAGAGTCTCGACCCGAAACGTCACCCATTCCTCTCCAGAGATGCTGCCCGTCCCGCTGAGTTACTCCAGCTTGTTGTGTCTATCTTGGGTCGGATATGGACTGCACTGTAGTGTAGTGTCCTATATCCTGTTAAAAGTCACGTGAGAGCTTAAAAGACAATCCGTGGAAAACAGCCAACCAGGTGATCTACTGGGGAGCCACCAGCTCTCCTGGAACTTTACACCGACACAAATCGGTGTTGTTAGGGAAGAAGAATTCACATTGCATGATCTCCAAATGTGGGGGGGGGGCTGCCGTGTGCGGGGGGGGGGCTGCCGTGTGCGGGGGGGCTGCCGTGTGCGAGGGGGGGGGGCTGCCGTGTGCGAGGGGGGTGGCTGCCGTGTGCGAGGGGGGGGCTGCCGTGTGCGAGGGGGGGGCTGCCGTGTGCGAGGGGGGGGGCTGCCGTGTGCGGGGGGGGGGCTGCCGTGTGCGAGGGGGGGGGCTGCCGTGTGCGAGGGGGGGGGGCTGCCGTGTGCGGGGGGGGCTGCCGTGTGCGAGGGGGGCTGCCGTGTGCGAGGGGGGGCTGCCGTGTGCGAGGGGGGGCTGCCGTGTGCGGGGGGGGGGCTGCCGTGTGCGGGGGGGGGCTGCCGTGTGCGAGGGGGGCCTGCCGTGTGCGAGGGGGGGCTGCCGTGTGCGAGGGGGGGGCTGCCGTGTGCGAGGGGGGGGGCTGCCGTGTGCAGGGGGGGCTGCCGTGTGCGAGGGGGGGGCTGCCGTGTGCGAGGGGGTGGCTGCCGTGTGAAAGGGGGGGGCTGCCGTGTGCGAGGGGGGGGCTGCCGTGTGCGAGGGGGGGCTGCCGTGTGCGAGGGGGAGAAGAACAATGGATGACCCGACCTGGCGGGGGGGCACCATGGGGGAGGGAAGGGGGGGTTGGTAGAACAAAAGGGGAACTGGCGCGGGATACTCTGTAAATGCCCTTTCTGTGGCGACTATTTGCATACCTCGGGAATGCAAGCAAAGAATTGCACCCTGTGATTTATCATTCGGCTATTAAACACTACAACCTCAAATAAGCTCTGAACTACAGGGACTACAATTACTATTATTGTGCTATTATTGTTTGTTTTCGCTGTGTACACATGTGTGCGCGTGTGCTTGTGTGCATATACACACACGGAACTTTGCCTTTCTCATTTGTTGTACTGTTTACAGTGGAGTGTGTTTACATATTCTGTTGTGCTGCTGCAAGTAGGAATTTCATTGTTCTACCTCAGACATATGACAATAAATCATGCTAGACTCTAGACTCTTGACCCCCTCACCCACCCCCCCCCCCCCCCGACTCTCAGCCTGAAGAAGGGTCTCGACACGAAACGTCACCAATTCCTTCTCTCCAGAGATGCTGCCCGTCCCTCTGAGTTACTCCAGCATTTTGTGTCACATGTTCCAATAAGTATCCATTCATTCATTCATTTAGAAGTGTTTTGACTACTTATAATAGTTATGGTAATTCTTAGCAAGCACATCATCCAAGTTTGGCATGATCTGCACGTGATGACATTAGACACAAGAAACAGTGGATGCTGGAATCTCGGGCTCCAAGAGCACAGATATTTGGCAACCTCCTCCAACCTCATCCGCTGTTCCAGGTGTGGACTCCAGCACGTCGTCGAGACCAAGCGCAGGCTCGGCGATCGTTTCGCTGAAGGCCTCCGCTCATTCCTCCTTAATGTACCCGATCTCCCGGTTGCTAAACACTTTAACTCCCCCTCCCATTCCCATTCCCACATTGACCTTTCTGTCCTGGGCCTCCTCCACTGTCAGAGTGAGGCCAGGCGCAAATTGGAGAAGCAGCGCCTTTTATTTTGCTTGGGTAGTCTGCACCCCAGCAGTGTGAACAATGACGCCTCTAACTTCAAGAAACCCTTGCCTACTCTGTTGCTCCATCCCTCCCCATTCCCAGTTCTCTGGCCAGTCTGACTGTCCCCCTAGATTAAATTTTATCCCCGTTTGCTTTGTGGTCACCTTCTCCTAGCTATTCTACATTTTCCTTGATCTACATCCTCTTTGATTTCACACCTTACCCATCCTATCTCTGTATCTCCCTCTCCCCTGACACAGTCTGAAGAGGAGCCTCGACCCTGAAACGTCACCCATCCCTTCTCTCCAGGGATGCGGCCTGTCCCGCTGAGATACTCCAGCATTGTGTGTCTATCTTCGGTGTAAACCAGCACTTTCAGCTCCAAGTGCCCAAGATCGACAGAGCACGGATGTTTGGCAAAATATGTAGGTTCCTTCCTGCACACGTGTGTCAAATGTGTTGCCCGGTCTGTGTTTGGTCTCACCGATGAAAGGGAGAGCACATCAAGGGCATCTAATGCAATAGACTAGGTTAGGGGAGGCTGAAGAGAATCTCTGCCTCAGCTGGAAGGGCTGGTTAGATCCGTAAAAGGTGCTGAGGATGCAGGTGTAGGTATAGGTGTTGCCCCCTCAGCATTTGCTGGGGAATGTGCTTTGGGTAAAGGGAAGGGGTGGGTGGGGTGGTAGGGGCGAACACAGAGGGTCACAGAATGAGTGGTCGTTGGGTGAAAGGTGAGAAGAAATGGGTGACGTTTCAGGTCGAGGGATAAGGGATAAGGGATAAAGGAAACTAGAGATGATAAAGAACAATGAATGAAAGGTATGCAAAAAAGTAACGATGATGAAGGAAACAGGCCATTGTTGGCTGTTTGTTGGGTGAAAACGAGAAGCTGGTGCGACTTGGGTGGGGGAAGGAGGGATAGAGAAAGAGAGAGAGAGGGAATGCCGGGGCTACCTGAAGTTAGAGAAATCAACAGCCACACCACTCGGTTGTAAGCTGCCCAAGCGAAATATGAGATGCTGTTCCTGCGATTTGCATTTTGGCCTCACACTGACAATGGTGGAGACCGAGGAACACTTGTGCAAAATAAATCCTTTGCACTTGTCTCTGTGTGAAGTGTTGTGTTTGCCTAATGCAGCGTGAGGTGAACAAGAGTTCAGTGAGCTGTCAAGAGTCCAGCTGTGTCACACCATGGGGATGTAATCGAAGTGTGGAATCTCCGCTATGGGTTTTACAGATGCCGCTTCATAGAGTGGGCTGTTTAGCCAGCCTTGTTTCAAGCATCTGGGCAAAGCTTGAATTGTTGCATGGAAAGCAGGAAGTTAAACCGCAGGCCTTTGAAGCCTGGAGGGTAAAATGGAAGTTCCTTCCGCCTTGTCCCATTGCCAGTAGGGTTGCCGACTGTCCCGTATTAGCCGGGACATCCCGTATTTTGGGCTAAATTGGTTTGTCCCATACGGGACCACCCTTGTCCCGTATTTGACTGTCGGGTCGGAGTGCCGCGACCGGTCCCCGCCTCACCCGTCCCGAGGTAGTGCAGCCCGTGGAGTGCAGCAGCAGCAGCAGCGCCTCGCCCGTGGCCCCGTGGGTCGGTCGGCAGCCGGCCAGCTGTCCGACCTTCGGACCTTCGCTTACTGCCGACTCCACCACCACCCCTCCTTCTCATGGCCTGTTCATGAGATGGATGGGGCGCCGGACTTACGCGTGACGTCAAGCTGGCCAAAACCCCTCAGCTGGCCCGCCGGCTGGGCTTTGTGTGCAGTCCAGCACCCGGGCCAACTCATCATTCACCCAACGTATTGCCGTCGGCCAACGTATTGCCGTCGGGAATTTGTCCCTTATTTTGACCTTTTTCTCCCTTATTTGGGAGTGAGAACGTTGGCAACCCCAATTGCCAGTTAGTTTAATTTTAGTTTTATAGATACAGCGTGGAAACAGGCAAAGTGGCCCGACCAGCGATTCCCGCACACTGACACTATCCTGCACACACTATGGACAATTGCCTCTTATACCAAGCCAATTAACCTACAAACCTGTACGTCTTTGGAGTGTGGGAGGAAACCAAAGATCTTGGAGGAAACCCACGCAGGTCACGGGGAGAACGTACAAATTCAATACAGACAGCTCCCGTAGTCAGGATCGAACCTGCGTCTCTGCCGCTGTAAAGCAGCAGCTCTACCGCTGTTCCGCCCCAGTTGCAGAGGAGGGACCAGATCGATGTCGAATGTAAATCTATCAGAGAGATCCGGCATGCTTTTTCAGACATGAAAAATGTGTTAGATTGCGTCGAGTGACACTTTAAGGCAACAAGGTGGTGCAGCGGGAGAGTTGCTGCCTTGCAGCGCCAGGAACCCGGGCTCCGTCCTGACCACGGCTGCTGGTCCGTGCCTGAATTTGCACGTTCTCCCCGTGACCTGCGTGGGTTTTCCCCGCGATCTCCCGTGCTCCAAAGTTTCCTCCCGCACTCCAAAGGCGTACAGGTTTTTTGCCGTTGTCCCCTATGTGAGTAGGATAGTGTTAATGCGCAGGAATCGCTGGTCAGCGCGGACCCGGTGGGCCGAAGGGCCTGTTTCTGCGCTGGATCTCCAAACCAAGCTAAACTAAAGAGTTCAGTACAAGACCCCGTAACAACAACAGATTAGCAAGAGTTTTATCATTGGCTTTGAGCTAAGCCGGGGTGGGAGGGGGGGGTGTCATGCTTGGTAGAATGTTTGAAAAACCCCCAAATCCTTTGTTAAGCTTTTTAAAATGTAAGCAAAGTTATCTCTGTGGCATTAACTGCTACAATTTGTCCAACAGCAATTATCTGAATGTTAAAGAAGGAACTGCAGATGCTGGAGAATCGAGGGTTACACAAAAGGCTGGAGAAACTCAGCGGGTGCAGCAGCATCTAAGGAGATAGGCGACGTTTCGGGTCGAGACCCTTCTTCAGCTATTTTTACACACCTTTTAGGGGTGCGATAATAGAACCCTCAGAGGTTTTCTTCCTGCCCCCAATGAGACAAGAGTGAACAGTGTTACACAAAACAAGATCGATGAACTTCCGGAAAGAATGACAGACCAATGGCCTAAAGCCGTTAGCTAAACAGCTAGAATAGTGTTAATGTGCAGACTCTGCGGGCCGAAGGGCCTGTTTCCGTGCTGTATCTCTGAACTAAACTAAACAATCTTCTCTCCGAGGGAGACAGAAATGCTGGAGAAACTCAGCGGGTGAGGCAGCATCTATGGAGCGAAGGAAATGGGCAACGTTTCGGGCTGAAACCCTTCTTCAGACTGATGTGAGGGTGGGGGGGCGGGGGAATAAGAAAGGGTGGAGCCAGAGGGCCCTCAGCCTTCGATTTTCCAGCAGTTCCTTCTTAATCAATCTTCTCTCCTAACTGTTTCACCAAGACAATACAATAAACCCTCTTTAAACCACCCCTTTGCAATCTGAAGAAGGGTCTCGACCCGAAACGTCACCCGTTCCTTCTCTCCAGAGACGCTGCCTGCCTCGCTGAGTTACTCCAGCTTTTTGTGTCTATCTTCGGTTTAAACCAGCATCTGCAGTTCCTTCCTACGCATTTGGAACAGATGTCAGATAGAGCAATCGGATCTCCATAACTTTAACGTGTGAGGGGTAAAGTTCAAAGGAGATGTCCAGGGCAAGATTTTTTTTAGACAGAGGGTAGTAAGTTCCTGGAATTGGCACTGCCAGGAATGGTGGTGGAGGCAGCTATGATAGTGGCATTTAAGAGACTTTTGGATGGGCATGTAGATATGCAGGGAATGGAGGGTTATGGGTTATGTATTAAGGGGCTGTCCCACTTGGACAACCTAATCCACGAGTTTAGAAGACCCTAGACGAGCTGAAAATAATGTCAAGGTGGTGTTGACTCGCCAAAGTAAAAGGCCTCCTATGTCTACGACCTCCTACGACTATGTCTACGACCTCCTACGACTATGTCCTCGACCTCCTACGACTATGTCTACGACCTCCTACGACCCCCTCGACCTCAGTCTTCCACACCTAAGACCAACTACGACTAGCTCCGAGTGGAAAATTATCACATGATAAAATTATGTCATGCTTGCATATTTTTTCTCGGGCCAGTTGCCGACCTACGACTACCATCACCACCTACTACGACCTACCTACGACCTAACGAGTAAAAAGTATCCATTTTTTCCGTGCCCACCTTTTTTTTACTCGTGGACATTTTCAATCAGGCTGGAAAAAAGCGCGGCGACCTACTTGAGGCCACGAGTACGCGGAGACCACTCACGAGCGTGAGGAAGAGTTGCGAAGACCGCCTACGGTCTCGTGGCGACCTTGCTGCGAGTATGAGTCAAGGGCAAACTCGGCAGAGGTCGGGAAATAGGTCGTGAAAGTGGGACAGGGGCTCAAGGGGTGCAATAATAGAAATCTCAATTTTTATCCCCCCATAACACAAGATTGAACAGTGTTACAGAAAAGAAGGTCAATAAACTACCAGTAAGAACGACAGATCAAAGCCGTTAAACGGCTAAACGGCTAGAATAGTGTGTTTTTTAAGACAGTGTTTTAGTTTAGTTTAAGTTTAGTTTAGAGACACAGCACAGAAATAGATAGTTTAATTCAGTTTAGTTTAGTGATGCAGCCATCGGCCCACCGAGTCTGACCGACCAGCGATCCCCGCATACTCACACCATTCTACACACACTCGGGACGATTTACATTTGTACCAAGCTAATTAACCTACAAACCTGTGCGTCTGTGGGGTGTGGGAGGAAACCGGAGTACCCAGAGAAAAGCCACGCGGGTCACGGGGAGGACGTACTAATCCTGTGCAGGCAAGCACCCCGTGGCCAGGATTGAACCTGGGTCCCTGGCGCTGTAAGCAGCAGCAGCTGTGCTTTGGGTGCATCAATCATTAGAAGTGGTGCGTAATGGGTGGTTTCAAATCTGACCCAGCAATAATCATGGAGTGAATTTCAGGGTTACAATACATTATTTATATTGTATATCAAACTTAACGCATACATTAGTCACCCTGATATCACCAACAACTTCTGCCGGACACCATATTACTTCAAAGATGCCTCGTGGAAAATCATTGGGATGCATCCGGGATGCATCACAAGAGCGTGGAACAGCTCCATCCAAGACCTAAGGCAGCAGAGAATTGTGATCGCAGCCCGGTTCATCACACAGACCAACCTCCTCTTCATTGACACCTCGCCCTGCCTCCAGACCATCCAGGCCAGCAGCCTCCATCGGCAAAAGGTACAGAAGTGGAAAACGCCACACCTCCCAGATTCAGGGACAGTTCATCCCAGCTGTTATCAGGCAACTGAACCATCCCAGAGACCATGCTGAACTACTATCACCTCAGTGGAGGCCCTTGGTCTTTGACGGATTGCACTAAACATTAATCGCGTTATTCCCTTTATCATGTATCTGTACACTGTAAATGGCTCGATTGTAATCATGTGTTGTCTTTCCGCTGACTGGTTAGCACGCAACAAAAGCTTTTCACTGTACCTCGGTACCTCAGTGACAAGAACTAAACTAAACCTTGTGCAGCAGGATATACCCGATAGCCCACGAAAGAGGTGACAATGGTACTCTTGTGGTATCTTTTTCAGTTACACTTATCACTGTGACTAGAGGTCATTGCCTCATAGGCTCAGAATTAAAGAACGTTCTTTTAGGAGGGAGATGAGGAGACATTTCTTCAGTCAGAGGGTGGTGAATCTCTGGAATCCTCTGCCACAGAAGGCTGTGGAGGCCAAGTCAGCGGATAGATTTAAGGCAGAGATAGATAGATTATTGATTAGTACGGGTGTCATAGTAGGTGGGATAGATAGAGCAGCATATGATTGAATGGCGGAGTAGAGACTTGTTGGGCCGAATGGCATAATCCTGCATAATCCCTTATGATCTTATGATCTTATGATCTTATGACTGTGCATCAAAAAGGAATATGTTCCCAATCATTTTCGTGCAACGGTTACTTTCACATCAACCCCACTGGCCTGTTGGTTCAATCTTTCTTAACACAGCGATGTTTTCGATCTTCGGTTCCTTCCCCACCAAAGGCATACAGGGTTTTGTAGGTCAATTGGCTTGGTAAATGTAAATTTGTTCCCAGTGTGTGTTATGGGCCTGTCCCACTCAGGCAATTTCTTTAGGCAACAGGCGCGCCTAGTTTGGCCCACACGTTCGCCAGTGGCCGCCGGGAGTAGTCTCCTCAGTCGTGCAAAAGTTGTTTTAGGTCTGGTCGGCGTAGTAAATTTGTCGCAAGTGTGACATAGGTCGTCGCCGTTCGCTGACCTTCTAGGACAATGGACAATGATTTGTAAGGCAGTTGCCAAAATCGCCGGATAGTCAGTTCGCTTTAGCTGATATCTAACTTTGAGAGTCGCCAGTGGTGCGGGCCATTGGAGCCTGTTTCCGTGCTGTATCTCTGAACTAAATGAAAGATGTTTAGGCAGAAGTGAAAGTATAAATGCTGCACCATAGTCCTGGCTGTGAAAAGAATGTGCATCTCTAGGGTCAGGTATAATAATCTGTAAGTTTGGATGAACCAGGGTGACAACACCTTTCCCTGTCTCGCTCTGCATGCACAAGTGCCCAGGGCAAGAATGGAATCAATGGCAAAATTGGTTCGCATCAGAGGAATGATGCATCGCACTTCGGCTCAGCTTAAAGGGCCTGTCCCACTTTCACCACTTGATCCAAGACCTCTGCTGAGTTTAATGGACCTAAAAAAAAAAATCAAGATTTTGGTAATCTACGAACTCCTATGACCTTCCACGAATATGCTCACAAACTGGAGTGAAAGAGGTCACGTGCTGATGTTGACTTAAGCTTTTATTTTCACTCACCTATTTTTCTCTGTCCAGCTGCCGAGCTACGAGTACCCACGAATATCTACGAGTACCCACGACTACCCTCCCAGCCTACTACGGTCTGCCCACGAACTAACTACGAGTAAAAAGTTGCAATTTTTTTCATCCCGACTATTTATTTACTCGTGGACATTTTTTCATCGGGCTGGAAAAAACGTCCCGACATACGTCCCGACTTACGAGTACCTATGGCTGGCATAACGAGCCGATACGATATATCTACGAACTCCTATGGCCTCCTACAGACTTGTCACGAACATTTTGCGAGTTTTAATCAGGGGAAAACTTCGTGAATTACCTCGTGAAAGTGGGACAGGCCCCTAAGCAAATGTTGACTAATGCAAGTCTCACACACCACCAGATTCAGGGACAGTTTCTTCCCAGCTGTTATCAGGCAACTGAATCATCCCATTTTGTGTCTGTCCTCTTCTTCATGCTCCATGTTCATTTCAGTTACAGATTTCTGATAGTGACATTTTTTACAAGGAGATACTGAATCATTTCATTTTAGCACGCGCCTTGCTGTGCAGGCATTCTGGAATTCAAAAGGAGGTTTTGTACCTGTTACTTCTTTCAGTTCCGAGAGAACGCAGATTCGCTGCCTCGGCAAGGCCAGCAGCATAATCAAGGACGTGTCGCACCCTGGCCACTCCCTCTTCTCCCCTCTCCCATCAGGCAAAAAATACAGAAGTGTGAAAACGCACACCTCCAGATTCAGGGACAGTTTCTTCCCAGCTGTTATCTGGCAACTGAACCATCCTACCACAACCAGAGAGCAGTGCTGAACTACTATCTACCTCATTGGTGACCCTCGGACTATCTTTGATCGGACTTTGCCTTGCACTAAACATCATTCCCTTTATCATGTATGTATACACTGTAAAATGCTCGATTGTAATCATGTATTGTTTTTGCGCTGACTGGTTAGCGCGCAACAAAAGCTTCACTGAGGACAGGCACAAAGTGCTGGAGTAACTCTGTGGATCACACAGCATCTCTGGAGAAAAGGAATAGGTGACGTTTTGGATCGAGACCCTTCTTCAGACTGAGAGTCAGGGGAAAGGGAAACGAGAGATATGGACGGTGATGTAGAGAGATGTAGAACGTAACGATGATAAAGGAAACAGGCCATTGTGGGCTAGGTGAAAACGAGTTACAGACAACGAGACTCAACGAGACGACTGAAACTGGTTCGACTTGGATGGGGAGGGATGGAGAGAGAGAAAACGCACAGGTTACTTGAAGCTAGAGAAGTCAATATTCATGCCGCAGGGCTGTTTGAATATTGATTTCTCTAACTTCAATAAACTAAACCAAACTGTGTAGGAAGGAACTGCAGATGCTGGTTTAAATCGAAGATAGACACAAAATGCTGGAGTAACTCACTGGGACAGGCAGCATCTCTGGAGAGAAGGAATGGGTGACGTTTCGGGTCGAGGCCCTTCTTCAGACCGATTCAGAATAAATTGAATTGATGCGTTTTACTGACCGACGTTTGGACAAAAGCAAGATTGGTCTTGGATACGTCTCTTGCAACAACGTTAGCAAGCGGGTGCCACAGACCATTTTGCAGAGTCGTGCAGCACAGAAAGCGATCTGCAGTCCATCAGATCTGCAGTCCAGCCGAATTCTCTGCTGATTAAACAAATCCCATTTGCTCACTTACACTAATGTCTAGTGCCAGGATGTTTAGGCACTAAAAAACTGAAATAAGCAGGCAAAAAAGGCACGAAAAAAGCATTTATGACAAAAAAAAAGCATAAAAAGGTATTTATTTCCACCACCAAAATATGGTTAAAAATAATAATATAAAGGTATACTTCATTAAATGAGCAAAGTTGCCTGATTGCACATAATTACTGGCATTTGTTTCAAATTATCTGGTGTTAAACTATGCCGTCTGTCAGACAGAGTATGCTTCAATTGTGAAAAACCTCTGTCTACCCCAGCTGAGGTCACTGGTGCATACTCAAAACAAGCTACAGACCCTATATTCATGTTGATATCTTGTGCGTTACAACTACCTTTGAGAACCAAAGACTAATGTACCATTTGCTGGGGTCCTAGTACAGGCAAGTGACATTAGTAATGTTACTTGACTGTACTTGGACCCCAGTAAATGGTACATTAGTCTTTACTGCAAGCAAGATAGTAGGTGGTTTGAAAGGGGAAATGTTTCTTCAGGTGGGACTGTCGAGAATAAGTGGCATCATCTCAGGAGAGGATTGATACTCAAGACTGACCTGAGCGAAAATTACTTTCGTTCAAGAGGCTGTGAGTCAAGGAACCCGATGCTCCAAAGAGGCTGATTCATGAAGTATATTCAAGGCTGAGACAGATCTGTAAATGTTAAGGGAAGTAGAGTCATAGAGCGATAGAGTGTTGAAACAGGCCCTAAGGCCCAACTTGCCCACAACGGCCCAGCTACACTAGTCCCAACTGCCGGCGTTTGGTCCATATCGCTCAAAACTTGTACCTGTCTAACTGTCTCTAAAATGTTGGGATAGTCCCAGCTTCAACTATCT